>CM070043.1:35991752-36004252 GCA_036250615.1 Ptychadena robeensis | reverse complement strand
CCATTTTTAAAAAAAAGGGGAAAGCCCCCCAATGTAAAGAGGGGGGGGGGGGGGAACCAAAAAAAAACAACTTTTGGCTGGGAGGTAATTTTAAAACAACCCAAAACAGGGGTGGGGGGGGGGACAAAAACAAAAAAAAAAAAACATTTTTTTTAAACCAAAGGAAACGGCAAAAGGGGGGGGAAAGCAGCTCCCATTTTAACAAAAAAAGAAAAGGGGGAACCCAAATAACGCCTTGAGGGTGGGTTAGTTTACATTTAAAACCAACAAGGGGGTGGGGGGGGGGGGGACTTTTTAAAACATACAACAAAGGGGGGAAAAGGCCCCCATTAATAGGGAGGGGGGAAAAAACCCCAAATTAAAGATTGAGGGTAAGTTTTTAAAAAACAAAATACAAGGGGTTTGCGGGGGGAAACTACCATACAAGGGGGGGAGATTTCCCCATAAAAGGAAAAAAAAAAGGAGTTTTGTACCCAAAAATAGCGGGGAGGGGGGTAAAAAATTTTTACATTTTTTTTTTAAAAAAACCAGGGTTTGGGGGGGAACCTTTTTACAAACAACATTTTTTACAAGGGGGGACCAAGACTTCCATAAAGGGTGGAGGGGGGAACAACCACATTAAAAAGCTTGGGGGGGGGAAGGGGTTAAACAGTTTTAAACCCCATGTAAAAAAAACAAGGGTGGGGGGGGGGGGGGACCCCCCCCCCCCACTTACAACATTTTTTTTTAACCAAAACGGGATCCCTCCATTTGAAAGAGGGGGGGTGACCAAACCCCACCCCCCCAATTAGATGAGGGGCGGGGTTTTTTTTTAAGGTTTTAACATGGTTTAAACAAGGGGTGGACTTTTTTTTAAACATTTTTTGGTTACCAAGAAAAAAGCCCCCCTCCCATTTAAGGGGGGGGGAGGGGAACCCCCAAACCAAATTAAAAAAGGCGGCTTGAGGTTAAGTTTAAAAAAAACATTTTTAACAGGTGGGGGGGGGAACACTAAAAAAAAAAAAAAACCTTTTGACAAAGGATTCTTTTTTCCCATTTTTAGGGGGGAGGTTGTTACCATTTTAGCCTTGAAAGGGGTTTTAGGGTTGTGGGGGTTAGTTAAAAACAATTTTAAAAAAAAAAAAAAACAGGTTGGAAAAAACAAAACAACTTAAAAACCGTTAACCAGGAAAAAAGCCCCCAATGTATGAGGGGGGGGGGGGGGGGGGGGGGGGACACCCAAAAAAAAATTTACAGCTTGGGCAAAGGGAAGGTTTAAGTTTTTTTTTTACCAAAAACAAAATTTTTTTTAAACCCCAAGGGTGGGGGGGACCTACCTTGTTTTTTTTTTTTTTTTACCAAAAGGAAAAGGGGGGCTCCCCATAGAAGGGGGGGGGGGGGAAAAAACCCCCCCCCCCCCCCCCAATTTTAAGCTTTTTGAGGGGAGGGGGGGGGGTAAAGGGGTTAAGGTTAAAAAAACATTGTTTGTTGTAAAAAAAACCGGGTTGGGGGAACTACATTTTTAACAAGACAAAAAAAAAAGGGGGCCTCCATTTTGTTTTGTTTTTTTAGGGAGGAAAAAAAACCCCAAAAAAAAAAATAGGGGGGCCTGGGAGTTTAAAAAAAAAGTTTAAAAAAAAACAAAAAAACAATTTTTTTTTTTTTTTTTTTTTTTTTTTTTTAAAAAAAACCAAGGTGACTTTTTAAACAATTAAAGGGAAAAAAGCGGGGGGTTTTCCCATAAAGGGGAGGGAACCCCACCCAAAATGAAAGCTTTGAGAGGGGGTTTTAGGGGGGTTTAAGGTTTTTTTTTAGTTTTTTTACCAATTTAAACCCCAGGTTTTTGGGGGGGGGGGGGGGGGGGGGGAAATTTTAACCATTTAAAACCCCAGAAGGCTTCCATTTTTTTGAAAAAAGAAAGGGGGGGGTACCCCCCCAAAATAAGCGAACGGGAGGAAGGGTAAAAAAATTATTAATATTTTAGGTTTGGAAACACTTTTTAACCAATGGGAACACAAAAAAAGGAAGGGAGGGGATCCCAAAAGGGAGGGGGGGAACCACCAAAAAAAAAAATAAGGGGATTTTTTGGGGGGGATCGGAGGTTTGAAGCCACCGGGGTTTTAGTTAACAAAAAAAACAAACAAAAAAAAAAAAAAAAACAAAAAAAAAAAAAAAACCCACCATTTTTTAACCAGGGTGAAAAACTTAAAAAAAAACATTGTTTTTTACCAGGGGGAAGGGATTTTTTTTTTTTTTCCAAATGGTTAAAAGAAGGTTTCCCAAATAAGGGCTGAGGTATTAAAAGTTTTTAACCCCCAAAACCCACCCCCCAAACAAGGTTTTAATAAACCAATTTTTTTTTTACAAGGGGGAAGTCCCCCATTAAAAGGAAGGGGGGGGGGGGGGGGTGGGGGCCCCCCAATTTTTAAAGCGTCGGGGGGCCTGGGACAAAAGGTTAATTTTTTTTGTACAATTTTTGTTTTTTTTTTTTTTTAAACAAAAAAAAACCAAAGGTGGACTTTTTTTTAACCGACAGGGAAAAAAAGGGGCCCCCCCCCCAATTTTTTAGACGACCCCCAAAAAAAAAATAGCCTTTTGGAAGGGAGTTGACATTTATTTTTCTTTTAAAAAACCAGGGTTGGGGGGGGGGGGGGGGGGGGGGACAACATTTTTTTTAACCCCAAGGGGGGAAGGGGGCCCTTCCCATTCGGGGGGGGAAGGGGGGGGGGGAAAAAACCCAATAGCTGAAGCGGTTTAAGGGTAGTTTTAAACCCCATAAACCCAGGTGGGGAAAAACTTTAAACTAAGGGGGGGGGGGGGGGGGGGATTTGGGTTCGGCGGAAAAAAAAAACCCCATTTTCCCCCCTGGGGGG
Source organism: Ptychadena robeensis (assembly GCA_036250615.1). Lineage (NCBI taxonomy): Eukaryota > Metazoa > Chordata > Amphibia > Anura > Ptychadenidae > Ptychadena > Ptychadena robeensis. The sequence goes on along the minus strand of CM070043.1, from coordinate 36,001,400 downwards.
GGTTTCTTTTTGGTTTTTCCGCGGGGAAAAAAAAACAAAAACCCAGGGGGCGGGTACGAAAACAAAAAAAAACAAAAACTTTCCCTAAAAAAAAAAAAAAAAAAAAAAAAAAGGGGAAAAAAGGGGGTTTTTTTTTTTGTTTTCCGCCGGGGGGGTCCGGCCCCCCCCCCTTGGTTCGGGGGGGCGGGGGGGGAAAAAACCCCCCCAAAAAACATTTTTTTTTTTTTCAAAGTTTCCCCCCCCCCCCCCGCGCCTTTCAAAGGGCGGTCGGGGGGGGGGGGGGGGGGGGGGCGCCGCACCCCATTTTGGGGAATTCGGGAAAAAACAAAAAAAAAAAAAAAAAAAACCAAAAACTAAAACAAACAAAACCGGGGGGGGATTTATGGGGGGGGGGGGGGGGGTGGGGGGAACGGGTTCACCAGTTTGTGGGACGTTCCACAAAAACCCCCAAATCCGGTTTTCCGGGGGGGGGGGGGGGACCAGACGCACCAAAAAAAAAACCCCAAAAAACCCCCCCCCTGAGAGGGGAAAAAACGCCATTTGGTAAGTTTCCTTGGTTTTTAAAGGGGGGGCCGGCCCAGGGGGGGGGCAAAGGGATTTTTTTTGGTTGGGGGACGGGGTTGTTTTTTTTTTTTTTTTCCCCCCCCCCCACCCCCCCAAAAACTTTTTTTGGGGGGGGAAACGGGTCCAACTTCCTTTTTGGGGGTGTCTGAAAAGGCCCCGGGGGGGGTCCTTTTTTCCAACTTTTTTTTACAACCCAAAAAAAAAGGGGGGGGGGGGGGGGGGAACCCGGCGGCTTTCCCTTTTGTTTTTTTGTTGGGGCCCCGGGGGGGTTCTTTGTTTTTAGTTGGGGGAAAAAAAAAAAGGAATTGTTTTTCCTTTCCTCCGGGGGGGTGGGGGCAGGGGAAATCCACCCCAACAAAGGTTTTTTGGGGAAAATCCCCCTTTTTTTTTTTGCACGGGGGGAGGAGGAAGGGAAAATTTTTTTACATTTCTTTTTTTCTTGCCTTGGGCCGGGAAAAAAAAAAAAAAATAAAAAAAAAAAAAAAAAAAAAAAAAAAACCCCCCCCAAGTTTAAAACCCCCAAACAAAGGGGGGGTTTTTCGGAAAAAAAAAAACAAACCCGTTTTTTTGTGTGTCTGGGGGTTCGGCCGGGGCCAGAGGGCGAAAAAAAAACAAAAAAAAAAACGGGCGAAAAAAAAAACAAAAAAAAAAAAAAAAAAACCCCATTTTTTTTTTGTTTTTTTTTTGCCGGGTGTTTCGGCGGGGGGGGCGAAAAAAAAAAAAAAAAAAAACACTGGGGTTGTCTTTCGGCGGAAAAAAAAAACAAAAAAAAAAAAAAAAAAAAAAACCAGGGGTTTTCGTTTTTTTTTTTTTCCCAAAATTTTCTCTTAGTTGGGGGGAAACTTTTTACATTTTTTTTGGTTTTGTTTTTAAAACAAAAAAAAACAAAGACAAGAGCCTGTCCATTTAAAGGGGGGGGGGAGGGGGGGGGGGGGGGGGGAAACCCCCAAAAAAAAATTAAGCTGGGGAAGGGGGTTAAGTTGGGTAAGTTTTAAAAAACAATTTTTTACAGGGTGGGGGGGGGGGGGGGGGGGGGGGGGGGGGGGGGGTGGGGGACTACAATTTTTCGGTAACCAGGGGGAAAATTTCGTCCCCCCCATTTTAGGAAGTTTCCCCCCCCAATTAAAAAAAAAAGCCTTTGGGGGAGGTAGTTTAAACAAGTTTTTTTTTTTTTTTTGTTTTGTAAACCCAAGGGGGGGGTTTTTGGGGGGGACACTTTTTAAAAAAACCCACATTTTTTTGTTGTGTGTTTTTTTTTTTTTGTTTTTTAAACAAAAAAGGAAAAGCCCCCCCATTTTTAAGGAGGGGGGGGGGACTTTAATTTGAAAAGAAGGGGCCTTGAGGTTAGGGTTACCAGTTTTTACAGGGTGGGGGGGGGAAACTACAATTTTTTGTAACCCCAGAGCCCCCCAAATTAAAAAGTGAAAAGGGGGGGGGGGGGGGGGGGGGGGGGGGGGGGGGGGGGGGGACCCCCCCAATTAAAGGCTTTTTGAAGTAAAGTTTGTTTTTAACATTTATTAACAGATGGGACTTAATTTTTTTAAACCAGAGCCCCCCCAATTGAGGAGAACCCCCAAATTCATTTTTTTTTTTTTTTTTTTGCTTGGGACAGGGGGGGGTAAGTAAAACCATTTGTGTTTTTTTGTTTTGTTTTTTTTTTTTTTTTTTTTTTTAAAAACAGGGTTTGGGGGGGGGGACTTAAAACATTTCAAAACAAAAAGGGGGGGGGTAGAGCCCCATTTTTAAGGGGAAGGGGGAACCCCAAACACAACAAAAACAAATAGTTGGGAGGGTAAGTTTAAAACAATTTTTTTTTGGTTTTGTAAAAACAGGTTGGGGGAACCAAAAACTCACAATTGTTTTTTGTTTTTTTTTTTTGTGTTAAAACAAGGGAAAGGGCCCCCCCCAAATAAAAAAAGAAAGTTTTCACCAAAAATTTTAAGGGGCTTTGAATAGGTGAGGTTTACAAGTAAAAACCAAAGGTGGGGAGGGGGAAACACTAAAAAAAAAAAACCATGTGTTTTTTAAACCCCCCGGAAAAACCTCCATTTTTACAGGAGGGGGGGGGGAACCCCCCAAAAATAAAGGACGACGGGGTTTTAGTTTTTTAAAATTTTTTTTTTTTTTTTTTTTTAAAAAAACCAGGGGGGTGGGGGGGGGCGGGGGGGGGGTGGGGGGCGGGGGGGGGGGGGGTGGGGTGGGGGGGGGGGGGACTTTTTTGTACCACCCAAATTTTTTAAAAAACAAAAAGGGGGGGGGGGGGGAAAACAAAAAAAACCTTTCCATTTTTAAGAGGGGGGGGGGGGGGGGGGGGGGGGGGGGGGGGGGGGGGGGGGGGGGGGGGGGGAAAAAAACCCCAAAATTCGAGCTTTGGAGCGGAGGGGGTTTTTTAAAGTTAAACCCCCATTTTTTAAAAAAAAAAAACCAAAGGGGTGGGGAGCACTTTTAACATTAAAAAAAACACAAAGGAGGCCCGTAATTTTTTAGAAGGGGGGGGGGGGGGGGTACCCCCCAAAAAAAAAAAAATAGCAGGGCTGGAAGGGTTTTTCGGGGGGATTTAATCATTTTTTTTTTTTTAAACAAAAAAAAAAAAAAAAAAAGGGAAATTTTTTTTTTAAAATTTACGGGGGGGGGGGGAAAAACAAAAAAACCCCCAAAAGGGGGGGGGGGCGGTTTGGGGGGACGGGAAAAGTCCTTTTTCTGGTTATTTTTTCCCATTTAAAAAAACAAAGGAAATTGCTAAAACAGGGGGGGGGAGCAAAAACAAACACAACAAAACAAAAAACTTAGGTAAAAAAAAGTTTTGCCTTAATCCAAAAAAAAAAAAAAAAAAACTGTTTTTTCTTTGACTTACCAATTTTTTTTGATTAAATTCTGGTTTTTTTTTCCCAAAAGCTTTTGAAAAAAATTCATGCGCAGGGGTTTAAATTTACATTTGCTCTTTTTGTTTGTTCTGGAAAAGGGGGCAGGGGGATGTTTTTTGGGGGGAAAAAAAAAAGTGGTTGCAAAATTGAACGCCTGAAACGACTAAAGATGTGTAGAGAAGTCAAGGAGGGCGGGTGATGAGTCAAACAAACCTTCAAACAAGATATCAGGGGTTGTTCAATAAACAAACTAGAAACCTAGGCTTCAGAGATCCTATATATGAGCACCATCTCTAGCAAACTTAGTCATGTCTTGGTTAGGAATATTGTACCTCTCTAGCAAAATGTTAACTGCTCTCATGGGCTTAAGCTTATAAAATGACGTTTTTCTGCATTTAAATGGCATCAGAAAAACACTGTGTGACTAGAGATGGGGGGAGAAGTAGGTTCTCCTCACTTGAAACTGCTGGTTCTTCTAGCTGATATGCTGGAATCATAGTAGTTGCTGCCTATCCTGCTGCCGACCTATTCTGCTAGATCCTAATCAGGGACGGGAACGGGTCCACCATAAACAGGGCTCGAGTGCCCAAGTTAGCCCCTCTCCCAGCCCAATGGGCATAGCTGTACCGCCCCCGTGCGGGGGGCCCGCGGGACATGTTCATATGCAAAGTGGGATGGGAGAGAGGAGGGACATCGGGCAGGCTTAGAGCTGATTCTGAGCTTAGAGGACGGACTCAATCGTCAATGCAATACTGAGAAGAAAGGGCAGGACGAGGATGGAGCGTCCAAGAGGTTGAACCCCATGAGCAGACCTGACCAGCGCCCAGAGGCTGGAGCCTCTTCAGCCTCTGTGTCGGCCTGGCCCTGTTCCTAATAATAACAACCGCCCAAGAAGTCTGCATTGGGGTCTTTGTTGGTTGCAAACTGCTGTACTGTACATACAGATAATGGACTGGTTCATTCTGTGGAGCATACCATAGTAACTTCTTGTTTTTTTGCAACAGGAGATGAATCCAAAGAAAAAGGTAAGTCGGTTTTTATTCAACTTCTATCAAATGTGAAGTTATGACGCCAATTGCCTAGCACATCCTGTATTGTCCAGTCCTCATTGGCCAAGATCCTCTCACATTGTTCCTCTTATTTTTTGGGGGCCTGGTCCATATCAATCACCATGAAGCCACCTATCTCTCATTGACCAAGCCAATCTCACACTCCATATATTGGGACTTTTGGTTTACCAAGCAAGCTCCCAATGTATTGGGTTTGAACGTGATCCTCCTAGCAGACAGCAATATGATGAGATATGATGTGGTAGTGTGTGTAACCACTCACGCAGCCAGATTCTTTAAGGTGGATGTCCTCTGCTCGATCACCATGTTCCACTTGCAGACCAATAACAGGTCCAGGCCAGCAGGTGGGGGCTATTTACAGTTTATTTAGGAATATTTACACGCTTTCACCATCACCCAGATGCAGGGATGGGGTTCAGGCAAAGGGAATATGTTACAAACTGCGTTGCTTACGAGCGGCTGGACCATGTGGCTGGGTGCTGTGGACCTTCTCCAGGGTGTAACTCTGAAGGCCTCTAGTTCTCTTACGGAGAAGCCGGGAGAAGTCAGGTACAATCCAGGGAGAGCAGGAAAAAGCCCAGAAGCTTCTAAAGCTGGCCATACACCTTCAGATCTTCAGAAAAACCATGTAATATGAGGGACTTTCTAAACCATCAAGTCTTCCTGTGTTCACTCACAGAAGACCCGGCACTACATAGTTGTTGGTAGATCTAAAGGATATCTGACAGAGAGATCTAAAGGTGGCCATACACAGGTCGATTTCCCACATGATTCCTGGCCGATCGATCAGCGGGCGTGTGCACGCCGATCGATCGACAAGGAATCGAGTGCAGCCCACCTTGACCGATCGACCCCGCCCGATCGACATGGCCCCCAAATCAGATCGGCCAGGGAACCAACCTGTTGGTGTTTTCTGATCTATCGGACACACATCAAGGGGCGTTGACATTTGTGAATCGATCGGCTGGTAACAGATTCGTCCAGGAATCGGTGGCCTAATATGATAGGCACAGACTTGATTGGTCGATCGATCGACGCCTGTGGCTTCACCGGAATTGATCGGATGGTCGATCGATCGCTCAGGAATCGACACATGTATGGCTAGCTTTAAGGTGTATGGCCAGCTTAAAGGACTTCTATTTATGTCCTAGCTATGGGGCAGGCATAAGGCCTGGCCGGGCTGGACTATATTTGTTACATTTTGGAGGGAAGGAATAAGTATACACCCAGACATGAGTCATGGCCCCAGCTTTTCGTAAACCCTTGTCAGGGAGACACACATTAAATGGCATATACAACATTATACAGTGCCTATAAAACACAATGCATATATACAGTTTAGTGACCGTTTTATCGGGCCACTACAGTCCGAAGAGTGAATATGATGAGGTATGAAGAGTCCGAACTCGATTTATTCCAAGCTTTTATGGTTCCTTCAAGGACTGGGCCGCCCAGAGATATTCAGAGCTTGCAGTTCAGGACTTCTTTTTGTATGGTTTTGCATGCGCCCCCCCTGTTTGGTGTTGCCGATGATGCTTAAGAGGCGGTGTCAGAGCTTCAGAATCGCTGTGGGCTCGAAAAGGATAGGTAAGTATATCTGATCCCAGCTCAGGGTGAGTTTGTTTCGAAAGCAAACTTACTCCGAACTGGGTTCGGACAAACTACCAGGGGGGTAAAATGATGCACCAACATGGCATGACCAACAAGTGCAATGCACACCAATGTAAGTCAATGTCTGTAAAAACGGGCAGTTGTGAACCCTGACTAACCTCCTCCTGTCAATTGTATTCCACCTATTACTGCCTACATGGGTTCCCAATAGTGAAAACTCGAAAGGTGCCCATACACGCATAGATATGCGCTAGATCGATGGCGGCTTTGAGTGCCGTGCACGTGCTCCATATTTGATGCAGCCATCCCTGTCTAAAGCTAGCCACACATGGCTCGATAAAGTAACAGATTAGAGGCACATTGGGTGCCGTGCACGGCTTCCGATTCTCCTCTAATCTGTTACTTCATCTGAGCCATCCACAGTTCCTTCGAGTAGTGATTAATGGATCCTGCTTGAAGGAATTCGATTAAACAGGTTTCCAACATGTTGGAAAACCTTGGTCGAAATCCATAGCATTGAATAGGGGACCATGCTGTCCCCTATTCAATGCAATAGATGACAACTAAACCAGAGCAGCTAAACACAAGCTGTGTGTTCAGCTACGGCTCTGTGTATGTGTGAAGGGGGCGTGGCCAACACAGATCCAGCTAGCTCTGCCAGAAGAGAGGCGGCGGGCTGGCTGGGTCCGTGCTGTGTGTCTCCAGCTCAGCTGTCATCCATTACATTGAATAGGGGAGAAGCTGGCTGCCGGGGGACCGGGAAACCTGGTCCCCATCGTCCAGTACTTGATGTGCCCATGGTGCACATTGATTACTGTATGATTGACCTGCGATCAACCATGTGGTGACGTCACCACGCTGTAATTGATTGTTGGTTGATTGCACGAGAATGTGTGGCCAGCTTTAGAGTGGGATCAATCCCGCTCAAAAACAGGGTTATCAGACATAACCCTAAATCACTGTCGATGTCCATTGCTTTGGATGGGGATTCCGGTCCACATGCAAAGCATTGGCTGAGCTGGATAACGATATCCTTCAATATCAGGCTCAGTGTGATGACGTCATTACGCCAAGCTCAAAGGCTGATCCATCTTACTGGCATCGACCCGTGTAAGGCAGCCTTGAGTCATGATGAACTTTCGGCCAATTGTAAAGAAGTAACCTGATCCATTAGGGTCCCATTCACCCATAGAGCATAGTCTCCTGCCGGTTGCCCATAAGCACAACCTGAAGGCACCAGAACCGCCCTCACAATGTGTGCAACCACTTTGAGACCCACCATGTGAAGGGAGCCTTCTGGGAACACAAACCTTGGAAGACCATTTGGGGAATGCCAACTGAACAAATGGCACCAATCATGTCTGTGTACCCCAACTCTAGCTGCAATAAATGGAATCGGGTAGGTACGTTTATAGACCCGAGTTTCGCTAGAGATGAAAGCTAGCTTGCCGAAATTGTTCAAGAAACAGATTGTTATTTCATTTTAAGTTTCTGAACTAACGATGAATTAATATGTGTTTTTCAGAAACAATACTTGAAGAGAAAGGTATGTTATCTGATTCTAATCGCAATAATTCCTAGAATACACAACTAAGTTCATAATGTATGAAAAGTTATGTTTATATTGTATTTCACCGACTATAAGACGCCCGGGACCTTAAGATGCACCCAAGGTTTTTGGGTGGATATGCAGAAAAACAATTACTCGCATTCAGGACCCTCAGTGTTTCCCGTTTGTCACGGGTGACCCATGGGAGCAGTGGACCCACCATGTCACCAGGTGTCCTATTAGGCTCACCTGAGTAGGAGGACATCAGGCTGGAGGAGTGGAGTCCAGTGGCAGGCGTAGTAGTGATAGAACAGGCAAAGAGTCGAGGCGGGCGGCAAGCAGAGTAGTGAGACAGTCCGGGTCGGCAGCGGTAGACAGATAAATGGAGAAGGCAGAAGAATGGTCAGTAGGCGGATCAGAGTCGGCAGCGGGGGTTCACTGGTAGTAGCAGAGAGGATCAGAGTTCAGAAGTAAAATAATCAGCAAGGACCTGGTGCAGGAGGCTGGATATAAATAGTGGAAGTAGCAGGTGCAGGAGATCAGGGCAATTAGCAAGGCAAGGCTGGAGCACGGGAGATGAAAGAGGTAGTACCAAGGAAAGTCCAGGAGGGCAGGCAGCTTAGTGGGCAAGGCTACTGTCCAGAATGCTGCTGGTCACAGGTTCGAGACCTAACACCAGGCAAGTGCAGACCAAGGAGCAGAGTGATAGGCTTTTCTGCGGAAGTGATGGGCTTTGCTGCGGGAGACTCCCAGGTTGCGGCCATTAGCTACACTTACTGGCAACAGCTGACAGTAGAAAAGTCCAAAACAAGGAACCAAATCATCAGACAAATGGAGCGATAAGTCCAGGCAGGTGTCAAACAGCGAAGTCAAGACAGTCCAGGGGACAGTCCAGGGGTCAGACAGATACAATGAGAGCCTAGGTAACAGAGACTAGATGTCAGAATTCTAACCCAGGAATGCTCCAACGCCTGGTTGTAGCTCTGACAGTCACATTCAGTCACATTCTGACTTTACACCTTGCTGGACCCCTTGGACCTGGATACCAAGTCACCTAGTTCTCATGAACCCTGAACCCTCGGCCACTCCCCTGGACTTCCTATAAAAGCCAGGGCCCAACTTGCATTCAATGCCAGATTATTGTGCCTTGCTCGCTCTGTCTCCACTAGTGTACCGAACCTTGGCTTCTAAATATCGACTACTCTTCTCTCATCGCTCCATCCCTAGCTTGACACCATTGGCTACTGACCCCGGCTTGGATTTAACTACTCTTTTGCTTGTTCCCTGACTGCTACTTGTGTTCTGCTCTTGGACTGCGATCACCTGTCTTCTGTTTCAGCTACTGGACTCGTAGCCTGAACTGAGATCGTTACACTAGAATACTTTTTGCTCAGGCAACTTCCTGTTGCCTGAGGCTTCCTTAAATAAAAGGTCATGGGATTTAATTGGTCAGGACTCCAGGTGATGATACCAGAACATTCAGCAGAGGGAGCTGGGAAACATGAGTCATATCAAATGCCATCATTAGTAGAGTAGAAGGAGCTCTTCGTTTGGTCCGTGTCCTCTGAAGTTTTGGAAGGGGAACAGCAGGAGAACAGGGAGAAGGTACATCTGCAATTACAGATCACTGGGTGACACTGCGATCTGTGACACCCTTCTTACAACTGTGTGTGAGTCTGGTATTTTCTCGGCAAGAGGGAACCTCTCTTTCTAGGCAGCTGACAGACTGGAGAAAAACACTTGATCGGGGTTTCAGTTAAATTACTTTCAACTGCCTTGAACATGGTTTCATCACCAAAATTTATGGAGATGTAGAGAAGGTTGTGAGAACATTAGGAAAAAGTGTTGCACATGTAGGTTTTGCATGATTTACGTTCAAAGTCAAAATATTTACCTTACTTTGTCCTATATTAATGCAAAAACTACTCTCTCTCTAGCAACTAGTCATGTCTTGGTCAGGAATATCTGGTGACCATCTCTAGCAACTAGT
>CM070043.1:35903112-35914311 GCA_036250615.1 Ptychadena robeensis | reverse complement strand
TGTCTTGCCAACAAGGGACATTGGGTGAGTTTAGCTTTGCTTCAATTGTTAGTTTGAAGCTTTAAGGTAGGCATACACAGGCCGATTACCGCCCGATTTTTGGGCCGATTGTCCAGTGGTCGCTCGCCAGCAAATCGTGTGCCCCAACCTGGTCAGATCGACCAGGATCCTCCTGCATGTCAGTAAATTCCCGGCCGATCCCATTACTTTGGATGGGACCACCATGGGTGCCCGCCGATCCTCATGGAGGGAGAATCGGACCGCGTATGCCTACCTTAAAGGTTGGGTAGGTAGATTGTCGTGTAATGGTGTGTGATTCCCTGATGTTCTAAACTAAAGTGCCGTCCTAACCATACGGGACCCGTTACTGACAGTTCTTTCATTACTGTATTTTCTTCAGAACAATACCACCTGCTCATGCTACACACAAGGATGTCAAAGCAGAAAAGACTAGCCTATACGATTTCCTTTAAACTGGAAGTTGTAGAATACGCTAAGGAATATGGAAACCGAGCGGCGGAGCGAAAGTTTGGGCCCCCTCCGACTGAAAAAATGATAAGGGAGTGGAGGAAGCAGGAGGACCAGCTGAAAAGAGAAGATCAAACCAAGCACACCTTCCGGGGGAATGCCGCCAAGTGGTTGGAGCTGGAGGTGGACATGAAAGACTGGATCGTACACAACTGGAACAACGGCTTCGCGGTCTCCACAAAAATGATCATCTACGAAGCCAAGCGCATCGCCGCGGAGAAAGGCTTCCAGGATTTTACCGGATCCCCTTCGTGGTGTTACAGATTTAAGAGGCGGTGCGGCCTCACCAAAAGCAGAAGCGCGCACAAAATGGCCAACGATTACGAGTTCCGGATTCTGTCTTTCCACCAGTGCGTGATCGACGCTCGCAAGCAAAACTACCTTGACGTCAGCCAGATCGCGTGCATGGACGAGGTCCTGGTAACCTTTGACGTGCCATCCATCGAGACCATCGACCTGAACGGTGTCCCGACCGCAACCGAGAAAACACATTATACCGTCGTGTTGTCCTGCTTCGCCGACGGCACCAAACTGCCACCCATGTTAATTTTGAAAAGGAAAAACTTTCCGAAAGAAGTGATTCCCAAAGGAGTGGTTGTGCACATTCACGAGAAAGGGTGGATGGACGATAACGGGATGAAAGTTTGGATTGAAAAAGTTTGGTCCAAACGACCTGGGTGGAAAAAGCCTGCGCTATTGGTGCTCAACCAGCATAAGGCGCATAATAGCGACGCTACGGAAAGTAAGTTCAAAGACGCGAACACTAACCTTGCCGTAGTCCCGCGGGGTCTCACCAGCCAGTTGCAACCTCTCGAGGTTTCCATCAATAAACTATTTACCGTCCTCATAAGAGAAGAGTGGAACAAATATAAGGCGGCCGGTAATCAAAACCTGACTCCTACCGGGCGAATCAAGAGGGTGCCCATCGCTCAAGTTTGCGAATGGGTTCAAACCACGTGGCGATCGGTGAAGGACGAAACCGTTGTGTGGTCGTTCAAAAAGTGTGGCATCAGCAACGCCTTGGACGGGACTGAAGACCATTTGATTTATGAAAATTGCGAACAAATCGAGATCGGCGATTGCGAGGGACTGGGGTTCATGAATTCCGATCTGATGGATGATGAGAGCTTGGGGTTTCCGGAGAACTAGTTTCAGTATTTTCCCTGTTTACTTTATGAAAGGATTATTTAACCCTAAACAAAACATTGAGCTTATGTTAACCGCTGAATTACCCCCCAAAAAGATCACACCTCCTTAAGCTGGGCGTACACGGCTCGATTCATTAATAGATTTGAGCGCCGTTCGCAGCGCTAGATTGTGCTCTGATCTGTTAAACATTTCAGCCATCCAGTCTTCCTTTAAGTGGGATCAATCGACCCCTCCCCCAGGGTTCCAACATGTTGGGGCTTGTCCCCACTATGGCGATCTCCATGTAATTCATGGGGCTCATCCCCACATCAGCGGTTGGGCCGCGATCTAGAACGTGGGTCACTTAGTTTGGATGGTGGGGGTCGATCGCCCCTGACCACGGCCATAGAGGTTTTTAATTTAATTTTTAACCGCGCCCATTCATTCTCAACGTCCGTGATCAAGAGGGGTGGGGCAAGATGTCCTGTCCCCACCCCCCCCCCCCCCCCCCCCCCCCCCTCTTCGCACTTCCTGACAGTGATCTCCGTGCCATGTTTCTGATTGCAGGAGACCACGGGAGATCACTGTTCTAGCTATCTCGGCACTACGATTGGAATCTCGGTGCAAAGCTATAGTGGGGACACAGCCTTACTTTGGATAGGGTCCGAGGGTCCCCATCCGAGCGTCCCCAAGTGCTGCAGCTTGATATCGGGTCATTAGCCCCGCAGTCAGGCTTCCTCGTTCTGGAGTCAAGCCATGTGTGCCTGGCTTAAGTTTCCCTCATTATAGACCTTGGAAGTCCAGGCCCAGTCCTCCTGTTATGGCAGCCTGGTGCAGCATCTATGGAACTCCCTAATTTGCCTACGAATGTGGTCCGCTCTTCCAACTACGTCTTCCATGTCAGTATAGGTCATCATGTTCTGGTCATGCGCAGTCATTTTTGTGTAAGCACGGTGGATGGACGGTATCCAACACTACTCGCTGCGGCGGCAACCTGGGGAGCTCCATAGACACTGGAGGACCCGGAAGAGTCCAGCTCTAGAGGTCTATTTCGGGGGAAACCACAGAGGTAAGTATATCTTTGCCGATTTTTTTTGTTTTGTTTAGGGTTTGATAGCCGAATATTTTTGCACAACCTTTAGGTCAGAACATTTTTTTGTTTTCCTCCTCTAAACCTAGGTGCGTCTTATGGAGTGAAAATGCCGTAGAGTTTTGTGGGTACTGTTAACTAAACGCATGTTATTGACCATTTTTTTAATTTGCAATAGTAGACACTTGGCTTTCAGACATGTACATTTGTAGAGTACCAGCATACGATCTGTAGATTGACCACACTACCTGTTTGTTATTTTTTTTTTTATAATAAATACTTTGGACTAAAAATTTATTTCTCGTTATTTCCCTCCTTCTTTTTTTTTTTTTTTTTTTTTTTTTTTTTTTTTTTTTTTTTTTTTTTTTTTTTTTTTTATAAAAAAAAATTTCCGGCTGCATATTCTGTCGATTTCTCTTCATCGGGGAACCTTTACCCTCTCTTTTCTGGTGATTTTTATTTCTTATTATATATTTTTGGTCAGCTAGGTACTTATTTTGTGTGCCTCTTTTTATTTAGATGCCCCCAAATCCTGGATGAAAGATCCCAATTGTAAAAGCGGTACAAAACCTTCGAGTCCACTCGCCAGGCGTGGTCAGTACAACTTCCGAGACCGAATCGCAGTGACTCGTGACCATAAATGGGTTGGAGAGCTGAAAACTCGGACGAGCTTACGGAGTGGCAAAATTGGGAAAGAGGAGCTACGTACGTCTTTAGTGAATCCTGGAGAATTAACGGTGGATGGAATTGTCTCCACAGATGTTCAAGGAAAGGGAACTGAAAACGAGCGTCTGCCCTCTGGACCCCAACTCAACATTCTCGATAGGACTGCTGTGGTTTATAAAAGAAATTCTAAAGTGAAAAAACATAAATCCCACAAGAGCTCGATGAGGAAGTCAGGCTTTGTAGATTCTCCTAGCTTCAATAAGCTACATACATCTTCCCTCACACCTGTGGAGTTGACAGTGGCCAAAGAACACATCACGGGTAACCTAGAAGTTGTTAAAGAAACCTCCTCCAAGAAAAAAGGGAGTTTTGCCTCTGAGCGTCAGTACAACTTCCGAGAACGAGATGCGGTGGAGTACACCATGTTTTATGAAGATGAGGATGAAGTCTGGGAATTCCAACCTCACAAGAGCTTGATAAGGAAGTCGGGCCTTGAGGGAGCTATAGATGCTCCAAGCTTCAGTAAGCCAAGTAGGTCTTCCCCCAGACCTGTGAAGTTGACGGCGGGTAACCTAGAAATCACTAAAGAAACCTCCTCCAAGAAAAAAGGGAGGTTCCCCTCTGGACGACAATACAACTTCCGAGATCGAGAGGCAGTGGAGTACACCATGTTTTATGAAGGTGAGGATGAAGTCCAGGAACTCCAGTCTCACAAAGGCTTGATGAGGAAGTCAGGCTTTGAGGGAACTGTAGAGTCTCCAAGCTTCGATAAGCTACGAACGTCTGTGGAGTTGGCGGCAACCAAGGAACACATCGCAGGTAACCTAGAAGTCGCTGAAGAAACCTCCTCAAGGAAAAAAGGGAGGTTCTCCTCCGGGCGTCAATACAACTTCCGAGATCGAGAGGCGGTGGAGTACACTATGTTTTATGAAGGTGAGGATGAAGTCCGGAAACACAAACCTCACAAGAGCTTGATGAGGAAGTCAGGCCTTGAGGAAACTGTAGAGTTTCCAAGCTTCAATATGCTACAAACTTCTTTGCCCACACCTGTGGAGTTGACAGTGGCCAAAGAACACATCGGGGGTAACCTAGAAGTCGCTAAAGATACCTCCTTCCAGAAAAAAGGGACTTTCCCCTCCGAACGCCAGTACAACTTCCGAGATCGAGAGGCGGTGGAGTACACCATGTTTTATGACGGTGAGGATGAAGTCCGGGAACTCAAACCTCACAAGAGCTTGATGAGGAAGTCGGGCTTTGAGGGAACTTTAGATGCTCCAAGCTTCAGTAAGCTACGTACATCTTCAATGAATCCTGAAGAATTAACGGTGGATGGAATCGTCTCCACAGATGTACAAGAAAATGGAACTGTGAATGAAAACAAGAGTCTGCCCTCCGGACCTCAACTTCACATTGGAGACAAGACTGCCGTGGTTTATAATATAAATTCTAAAGTGAAAAAACATAAATCCCACAAGAGCTTGATGAGGATGTCAGGCCTTGGGGGAACTGTAGGTTCTCCAAGCTTCAATAAGCTACCAACGTCTTCGCCCGCACCTGTGGAGTTGACGGCAGCCAAGGAACCCATCGCGGGTAACCTAGAAGTCGTGAAAGAAACCTCCTCGAAGAAAAAAGGGAGTTTCCCCTCCGAACGCCAGTACAACTTCCGAGATCGAGAGGCTGTGGAGTACTCCATGTTTTATGATGGTGCGGATGAAGTCCGGGAACTTAAACCTCACAAGAGCTTGCAAAAGAAGGAAATCGATGGCAAAATCAAACTACCTAAGCGTGGCCCATACAGTTGTAGCGAATGTGGCAAATGTTATAGTCAAAAACCATCCCTTGTCAAACATCAGAAGATCCATACTGGTGTTTCCGTTTATATCTGTTCGAAATGTGATAAGTGTTTCACCCAACGTGCAAGCCTGCGGAGGCATGAGCGATGTCATCAAGTAGAGAGACCCTTTGTGTGTTCTTACTGCGGGAAGGGCTTCACTGAAGGGTCATCGTTACTTAAACATCAGAGAATTCACACCGGATTCAAACCGTTTGCCTGTTCAGAATGCGGCAAGACCTTTAGTATAAGTACCTATCTCATTGTCCACCAGAGAGTTCACACAGGAGAGAAGCCTTACTCCTGTAACGACTGTGGGAAAACCTTCTCTCAGAGTTCCCAACTCATCACACACCAGAGGACTCATACGGGCATCAAACCATACGCGTGCATTGAATGCGGGAAGGGCTTTACCACTAGTTCCCACCTCATCACTCACCAAAGAACCCATACAGGAGAACGCCCCTACCTATGCGGGGAGTGCGGGATGGGTTTCAAGCACAGTACCCATCTTGTGCTACATAAACGCACCCATACTGGTGAGCGGCCCTACAAATGCCCCAAGTGCCCCAGGAGCTTTGCCCAGAGACCTCAACTTCTAAAACACCAACAAAAACTTTTTCATTTATAGGATATCAAATGTGTTCTTTTTACTTCTACCTAAAGCAGACCTACCACCAGAAATCTATGTTTTCAAGAAGTGCCGATAATGGGGAGGAATGCAAAAAAAAAAAAAAAACGCACCTGTAATAAGCAATTCAAGAAGATGATCCCGCAGCTCTCCCTCACTTCCAGGTTCTGGTCTCTGCAAGGCAAGGCAACACGTCACAAGAGCGCTTTGTTTTCTGGGTAATCATGTGCCTTATGTAATTATATTGAGGCAAATTCCCATAGAAGACCATTGAATGCCCCCAGTGGCCACCCGCGATATTGCACCCCCAGTTCAATGATCTATGGGAATTTGCCTCAATATAATTATGTAAATCACAAGATTATCCAGAAAACAAAGTGCTCTTGTGACGTGCTGTCTTGCTGAGACCAGAACCTGGAAGTGAGGGAGAGCTGCGGGATTATTATCTTGAATTGCTCATTACAGGAATTTTTTTTTTATAGTATCCCTCCCTATTTTCGGCACTGGTGCCATTCATGAAAACATAGATTTCTAGTGGTAGGTCCGCTTTAACTTTTATAAAATATATATATATATATATATATATCGGTATTCTGAAATAGGGAAAAAAAATTGCCTTTCCCTAGATCACGCAACAAAGTCCATTAAAGTCAATATCAATTAATAATGTTTCCGATTTTTTTGGGTTATAATTATTTTAAGACTCTCACGCCCACTTCGGCCCCTTCATCATTAATGGCGCCAGGTATGTAAGGAGTTGCGATGCCTATGGATGTCAATTAATACAAGAAGAAAAAAGATGCCCCTAGAATCTGTGATGACATTGGGTACGTTAGTGCTTCCCATTCTGTTTGCCTGTATTATCCAATATGCCAATGGCCCTCAACCTATTTAGATGTCTCTGACATGATCTCACTCCCGCTTGGCCCCCTTGTCATTAATGATACCAGGTGCTTCCATGCCCCCAGGGTCTGGGTACATAAGGGCTTGCCCGTGCGGTTTGCCTGTATTTTCCAAAAAGCCAATGGTTCTCAACCTGTTTAGACGTCTCTGACATGATCTCACGCCCACTTGGCCCCCTTGTCATTAATGGTGCCAGGAATGTAAGGACTTGTGATGCATATTGCAGTCGATTTATTGAAATAAAAGGTGCTCCCATGCCCCCATCTTCATGACATTGGGTACGTTAAGGCTTCCCATGCGGTTTGACTGTATTTTCCAATGGCCCTCAACCTGTAAAGATGTCTCTGACGTGATCTCACGCCCACTTTGCCCCTCTCATCATTAATGGTCTTGAGTTGGACACATCAGAACTTTCAAAGTAAATCTTTAGAAAGAATTCTTCTTAGTGGAAACATGCCCTTACTTTTGGGATTTGCGATGGATTGGGGCATATACCGTATTTTTTGGACCATAAGACACATGTTTTCACCCCCCAAAAAGTGCGTCTTATGGTCCGAATTCGTGGTCACTCAGTCACTGGTGGTTGCACCTTGGCTTCCCGCCAGCTC
Source organism: Ptychadena robeensis (assembly GCA_036250615.1). Classification (NCBI taxonomy): domain Eukaryota; kingdom Metazoa; phylum Chordata; class Amphibia; order Anura; family Ptychadenidae; genus Ptychadena; species Ptychadena robeensis. The sequence continues at coordinate 35,906,926 of CM070043.1, read as the reverse complement.
TCCCGGCACGGAGATTAGCCGGGTAGCTGGAGGGGCTGTCAGATGTGAGATGCCGGCCGATACCCGGCTCTCCCATCTGAACTGTGTAATTGTCTATGCCAGCCCTGAACTGGCATAGGCAATGAAGAGAGAAGTATAGATGAACTGGCATCTATACCTCTCTCCTGTCCGTGGGAACAGCAATCATTCTGCTGCCCCCACGGACACAGAAACAGTAACATCGCGAGAGAAGAGCAGAAGACAGCCCAGCCCTTCCTCCTGCAGATCAGTGTGAAGTATGACTTGTTCAGCTTAGAGTGTACTGCTGCTAGTGACACCTTCTGGCTGAATTGGATATTGCATTCATTAAATTCATTGCATTAAACCAATTGATGTGAAAACTTATTCAATCTTTTTTTTTCTGGTTTTCCTGCCCTAAAAACTGGGTGCGTCTTATGGTCTGTGTGGTAAATCCCGTCTGTTTTAAAAAAGCTTGACTGGTTGAACTGGTTACCACCCTAATCGGCCTTACATGGTTATACTGATGGAAAGCCAATAGGAGTCAAGAAGACGGTGAGGTAAAGACATCCAAATAGCACCCTTGTCCTTTCCTGAAGCCCCCTGTGTTTGCACGCATAGATCAGTTCCTGCCACATGAACAGCCTCTTAGGCTTTGACTCCACTATGCGATAAAACCAGCGCCCGTTCATGGTGTGATCTATCAGCTTGCAACGTTCAAATCTGCGTTGATCAATCAGTTTATGGTAAAAACAAAAACAGACACGTCACAAACGCATCCCTGACAGATCCCTAACGCATGAGTTGTGTTTAATTGCATCTGTTCACACCCCCAGCTTAGCGCATTCCTTGACGGAGCCCATCCAGAAACACGCCTACCGCACCGGCTGGCTCCACGGCGTAGAGCCTGTGCCCTGGTCGGTAGGTTCTACCTCCGCCCGGCTCGATGCTGTGGAAACAGCCGGTGCGGGTATGGATGGGCTCCGTCGACAACCCAGTCAAGAAATACAGGGGGACAATGGAGCCCATAACACTGTGGAAACATACCCTTAACTTGCCCTGTATAAAAGATCAGCTTTGTCTACTAGACAAGAAATTGGAGATGTTGGCATGGAAGGGGGGGGGGGGGGGGGGGGGGGGGGGGGGGGGGGGGGTTGATGATGAGGACTATGTAATTCTCCAAAATCCTGGCCAATCAAAATCATCATATGGACGATACTGAGACTGGGTGTGTGACTATTCGCTGCAACAATATTGGCAGAACCTTAAATTATCCTTACCTTATCACTTATGCTTACACTGACATGAGTATTAGGAGACAACTTCCTAAGGATAATATTGGGGGTCATTCATGCGGCAGGTCAGCTTCACATGGAGTCTAGTAATGCCTATGGACGCAGTGAGCGCGGCCACGCTGCCATCTAGGGCTGCAAGAGGGAGGAAGACCTTATGCTGTCACCATATCAATCAGGAATGGACTGCAGATGCCCCAGGCTGGACAACATGGAGCAGCATGCCTGAAGAAGGTGAATGACAGAATGAAGAAACCACACAGGTAAAGACATTTATATTGCAGTTTTATTGTGTTTATTGTTCAAGTTTAGAAAAAAAACTTTAACCTTTGTGTTGTGTGTTTTTTATTTCTTGTAAACTTTTATTACCCCCCTTATTAATTGTTAAGGGGTTCACAGGGTCCACTTGTTAAAGGGGTTCCCTACATCCTTATCCCCCCTGGCGTTCCTGGCGGCCCTATCTCGTCCAGCGACCTCAGTATAGCACTGGATGAGATGGGGCCCTCCTGAGGGGATCAGTGCCCCAGCAGCGCAAACTCACTGCTCCGCACGGCTACGGTGGTTTCAATCTAACGAGGAGGCTGCTGAAGGACAATGGAGTGGAGTGACCCATCGGGGTGGCAGGAAATACAAAAGCAAATCGCACGAAAACAGTTTTCTATGGAGAAAACAGTATTCAGTGTGATTCCCCAGATGTGCCCCTTCCCCTTGTTGCCCCTGTCCCGTGCTGAGTTATGGCATTGGGCCTGGTTTGGCTCAATAGGGGTAGTGCATGGCAGTTGCCCACTCTTCCGGTGGTGGTCTGTGGTGGTGCCTGGTATTTCCATCGATCTTGATCATCACCCCAGTGCAGTGGTTCTGAACCCGGAAATATGAAATGCACAGAATAATAATTTATTTCCAATATAACAATTGCATAACAAAACAAAATATCAACAACATATGGGTGAATTAGTCAACACCCTCGTACAGAAGAAATGACCAACATTGTGTTAAATTGGGATCCATGCTCTCTTCCTTTCAGCATGTTTCGTCTGATCTGGGCTTCTTCAGGAAAGGTGTGAAGGAAATATTGGAAATAATGTTCTATAAATGAATCAACACACACTTCTTAAGCAAACATTACATCATCATTCAGATGTTTCCCCACTATCTGGCCCTCTAGGACCTAGGTGCCCAAACTGTGGCCCGGGGGTCCCATGCGGCCCTTTAAGCTTTGTTTGAGGCCCCCCTTGGTCCTCCACATATGGCCCCCAAAACCTAACTGTTAATGCATAGGGCATAGCAACTCATCTGTGAAGTGGTCCCATGCTGACCTAGTTTTCCTTATCAGCTTTGGCTCCGACATCAGTAACATTGTCAATGTTGATCGGGGAAACCAGGTCTATATGTGACTGCTGCACCCAGGGGCAGGAGGGGGGGTTCTGTCAGGTTTTGACTGCCTGTCAGGATCTGGTCCACCGCCCTTCTGAGATATGTTGACGGGGGAGGTCTGGATTGATGTTATGTGCGGCCCTTTAGTGATGCCGAGGGCTGCACATGTGGCCCTCCATATCAACTCAGTTGCCCACCACTGCTCTAGGACCTAACAAAGATTACCTTTCCACAAGGGGTAGGTTATCCATGGGGTAGGTCATTTTCCATAAAAGACCTATCTAGGACTGGCCATTGGCAGCAAACTGGAATAATTATTTATTTATTTCCCATCTCTTCATTTCCTGTCCAAGATACACCGCAGGAAGTAGAAGGGAATCTCTCTGAAGTAATAGGGTGAACCTCCCATGGGCAATTTCTACCAGAACAGGTTCTCCCATTCAAAAATGTTCCCACTTAACCTTCTGAGCGTCTGGCCCGAGTTAACTCGGGCTGAGTTTCATGCATCATGAAACTCAGCCCCAGTTAACTAGAGCCGCGCTCTAGGTATCGCCGTCTGCTTATGGCGGTCGGGAGCACCGGCATGTATGCCGATGCTTCCGGGTCTGCCCCCGATCGCGTCACCAGTGACGCGAAGGGGGCGGGGGTAGGCGGCGCCATAGACCTCCGTCAAACTGGAGGGGCGTCGCTTTTCTTCAGCGTAAGTCCGGTGTCTCCAGTGACGCCGGGCTTATGTTAATGACCTCCAGCTGAGCAGGAAATCGCGGCGGAGCATATTGTGCTCCGCCGCGATTGCCCGTGGCACGGTTATGAAAAAACCGTGCCACGTGGGAAACGCTCAGAGGGTTAATGTGAAAACTCACATTAAAAAAAGTTGTTGAGCAGGAAAGGGGGGATTTAGTGGGTGCCATAAAAAAATTGTAAATAAATGCTAGCGCTTTAGTCAGGTCTGTGTGCCCGCTCGATTGAGCCCCCTACCTGCACCCACCTAACCTGTGGGACCAACCAGGCAGTAATCAATGTGCACCACATGTGCACCTGGCTGGCAGCACTGTACCTGAGCTGGAGACACACAGCAGGGACCCAGCCAGCAGGGCCGGCACAAGGTCCACCAACAACAGAGGCTGAGCTGCCCAAGTGCGCCCCCCCCC
>CM070043.1:35876470-35886643 GCA_036250615.1 Ptychadena robeensis | reverse complement strand
ACGAAGCAAAGGGGGTCCAACCTGGTACTAGCCAAGGTCGTGCCGTATAAACCGGTGGTACTTGCAAGGTGTGCCATATAAACCCAGATACTACACTGGTTCCTGAATAATAAGACCTCCACGAAAAGTAAGACCTCCCCGAAAGACCTACTGCTACCCCCCCCCCCCCCGTGCTTATAATATGCTTCTTGCTCGAAAATAAAGACCTACCATGTCCCAGAGGAAATGCTACGTACAGTGTATTATATTCGGGGAAACCAGGGTAGCAAGGTGTGCCGTTATACACCCGGGACTAGCCAAGGGTCCCTATAAAACCCGGTACTAGCAAGGTGTGCTGTTTGGATACAAAACCGGTGACTAGCAAGGTGTCCCATATTTTAAACCCGGGTACTAGAAAGGGGGGCCAATAAAACCCAAGGGGGGGTGAGGGAAAAAGCCGCAGAAGAGGAGGGATGGTGTGTGATAAAACAGAGCCAAAGAGAAAATAGAAGGCGAAGAAAAGAAGCGATGTTCATGGAGTGGGGGGAAAAGGGAGGAAGAGTAGAAGATAAGAAAGAAAGGACATGAGCGGTGGAGATGGGCCTAGAAGAAATGAGGGACAATTTTCCCGCTCGGTAAGCAAGTGTGCAATATAAACCCGGTACTAGCCAAGGGGTGCCGTAAAACCCGTACTCGCAAGAAGGTTGGTGCCAAATAAACCCGCGTACTAGAAAGGTGTGCCGTATAAACCCGGGGGGGGTACTAGGAAGCGTGTGCGTATAAAACCGGGGAAGAGCAAGGTGTGCCGTATAAACCTTGGTACTAGCAAGGTGTGCTTGTATAAACCCGGTACTAGCACGGTGTCCCGTATAAACCCGGTACTAGCAAGGTGTGCCGTAAACCCCTGGGAATAGCAAGGTTTGTGCCAGAAAACCCGGTATAGGCAAGGTGGCCGTATAAACCCAGTACTAGCAAGGTGTCATGGTATAAAACCCGGGGTCTAGCAGGTTATGTGCCGTATAACCCGGTATAGGCAAGGTGTGCCGTATAAACCCAGTAAGTACTAGCAAGGGGTGCTGTTATAAACCGGTAACTAGCAAGGTGAGGCCGTATAATCCCGGGGGTACTAGCCAAGGTGTGTCGATAAACCGGTACTAGCAAGTGTGCCGTATAAAAAACGGGACCGGTAATAGGAAGGGTGCGTATTAATAAACCCGGTACTAGCCAGGTGGGAGTATAAACCCGCGGTACTAGCAAGGTGTGCCAATATAAACCCAGTTTCTAGCAAGGTTGCTGTATTGTAACACACGGTGGGTACTTAGCAAGGTGTGCCGTATAACCCTGTACTAGCAAGGTGTGCAATAAAACCCGGTACTAGCAAGGTTGTGCGTAACCACGGTGGGACTGAAGTGTGCTGATATTAACCCCGGGACTAGCAAGTGTGCAGTATAAAACCGCGGACTAGCAAGGGTGTGTTGCCTGTATAAACCCGGTACAAGCAAGGGTGTGCGGAAAACCAGGTACTAGCAAGCTGTTGCCATTTAAACCCGGTACTTAGCAAGGGGTGTCGTATAAAAACGGTACTAGTCAGGTGTGCCGTATAAACCCTGGTATAGGAAGGTGTTGCCGTATAAACCCGGAACAAGCAAGGGGTTGCCGTCTAAACAAGGTACTAGGCCAGGTGTGCCGTATAAACCCGCGTACTGCAAGGTGTGCTGTTATAAACCCGGGTACTACAAGGTGTGCTGTATAAACCGGTACTAGCAAGGTGTGAAGATAACCCCTGGTAATAGCAAGGTCTGATGTATAAACCGTACTAGCAAGGTTGTCCCGTATAAACCCGTTACTAGACAAGGATGTGACGTATAAACCCGGTACTAGGAAGGGTGCCGTATTAAACCGATACTAGGAAGGTGTGCCGTATAAAACCTGGTTACTGCAAGTGGGCCTTTAATACACCCGGTTGGGTAACTTAGCAAAAGGAGTGCTGTATAAACCCGGTACTAGCCAAGGTGTGAGTATTATAATAAAACCCGGTACTAGCAAGGGTGCTGTTATAAACCCGCGTTACTAGCAAGGTGTTGTGCCATATAAACCCTGGGGCGGGTAATAGCAAGGTTGTGTGTGCATTATAACCTTGCCTAACTAGGCAAGGTGTGTCCGAATAACCCGCGGGGGTTCCTAGCAAGGTGTGACTGTATAATAAACCGGGTATGCAAGCGTGCAGTATAAACATGGTACTAGCAAGGTGTGCCGTTATAGAACCGGGGGCACTAGCAAGGCTTGATGCTGTATAGTAAACCCGGTACTAGCAAGCGTGCATGTATAATCCGGTACTAGCAAGGGTGCCGTATAAACCAGGACTAGCAGGTGTTAGGTGTGCTGTAAAAAACGGTAGGTAATAGCAAGGATGTGCGTGTAAAAACGGGTACTAGCAAGGTGTGCAGCTTATAAAACCGGAAGCAAGGTGTGCCGTATAAACACGGCTAGCAGGTGTGTGCTGTATAAACCCGGTAATAGCAAGGTTGTGCCGTTTATAACACGGTACTAGCAAGGTGGGCCGTATAAAACCAGGTACTAGCAAGGGTGCAGTTATAACCCAGGTTACTAGAGGGTGGGCCGTTATAAACCGGGGACTAGCAAGGTTGTGACGTATAAACCCAGGTACTAGCAAGGCTTGTGCCGTAAAACCTTGGAGTTCTTAAGCAAGGGTTTTGCCGTAGAAACCCGGGGTACTAGCAAAGGGTGTGCCGGACCAAACCCCTGGTTTTAAGCAAGGTGTGCCTTATAAACCCGGTACTGCACGGTGTGGGTTAAACCGTGGTCTAGCAATGTGTTGCCGTTAAAACCCAGGTACTAGCAAGGGGTGCCGTATAAACCCGGGTACTAGCAAGGGTGCCGTATAAAACCTGGACTAGGCAAGGTGTGCCGATGATAAACCCTGGTAATGGCGGTACTCAGCAGGTGTGCCGTATACACCGGTACTAGCAAGGTGCTGTATAACCCGGTATAGAAAGGTGTGCTGTCTAACCCTGGTACTAGGCAAGGTGTGCGTATTAAAACCCTGGTACTAGCAGGTGTGCCGTATAATCCCAGTACTAGCAAGGGGTGCCGATAATGAATAACCACGTGGTACTAGCAGGGTGTGCCGTATAAAACCCTGGTCTAGCAAGGTCCCTGTGGGTATAAACCCGGACTAGCAGGCGGTGCGTTATAAAACAGGGGGGTCACTAGAAAGTGTGTTCGTATAAACCGGTACTAGCAAGGACGTGCCGTAAAACCGCGGGTAGGTACTACGCAAGGTGTTGCCGTATAAAACCGGTACTAGCAAAGTGTGCCGTATTAGCCCAGTATAGCAAGGTGTGCCGGTATCAACCCGTGGTACTAGCAAGGTTGGGCCGATAAAACCACGTACTAGCAGGGTGTTCGGTAAAAACCAGGAATAGCAGGGTGCCGTATAACCCTGTTCTGCAAGGGTTGTGCCGGACATACCGCGGTCTTAGCAAGGTGTTGCCATATTAAACCTGGTGGGTGCGGTACTAGCAAAGGTGTGCTGTATAATCAGGGACTAGCAAGGTGTGCGTTATATAAACCCGTGGTAGCGTACTAGCAAGGTGTGCCGGTCATAACCCGGCTAACTAGAAGGTGTGCAGGAGAAACCCGGGACTAGCAGGGTGTGTGTATAACCCGTGGTACTAGGCAAGGTGTCCGCAGTATAAACCCGGGGGTACTAGCAAGTGGTGCTGTAAAACCCGGACTAGCCATGGTGTCCCGATATAAACACGGGGGTACTAGCAACGGTGTGCCAGTATAATTACCCGCCTGGTATCGAAGCAATGGTGTGCCATATAAACCCGGTACTAGAAAGGTGTCGCCGTATAACCCCGCGGTACCTAGCAAGGTGTGCCAGTATAAGCCCGGTACTAGCAAGGTTTGCAACGTATAAACCCGGTACTAGGAAGGTGTGCCGTATTAAACCCGGGGCTAGACGGTGTGCCAGTGATAAAACACGGGTAATAGCACAGGTGTTGGGCTCGTATAAACACCTAGGTACATAGCAAGGTTGTCCCGTTAAACCCGGTACTAGGCAAGGTGTGCGTGATAACCCCGGTACTAGCAAGAGTGTGCCCATGATATACAACCCGGTTACTGGCATAGCAAGGTGTGCCGTATAGTATAAAACCCACGGAGTTCTAGCAAGGTGTCTGTCCATATAAACGGGACGGTACTAGCAAGGTGTGCCGTGTTATAAACCCGGTGGACTAGCAAAGGTGTGCCGTTAGATCAAACCCGGTACTAGCAAGTGTGCCGATTAAACCCGGTACTAGCAAGCGTGCGTATAATCCCGGTACTAGCAAGGTGTGCCTTTTTAAACAAGGGACTAGCAAGAGTGTGCCTGTATAACCCTACTTGCCCTGGGCCTGGGTACGAGCAGGTGTGCAGTAGAAACACTGCGGGGGTAATGAGCACGGTGTGCAGTTATTATTATAACCCTGGGACTAGCAAGGTGTGCTGTATAAACACGGGTACACTACAACGTGTGTGCGTTAAACACCAGTGGGCCAATAGACAAGGTGTGCGTTATAAACCCGGTACCAGCAAGGTGACGTATAAACCCCGGTACTAGCAAGGTTGTGCTGTATAAACCCGGTAATAGCAATGGTGTGCCGCAATAACCTTAGAGGTACTAGCAAGGATGTGATGTAACAACCCCCGGTAATTAGCAATGCGCAGTATAATCCCGGTACTAGCACGGGGTTTGGCGGTTTGTGTGCCCGGATAAACCTGGTACAAGCAAGGCCGGGTGCCGGATAAACCCAGTCTAGCAAGGTGTGCCGTAAAACCCTACGGGGTATAGCAGGTGGCAGTATTAAACCTAAGGACTAGCAAGGTGTGTCGTATAAATACCGGTTATAGCAAGGTGCGCTGTATAACCCTGGTACTGAGCAATCGGTGTGAATACGAAACCTCGGACTAGCAGGGACTGTGCCTATAAACATGGTAATAGCAAGGTGTGTAGATAACAAACCCGGTTTAGCATAGGGTGCGTAAACCATAGTTACTCGCAAGGTTGTGCTGTATAACCCGGGTACTCGCAAGGGGTTGCGTATACAACCCGGGGGATGCAAGGTGATGGCCTGTGCACGTTTAAAGCAGGTACTAGAGGTGTGCCTGTATAAACCTTGGTACTAGAAGGGTGTCGTATAAACCCGGTCCTAGCAAAGTGTGCCGTATAAAACCAGTACTAGAAAGGGTGTGCTGTATAAAACCACCCTGCAGGTACTAGACAAGGCCGTGTGCCGTCAAACCCGTGGACTATGCAAGGTGTGAGTAATAAAGCCTGGTGGTACTAGCAAAGGCGTGCACGAATTATAAACCCAGTCTAGCAGGTGTGCCGTTGTATCATGGAGGTCTGTATGTATCACCCCATGGAGGTCTGTATGTATCACCCCATGGAGGTCTGGGTGTGTTACCCCATGGAGGTCTGGATGTGTCACCCCATGGAGGACTGGACGTGTCACCCCATGGAGGTCTGGATTTGAATGAGTCAGAATGAAAGGACTCCAGGCTGATCCAACTTTGATGTGATGTCCTTACAACAAGTCACAATGAGGCTCAGTAGTGTGTGTGGCCTCCACGTTCCTGTATGACCTCCCGACAATGCCTGGGCATGCTCCTGATGAGGTGGAGGATGGTCTCTTGAGGGATCTCCTCCCACACCATGAATAAAGCAAAGAAGGTTTCCTGTGTGTGTCAGCGTAGTGTCCAGAGCATGGAGGCGCTAACAGGAGACAGGCCAACACCGTGCAGGGCGTTTGGGATTTCCCAGAGACACCGATGAAAGCAGGATCACACTGAGCATGTGACAGACATGACCGAGTCTGGAGACGCCGCAGAGAACGTTCTGCTGCCGGAAACATCCTCCAGCATGACTGATGTGTTAGTGGGTCAGTAATGGTGGGGGGACATTTCTTTGGGGGGCCGCACAGCCCTCCATGTGTTCCCCAGAGGTAGCCTGACCGCCATACTGAGATGAGATCCTCAGACCCCTTGTGAGAACATACGCTGGTGCGGTTGGCCCTGGGTTCCCCCAAATACAACACAATGCTAGACCTCATGTGGCCGGAGTGTGTCAGCAGCTCCTGCAAGATGAAGGCATTTGGCACTTGTACATGCGCATATTGCGAACGCAATGCACGGTAGTTCCAGGTACTGATGTAAAAAATCTTGAATAATCACGATTACGAAGATATAGCACTATATTGGAGATCTTAACAAACTCTCCAAGTGCTGATATTCCCAATAAAAATGTGTTCAGTATATTCACTATCAACACTAGTGTTCTGTAGGATCAATGAGACCAGCAGCCCTTTTTAAACATGACTGTAACCAGGAAGTGATATCATCTGTAACCAGGAAGTGATGTAATTCTGGTATCCACATAGCTGAACACACATGGCCATGTGGAACATCTCTATCCCTTGCTAAACCTGGTTTGTACCTCTATTATTGTGATTATTTTTCCATTAATATTTACAGAACCTAACTTTGCTGCACTAGGTTGTGGGCCTTGTTTCCTTGTTCCTAAAACCTTTTGACCCCACTGCTCTTGTCTCATTAGATGGATCTGCTCTTAGATCCTGAGGTGCCCTATATATATACTGGCAGACCCATGAGGGATTGTGGGAAAAATTCTTAAAGGGGACCCCACCCAAATTCCTTGGGCAAGCTGCTTTTTCTTTATGCTACATGGCTAAAAATTGGGAATGCATACTGAGGTATGAGATCTGGGCTAACACTACAGAGGTATGAGATCAGGGGGGGGTCACACTATTGAGGTATGAGATCTGGGGTCACACTACTGAGGTATGAGATCTGACACAACTGAGGGTAGACGATCTGTGGGGTCAAACTACTGAAATATGAGATCTGGGCTGGGGGGGCACACTCACACTACTGAGGTATGAGATCTGGCGGCCCACACTGAGGTATAAGATTCTGGGGGGTCACCTACTGAGTATGAGATCTGGGGGGTCACACTACTGAGGTAGGGATCTGGGGGCCACACTACTAAGGTATGAGAATCCTGGGGGGGTCCACACTACCGAGGTCTGAGATCGGGGGGTTACACTACTGAGGTATGGATCTGGGGGTCACACTACTGAGGTATGAGATCGGGTGTCACCGAACTACGGTATGATATCTGGGGTTCACACTACTGAGGTATGAGATCTGGGGGGTTCACACAACTGAGGTATTAGATCTGGGGTCACAAATACAAGGTATTAGATCTGCTGGGGGGTCACACTTACTTAATGTCTGAGATCTGGGGGGTCAACTACTGAGGTATGAGTCGGGGGGCACACTAACTGAGGTATGAGACTGGGGAGTTACCTACGGATGTGTGAGATCTGGGGGGTCACAACGACTGAGGTATTAGATCTGGGGTCACACTACTGAGGTATGAGATCTGGGGGCCCCACTACTGGAAGGTATGGAGATCGGGGGTGTCACACTACTGAGGTATGTGATCTGGGGGGGTCACACTTCTGAGGTATGAGATCTGGGGGTCACCCTACTGAGGTATGAGTCTGGGGGGGGTCACCCTACTGAGGTATTATATCTGGGGTCCACACTCTGAGTATGAGAGCGTGGGGGTCACCTACTGAGGGATGTGATTGGGGGGGTCACCACTCTGAGGTATGAGATCTGGGGGTCACACTACTGAGGTATGAGATCTGGGGGGTCACACTACTGAGGTATGAGATCTGGGGGGTCACACTACGAGGTATGAGATCTGGGGGTCCCCTACTGAGGTATAGATCTGGGTAGTCAACACTACTGTGTATGGAGTCTGGTGGTCAACTACTGAGGTATGAAGACTGGGGCTAAACCTACTAGAGATGAAGATCTGGGGGTCCACACTATTGAGGTCTGAATCTCGTGTGGTCCACTACTGAGGTATGAGATTCTGGTGGGTAACACTCTTAGGTATGAGATCTTGGGGGTCACACAACTGAGGTAATGAGATCTGGGGGCCACACTAATGAGGTATGAGATCTGGGGGGTCCAACTAACTGAGGTATGAAGACTGGTGGGGGGTCCACACCCTGAGGTCTGAGAGTTCTGGGGGTCACACTACTAAGTTATGAGATCTGGGGGGTCACACTCTAGTATGAGATCTCTGGGGGTCACCAGCTACTGAGGTATGAGATCTGCTGGGGGTCACCTACTGAGGTATAGATCTGTGTGGTCCCAACTACTGAGTGTTGAGATCTGGGGGGCACACTACTGATGTATGAGATCTGTGGTGTCACACCACTAATGTATTAGATCTGGGGGGGTCGACAACTACTAAGGTGTGAATATCTGGGGGGTCACACTACTGCGGTAATGAGATCTGGGGGTCACACTAACCTGAGGGATGAGATCTGGGGAGTTACAACAACACTACTGAGGGTATGAGATCCTGGGGGGTCAACTACTGAGGTATGAGATCTGGGGGTCACACTACTGATGTATGAGATCTGGGGGTCACACTACTGATATTGAGATCTGGGGGTCCACTAACCGAGGTATGAGATCTCTATGGGTGTCACACTACTGAGGTAGGATCGTGGGGGGGTCACACTAATGAGGTATGAGATTCTGGGGGCCCACAACTACTGAGTATGAGATCTGGGGGGTCACCTACTTAGGTAAATGTGAAATCTGGGGGTCACACTTCTGATTTTGATATTCTGGGGGTCACACTACTGAGTTTGAGATCGGGGGGGTCACACTACTGCTGAGGTATGATATCTGGGGGGTCAACTACAGAGTTATGAGATCTGGGGTCACACTACTGAGGTATGAGATCTGGGGTATCACACTACTGTGGTATGAGGATCTTGTGGTACCACTACTGTAGGTATGAGATCTGGGCTAACACTACTGAGGTATGAGGATCTGGGGGGTCCCCATTGAGGTATGAGATCTGGGGTCAACACTACTGAGGTAATGGAGATCTGGGGGGCCACACTACTGAGTAGAGATCTTGGGGGGCACACAACTATGTATGGATCTGGGGGCCACACTAGAGGTATAGATCGGGGGGTCACACTACTGAGGTAGGAATCTGTGGGTCACAACGGTGTTTAAAACTGTGAGAGTTACATGTGACACAAGCCAGCTGGTGACCTGGTGATGGAGGCCGCTAATCGGAGGATCAATCAGGAACAGGGAGGTCCATCAGCAGAATCTACCATGCAGGAGGCTGACACGGAGGACAGTGAGGGAGACAGTGAGGAAGACCACCTTACATATGGGGTGAGTACTACACACCATCTCCTGGTACTCATCTGAGGAGCTGACTACAAAAGTTATATGCACCCCTGGATATACATCTATTTGAAGGGGCTACCACGGTTTTCTTTATTGTTTGGAAAATTCAGCAAATATTACTAAAACATATATTTTTTTTCCTACTGATATATGACTAAAAGATAGACAAATGTCTCGCTGCTTGTCATTCAAAGAAAGTATTTGACCCTCTATGGCCAATGTAAGCACCTTAAGGGTCCCCATACACCTTTAGATTTCTCTGTCAGATTTCATTTAGATCTCCTTTGTTTTACCAAAACCATGTAATATGAGGGGCTTCCTAAAACATCAAGTCTACCTGTGTTCCATCGCAGAGGACCCGGCACTACATAGTTGTTGGTAGATCTAAAGGAAATCTGACAGAGAGATCTAAAGGTGTATGGGGGGCGTAAGCCAATAGCTTGATAATGTTGGTGTTATTTGAGGACAGGATAACTTCATCTTCCATCAGTCCCGTGTTTATCTGATGATAATTGGTCTCAGCAGCGCCCTATGAGTGAATCTGCAGCGCAGGAACAAACGAGGATAATCATCAGTCGGAGTCTCCTAAGACCGCAGTTATGAGAATGACTAAATCGCTTCATTATCCATATTCAAATAATTAGGCGACGGCGTAACAATACCTTCAGGATTAATTATCTGTGGCAGAAGGTTTCACTCCCATCAGGACGTAAGAATGATCAAAATGTATCTCTGTATTACCGGAACACAAAGTATACACAGAAATCAGAACTTTTATATAGCAATTCTTTATTTATCTTCATACAAATTGTACCGGGTTTGTCCGGCACACCTTGCTAGTACCGGGTTTATACGGCACACCTTGCTAGT
>CM070043.1:35855138-35867001 GCA_036250615.1 Ptychadena robeensis | reverse complement strand
AAACACTACTGTAAATGGTTTTTTTTTAATTGCCAAAAGTTTTTGCCATTTTATATTGTTAAACATTATATTATATTAGCTTTAGGCTAAGTTTACACTGGCGGTTTTTTACCTCCAGGTAAAGGACCGTTTAACGTAACCGACCGGCGGACGCCACATTAGGCGTTCGCCGGTCGGTTTTTGTGCGGCTGTGCCATAGGACCTCTATGGGGTCCTTAGACACACTATAATTGCCTGCACTGTTTTGTAGCCGATCACAGGGAGTCGTTTATCCCGCTGCTGTGGGAGCGCATTGGCGGTTTCCGAGCTGAAAGCAGCTCAAGAACCTCCAGTGTAAACTTAGCCTAACTAACTATAAAAGGTTGCAGTTAGGGGTATCAAATTGGGAATGCAAATTACTAATTCAAACACAGGTCACCTATAGATGGGGACAGCTAATCGGAGGATTAATGAGGAACAGGGAGGTCCAGAATCTACCATGCAGGAGGCTGACACAGAGGACAGTGAGTAGACCACGCTACATATTGAGTACCAAACATTTTCTCCTGGTACTCATCTGAGGAACTCACTAAAAAAGTTATGTGCACCCCTGTGTATGGTAATACCCTAGAACCTAGGCGCCCAACCTGCGGCCTGGGGGCCGCATGCGGTCCTTTGGTCATTGTTTGGTGGCCCCCCTTGATCCTCTACATGTGGCCCCCAAAACCTAACTGTTAATGCATAGGGCATAGCAACTCATCTGTAAAGTGATCACACGCTGACCCACTTTGGCAGTTTTACATCAGTAAAATTGTCAATGTTTATAGGGGAAACCAGGTCAGGAGGGGGTGGGTGCTGTCGAGTTTTGACTACCTGTCGGGATCTGGTCCACCGCTGGGATATGACGATGGGAGGAGGGTCTGGATCAATGTTATGTGTGTCCCTTTAGTGATGCCAAGGGCCGCATTTGTGGCCCTCCATATCAACTCAGTTGCCCACCACCGCCCTAGATCCTCAAATCTCCCTTGCCATTAATGTTCTTTTGGGCCGGAACGAGTGGGAGAGATTATATGGTTATCTGAATTTATATTTCCTGTAAAAAAAATATCACATCATTGGACCACCAGGGAGGTAAAAGCCCAATTGAGATTTGGTGGTTGATATATCCCCTAACCAATATCCTCTTTGTGGTGACAATTCACTCATTTGGGGTGTGAGAGCTGATGCTCTCAGTGACCACTGTGAAATGTTCATGAGACCCCTCATGGGATCGCGACCCACAGCTTGTGAACTGCTGTCAAAGAACGCCATTCAAAATCCATGGAGGCCAAGATTTTTCTCAATCCCATTCCAGATTAGTATTTTTCTCAATCTCCCATCTACCTTGCAACTGAGCCTAATGACTCAATTAGTTCATGGGAATACTAATCCAGGAGGATGGTGAGAGGAAGTGAGGAGTGGGTTGGCTAGGAGGTTTAGAAGGGGGTTTACCTACCAGCTCCCAGGATGGCCATGGTGGGAAGTTAGGAGGGAGGGGAACCATATCCTTCACACAAGACGGAGGTGAAATTGGTTTTGTGCTTGGCAATATTATCAGGACGCCTTCCTAAGAATAATATATTCATATCCAAACCCGCATAAGCTTCACAAGAGGCCATCACACATGCAATGTGGCATATTGCTATGTTAACCATACCACTGACCTACTCATGACATCCCATGTCAAGGATGACACCCAGCTGCTACACCTCAGGACAAAGTGTATAAAACGACTGGCCTGACAAAATAAAGTCGAAGCTAACTGCAGAACCACTGTGTCCGTTTGTTGTCTGTGTGGGCTTCCTGGATCCGTTCCTCAAGGGGCTGATAACCACCGGCAATGACCATCAGGGCGAATCAGTCAACCCAACACCCATTGGTTCTTTTAACACTTTGCCCTGGAACCCCACTCTTCAGTCGGATCTACCCATATTCTCATTCCTAAGATCACCACCATGCTAGCCCCCCCCCCCACCTATTGTATACTCTGTGGGCAACTCCTGATATGAAGGAGGAGTGTGGCCCCCCTGCAACAGACAAAAAGGAACAAGGATATGAGACGCACAACCTATTAACAAAGTACTGTAAATGATAAAATAAAAGATAAAATGCACACATTAAAGGGGGTATAATGGAGGCAAAGCAAGTGTGATCTTTTTGGTAACGTGTGGTTACCAGGATGATGTCACCAGGAAGTTATTGCATCCATAAACAGGAAGTGACATCATCTTGGTAACCACATGGATCAAAAAGCTCACTCCTTGCTAAGCCTCCGTTCTACCAGCTTTTATGTGTTGTGACAGACTGGTGATCTGTCATGTGGAAGTGGTCCATGTGTGGCAGTGAAGGGGTCTGCTGGTGTGTATCCACCTAGATACACCTGCTAGACCCTAAGGAGATGGCCGGGTGTGTCTCCACAAAAGGAGCTGGAACCATCAGTCAGGGCTCCCAGATGAGGTTGGAGACAGTGCTGCTGGGTGCAGCAAACACAGGGCGCACAGGGAGTGTGTGGCCCCATGCTGATGGCTGCTAGGAGGCAGGCCTGTAAGGGTTCCTAAAGGAAGGAACTGTTGTTGATCAGTGCCAAGCCAGGGGGCTTAGCATTTTTGAGTGACTTTGTTTCATTTGGATGTCTATTAACCCCTGCGAGGGTAACCCTTTATTTGGACTGTGTGCTCAAATAAACATGGGCAGAAGCCCTTAAAATGATGAAAACGTGTGGATTGATACTGTGAGAGCACCGTTTGAGCCGATTCCCCACAGTGTGCATTTATCTTTTATTTTATAATTTACAGTACTTTGTTGTACTAGGTTGTGCGCCTCGTGTCCTTGTTCCTATTTTTCCATCTAAGCACACTCTTCTTGCAAGGAAACTCTTTGGGTTAATAAGGACCCATGTGGACTTCCTTTCCAGTGAGATGTCATTCTGGGAAATGAAAGGCTATAAATTAATTATCATACAATGCACACAGACATCATCCCCCTTCCAGCAAGGAGATGGATGCTCATTAACCCATATTCCAAAGAGGTCGGCAAAGTACTAATGCATGTAAGATCTACTCACACTAGACTTCCGTATGTAAGGATCTTGACGCTTTGGTGTTTTAGAAGATGCTTATTACATTCTCCAAAGAACATTTCTTTCATTTAGTTTTTTTTTTCTTTACCACATAATAAATTTATTGATATTCTCAAAAGTTGTTAAGGATTCTTGAACTTTAAATGTATCGCCAGTCTGAGCAGTGTAGGGGGGGGGGGGGGGGGGGGGGGGGGGGTCTGTAGACTACGGGTAGGTGCAATGCAGTTCCTGCTTCCCAAAGGTCTGAAAACTGAGCGCTGAAATGTTGCTCATAAACAGGGTGGATAAAAATCGAATGTTTTTTTAATGTAAAATAGAAAGAGGGGGCATTATTCTCCCTCCTTACTTCCCCGCTTGTGGGCATCAGCTCCCTGCAGAGAAGTGAGTCCCTGTCTATGTAGAAGTGGGGGGGGGGTGCGGAT
Organism: Ptychadena robeensis; assembly: GCA_036250615.1. NCBI lineage: Eukaryota > Metazoa > Chordata > Amphibia > Anura > Ptychadenidae > Ptychadena > Ptychadena robeensis. Next base: position 35,863,482 of record CM070043.1, on the reverse strand, counting down.
TGATTGCCAGCTGCCCTGAGAAGAATGGATCCGGAAGTGGCTTCATCTTGCCCTCAATTAAGATGTTCCCACTATCAGTGAAAACATGAAGAAGGTAAGTACGTTTTATTTGTTTTTGTGTAGCAGATTTCCAGGAACTGCACTGCTGACAGGTAAGTAATGTGCTTATTTCATGTATGTGTGTTTTTTTAGTTTTACTTTACACCCGCTTAGGCTAACCGCCCTGGAGGTTAATTACTGCAGATGTATATTTAAGAATTTCTGAGTCAGCACAATGGTGGAAAAGCGCTCTACAATCCTATAAAAATATACTTCCCTGCTGATAGATTTCACATTCGGCTGTCTTTAGGTGGTTAACTAACTGCAGTATAACAAGAGACCACTAGATGGCACCACTTAATGGTTTTAAATGGAGAAATGTATCTCTGTAGGCTTGTACACAGAGAATTACCATGTATTTACCTGACTGTCCCTGGGCTTGCAGCTATGGGGTTTTCTCCCCACTGCGATGTGACATCATCAAAGTGCAAAAAGTGCATCAAGAATGTATCAGTGATATATTCTAAAACATGTTAAATGTCCGAAACTCATTGACATTTTGCATCTTTTCTAATAGACAATGAACATAAATAACCAGACCGTGGTAAAAGTATTTCTCTTGCTTGGACTCAAGGACCTAGGGGAGCTGGAAGTTTCCCTTTTCGTATTGTTTTTGTTGTTTTACATGGTGACCTCTCGATCATGCTGGTCACGCGTCTGGATCGTAGCCTCCACACACCCATGTATTTCTTTCTCTGGAATTTGTCTTCTATTGACTTGTGTTTTTCCTCAGTTGCGGTTCCTAAAATGCTTGCCGATTTCCTCACCATCAGGAAGGTCATTTCCTTTGGCGGTTGTATGTGTCAGATACATTTCTTCCATTTCCTTGGCAGCGCAGAAGTCATGCTCCTCACTATAATGTCGGTTGACCGGTACGTGGCCATTGGTAATCCACTATGCTACCTGAAGATCATGAATCCCAACGTTTGTTTGACCATGGTGCTAACGTGTTGGGCGGGGGGGGGGGGGGTTCCATGCATTGTTACACACGGTTCTCACGGCAAAGGCTTCCCTTCTGTGGACTGAACATCGTTAACCACTTCTTCTGTGATGTCAAACCAGTGTTGAAGTTGGCCTGTGCGGACACATCTCTGAATTTGAAGCTTCTCATCAGGGTTACTGGTTCGTTGGCGACCACGTCCTTCATCCTAACGTTCCTTTCTTACCTATGTATTAGTAAATTTCTTCTCAGGATAAAGACGTTGCAAGGAAGAAAGAACGCATTGTCTACTTGCAGCGCCCACCTCACTGTGGTGTTCCTTCTTTATGGCACGGCTGTTTCACCTACTTACGTACTTCGGCAGAACATGAACTGGATCAAGCCCGAGTTATAGCAATTCTGTTCACTGTTGTGACCCCAGCTCTGAACCCAGTAATCTACACCCTGCGCAATAAAGATATGAGAAAAGCTCTGATGAAAATGGCCAATAGAAGGGACGCTTAAGGTGCACATACTCATAGATATGCGCTAGATCGATGGCCGCTTTGAGCACCGTGTGCATATCTAATCTAGTGCATATCTAATGTGGCCTCCCCTGTCTTGTGTTAAATTGATTGATCCCGCTCAAAGACAGGGTTATCAGACATGACCGCGGATCATCATGCAAAGCATCGGCTATGCTCCTTCGATATCAGCTGAGCTCCATCAATATCAGGATCACCACGATGACGCCATCGCCCTAAACTCAAAGGCTTGTCTATCTCACGGGCATCGACCATAATGTCTATCTAGCGCATATCTAATGTGGCCACCCCTGTCTTGTGTTGGATTGATTGATCCCGCTCGAAGACAGGGTTATCAGTAGTGATGGCCTTCTAGCCAGCAAGCAGTATGGGTTTTCTACCCACCCTGTTCGAAGCAGCTCACTATTCTTCAAGTCAAAATTTTGAAATGAGGAATTTCGACTTAATTTTTTACTTAATTTATGCAAAAACTCCATGTGCTAGAGCAAAACTTTTTTTTCTCATATGTTACCACAACCCTTCTCTACTTTTCCAGCAATTTTGATGATACCTTTCGCCCTGAGCTCAAATGCTAGTCTATCTCATGGGCATCGACCCGTGTATGGCAGCCTTAAGCCTAATCTAGCGCATATCTAATGTGGCCACCCCTGTCTTGTGTTGGATTGATTGATTCCACTTGAAGACAGAGTCATCAGACATGACCACGGGTCGCCATGCCAGCTATCCTTCGATATCGACCCGTGTATGGCAGCCTTTAGCCTAATCTAGCGCATATCTAATGTGGCCACCCCTGTCTTGGATTCATTGATCCCACTCGAAGACAGGTTCATCAGTGGTGATGGCCTTCTAGCTGGCAAGCAGTACAGGGGTTCGACCTGCCCCGTTCGGCGGCGAGAAGGATCTCTCTATTCCTTCTCCGGCAGGATCAGGAGCAGTAGGATCCCACCAGAGGAAGAATCTTTTCACTGAAGACCGAGTAGAGAACCTGGCCTTGCAGTGAAAAGCTGGCTCGTAGAACCGGAAGTGATGTCAGTGATGTCACATCCGGCAATGGCAAAACATTTCCCGATTCAAATTCCCTGCCAATAGGTCCGGCCATCGCTATTTATCAGACATAACGCGGGTCACCATGCAAAGCATCGGCTATGCTCCTTCGATATCAGGCTCAGCGTGATGACGTCATCCCGCTGAGCTCAAAGGCTTGATTATCTCACTGGCCTAGACCTGTGTATGGCAGCCTTAAACCTAATCTAGGGCATATCTAATGTGGCCACCATTGTCTTGTGTTAGATTGATTGATCCCGCTCAAAGCCAGGGTTAGCAGACATGATAGCGGGTCGTCATGCAAAGCATCGGCTATGCTCCTTCGATATCAGGCTCACCACGATGAAGTCTTTGCGCTGAGCTTGAAGGCTCGTCTATCTCACAGGCATTGACCCATGTATGGCAACCTTAAGCCTAATCTAGCGCATATCTATTGTGGCCACCCCTGTCTTGTGTTGGATTGATTGATTCCACTTGAAGACAGAGTCATCAGACATGACCACGGGTCGCCATGCAAAGCATTATCTATGCTCCTTCGATATCGGCTGAGCTCCTTCGATATCATAGCGCTGTGCTTAAAAGCTGGTCTATCTCTTGGGCCTAGACCTGTGTATGGCAGCCTTTAGCCTAATCTAGCGCATATCTAATGAGACCACCCCTGTCTTATGTTGGATTGATTGATCCTGCTCGAAGACAGGGTCATCAGTAGTGATGGCCTTCTAGCCATCAAGCAGTACAGGTGTTCGGCCCGCCCCGTTCGCAGTCAAGAAGGCGCTCGCTATTCTTCCTCTGGCAGAATCAGGAGCAGTAAGATCCCACCGGAGGAAGAATCTTTTTACTGGAGACAGAATAGAGAACCTGGTCTTGCAGTGAAAATCCGGCTCCGAAAACTATGCGTTCCAGGTACCGGATGTGACGTCACTGACATCACTTCTGGTTTTACTGATTCAAATTCCCTGCCAATAGGTTCGGCCATCACTAGTTATCAGTCATCGCCCCTGAGCTTAAAGGCTCGTCTATCTCATGGGCATAGACCCATGTATGGCAGCCTTAAGCCAAATCTATTGATTGATCCCGCTCAAAGACAGGATTATCAGACATGACCGTGGGTCACCAAGCAAAGCATCGGCTATGCTCCTTTAATATTGGCTGAGCTCCATCAATATCAGGCTCACCACGATGACATCATCGCCCCTGAGCTTAAAGGCTCGTCTATCTCATAGGCATTGACCCGTGTATGGCAGCCTTGAGCCTAATCTATTGATTGATCCCGCTCAAAGACAGGGTTATCAGACATGACCGCGGGTCACCAAGCAAAGCATCGGCTATGCTCCTTCGATATCGGCTGAGCTCCATCAATATCAGGCTCACCACGATGACGTCATCGCCCCTGAGCTTAAAGGCTCATCTATCTCATAGGCATTGACCCGTGTATAGCAGCCTTGAGCCTAATCTAAGAATATTTTAAAGGTTGACTTTTACTTTAATTGGTTTAGGCTTCATATCTTACTTTCTAAAGCCAGCCACACGCGGCTCGACATTCGTCCAGATCGAGGAAGCCCGACAGCGGCGTGATGACGTTATCGTGCTGCGGATGAGCTGGCCTGATATCGAGCCGCAGCACATCTCGATCACCATCCAAAGTACCATACTGGTATTACTATAAGATGCACCTGACCATAAGACGCACCCAGTTTTTAGAGCAGGAAAACCAGAAAAATTCTTGGGAAAAAAGTCCCCTGCAGTACCAACGTCAGCCACAACTGAACTGGTGTCACTAGAGAGCACGCTTCACGGCACATTTCATCTTCACACACGAGGAAGGGCAGGGGGGAATTGCTGCATATGTCTCCCCCCTAGGCTGTGTGTGTGATGAATCTGCCAGCATAAGTGCAGCTTTTCCCACACAGCTGATATAACCAATACAGTCCATATAGGAGATCCAGCTGTGTGCAGATCTCCCATCTGACAGCTCCTCCACCTCCCTTAGCTTCTTGCCAAGGCGTGACGGCCGTGGGTGGTCGCACATTCGGACCATAAGACGCAGGCACCTTTTCCTTTCACTCCTTGGGGGTGAAAAAAGTGAGTCCTATAGTCTGAAAAATATGAGCAGGGTTTTCCAACATGTTGGAAGCCTGTTCGACCAAGCTCCTCTCCAATCGATCCCACTCGAAGGAAGGCTGAATTTTTTATAGATTCGAGCACAATCAAGCTTCACCAATGCCCATGGTGCTTGATTGTGCTCAAAATCTATTAGGAAAGTGAGCTGTGTATGCCCAGCTTTAAATTCTAGCCCAACTTTAGGCAAACGTTTTGAATCGTGGGCAACATTGGCTGACTTGATTTGATACAATTTGACCAGGGGCCTGTAATAGCCGACCGGACATAGGTGTGCCAATACCATGCATCGCCGGCATCACTAATGATGGGGGTGATGTGTGATACAGGGACGTTGTTATCTTTTAACATTTTCTGCTTGTTTGTTTGTTTATTGCAATGAGCAGAGATAATTCCTAGAAACTGCCTGTTGTCACCATGAGGTTGCGCCCACAGTGTGAGCAGAGGGGAGCATCTTTACAACAAGGTGACAAAGGGCCGGAAAAAAAAGTTAAACAGGCCAGCTATTTTAGCTTATAACACCGGACCAGAGCCTCCTTCCATCGAACTTAGCTTGCCTCCACAGCTGCGGAGATTTTTTACGGAGTGTTTTCTGTGCAGCTTATCCGTTTAAAAAAAAATTTTTAGTCCATTGATGTCAATGGACTAAATACTGCGCCAGAACTGCGTCTGATCAATCAATGGAAACTTTGGTCCCAGCTCTCTGCAGGTCAGTCACTAGGTCACTAGGTGAGATCTTGCGCGGAGCCCCAGATGGAGGGAGATATCACAGGTCATGTGATCATTGTGACCCCGCGGGGTGAGATCTTGCGCGGAGCCCCACATGGAGGGAGATATCACTGGTCATGTGATCATTGTGACCCCGCGGGGTGAGATCTTGCGCAGCCCCACATGGAGGGAGATATCACCGGTCATGTGATCATTGTGACCCCACGGGGTGAGATCCTGCTTGGAGCACCAGATGGAGGGAGATATCAGTGGTCATGTGATCAGTGTGACCCCACAGGGTGAGATCTTGCGTGGAGCCCCAGATGGAGGGAGATATCACCGGTCATGTGATCAGTGTGACCCCACAGGGTGAGATCTTGCGTGGAGCCCCAGATGGAAGGAGATATCAGTGGTCATGTGATCAGTGTGACCCCACGGGGAGAGATCCTGCGTGGAGCCCCAGATGGAGGAGATATCAGTGTCTTGTATGTCTTCCATTCTCTAATTATCGCTCCCACAGGTGATTTGTTCACAGCGACCGTGTGTGACAACCTTGTGAAGAGTAAGGTCCACACACACGTCCCCTACGAACGGAGGCCAATTATGCCGCTTACTGATGTGAGTGTGCGCTCGCGGCTGTCAGTCAGCAACAAAAACGCCCGCCTTTCGCATGTGCCCACAGGCTCGGTTGGCCAGAGAACAGACATGTCTGTAAATCTCTGGCCGATGCCTCTAGTTTCAATGGAGACCAACGTCCCCATTGAAACTAACGGGCGTCACAAAAAGGGTGCCCGCCGATGCTGTGAGCAATGGAGAACAGCGTCATGACACTGCTCTCCACAGCTTATTTGTTGGTCTCCACTCGATACGTGTGTGGGGACCTTTAGGCCATGTCTCCACAGCGTTTGTGATCTGTCTGGGCCCCCCGCCAAGCACTGCGCTTAGCGTTGGGGGCCCCGACAGTTCACAAAACACTGTGGAGACATGGCCTTACAGAGAACGTCTGACCTCTGTCATTGTCAACGAAGGGGATATAACTGTGTATTGACATGAACTTTTCATAGGGACCAAATACTTATGTCCACCATCATTTGCAGATAAATTCTTTAAATCAGACAATGTGATTTCCTGGATTCTTCCCCCATTCTGTCTCTCAAAGTTGGAGAATGCACACAATAGGTGGGGGACTAAATACTTTTTTTCGCCACTGTACTTATATGCTTCTATGTTTTGAAATACCTACATGGTTGGGTAAACCATAAGGACTGTTGGTACAGTATTAATATTTATCTTCACTTGCCTCCACTATCTCTAATCTCGCATCCCCTGACCAAGCTGCCTCTCACTATAATCTCACCCTTCTTTCTGTCCTAAATAAACTTGCTCCTGCCACCCTCCGCTCTCCCCGCCCCACCAACCCCCGTCCCTGGCACGGTAAGCACACGCGCTCCCTCCAACGAGATGTTCGCAGTGCAGAGCGTAAGTGGCGAAAGTCTGGTCAAAGCACCAACTTTCTCCTCTACAAGGCCAAACTCCAGCAATTCAATGCTGAGCTTGCTGCTGCCAAACAAACCTACTTCTCCTCCCTCATATCCTCACAAGCACCCAACCCTCACTGCCTCTTCTCCACCTTCAACTATCTGCTCAATCCTACACCTTCTCCTCCCACTGCCACCTTCTCTGCCCAAGACCTGACTACATACTTTCAAGACAAAATTAAAAACATCCAAATAGATATTTCTGTCAACCGCACTACCCCCCCTCCTCCAATCCCATCCTCCTGTACCTCTTCCCTCACCTCTACTCCTCCAATCCCATCCTCCTGTAACTTTACCCTCACCTCTACTCCTCCAATCCCATCCTCCTGTAACTTTACCCTCACCCCCATTCCTCCAATCCCATCCTCCTGTAACTTTACCCTCACCCCTATTCCTCCAATTCCATCCTCCTGTAACTCTTCCCTCACCTCACTTTCCCCTGTCAGTCTGGAGGAAGTCACCTCTTTGCTTCGCTCTTCTCCTACCACCACCTGCCCACTTGACCCTATACCCGCTGATCTTCTTAAGATCCATTCTACCACCCTTGCTCCGGCACTGACTGAACTTTTCAACATCTCCCTTTCCTCTGGTATCTTCCCATCATCCTTCAAACATGCCACAATCCTCCGCATACTGAAGAAGCCATCACTTGACCCCTCTCTTCCCTCTAGCTACCAATCTATCTCTCTTCTTCCTTTTGCTTCCAAACTGCTTGAACGCCTCGTTTACAAAAGACTCACCGACTATCTGACTGTGAATTCCCTCCTTGACCCCCTCCAATCTGGCTTTCGGCCTTCTCATTCCACTAAGACAGCCATCACTAAAGTTGCCAACAACTTGCTCACTGCCAGATTCCTTAAACTCAACTTGAGCAAAACAGAACTCATCCTCTTTCCCCCATCACCTTCCAAGCCTCCTCCCCCCAACATCTCACTTACAGTAAATAACACCTTCATCTCCCCCATTCCACAAGCTCGCTGCCTTGCTGTCACCTTCAACTCTGCGCTCTCCTTTACTCCCCACATACAGAACAATGCTAAATCCTGCTACTTCCATCTCCCCAACATCTCCAAAATCCGCCCCTTCCTGTCCCCAGAGACCACCACAGTCCTGGTACACACTCTTATCATCTCACGTCTGGACTACTGTAACATCATCCTCTCTGGTCTTCCTCTCACTAGACTGTCAGCTCTTCAGTCCATCATAAATGGTGCTGCTAGACTCATCTACTCCTCTAACCGCTCCTCATCTGCTGCTCCTCTCTGCAAATCTCTACACTGGCTTCCAGTTGTCCTGAGAATTAAATTCAAAAGTCTGTGCCTTGCTTTTATATCACTCCACACCTCCTGTCCTCCTTACATCTCCAACCTGGT
>CM070043.1:35838767-35849603 GCA_036250615.1 Ptychadena robeensis | reverse complement strand
CAATACTGGGCGGGTTTTGAGATCCGGCCCCCATGGGCGTTATTACTCTTTTTGGAGGGATCTATGTCCCAAAAATATGACACAATCCATATTTTGGCCCATGCCGTGGTACACAGATGATAATGGCAAATCCAAACTCCCCAGAAATTATCAGTCACATTAATACCAAACATTAATGAAATGTAATATCCAGTCATGAAGAAAGGTTATAACTTTGAGCCCGTCCATGCCAGAAGTACATATTTCATATCAGGGTGTCCGGCTGGGTCAGACGAATACGCTGATATAGGTTTCATAACTGTATAAGGTATGATGTCCAGTAAAATTATAACAGACTGTTCTAGCCGGGCCGGTGCCGGTTTATTGTACTTTGCTTTGTACGATCAAAAGTAGAGATGTACTGAGAACCTTATCTGATCGGTTTCCCACAGACAATAGGGCAGCATGACAGCAGGGGTTTGGAGTTAGGCCTTTTGAAGCCATCACTGGGGGAAGAAATGACACTTCTACGAAATCTAGGTACATCCATCACCTTTGAAAGTTTCACGACCCTCCTAGGTTTCTCCTTTCCTATTTACATATGAAAAGGGCCTCAGTGGCAGTGAAATATATCTCATATTCCTACAGATTCGATACAACTATGATATTAAACACACACAGATTCGATACAACTGTATTAACACAGGGAGGCTGGATCACCTCACGGTTCATCCAAGACAACCGTGTGTTGACATACATGTAAACTTAACCTATAGACAAAGGACTCATTTTAAACCTTCTGGCTGCCTCTGCCTTTTTCACATGAGATAACTCAAAGGTTTTATTCCTCAGCAGTCATTATGTGGTATGCTGTAAATGACTGGAATACTTTAATGTGCTGGCAGAGGATCGAGCAGTTAACTGACTTTTCTCGGTATAGAAACTAAAAGTCCTCTGCTTGTCTCTTACTACCCCCTATTTATGAATAGAAAAAGAATTCCCGGGGTACTGAGAATAAACTCAAACCCCGAGCAAAGTAGATGTCCTCCGATTGAACAGAGGCTAGGGGACTTTTAAGGTTTCAAAAGTACAGAACAGTAAATCTGTGAATCATTCATGAATGTGAATAAAACAATATTTAATGTCCATAAAAACAGAAGAATATTCCAATCTTGGTATGGGTGTTAGAATTAACACAACGCCTAATGGATCGCCAGACCCTGTTCTCGTCACCTTATCCAGAAAGATGGTGGGGTTGAAGGTGACAAATGGTGACAAAACTAATCGTTGCGCCACCCCAACATACGTTTTGTCTGAATAGACTTCCTCAGGGGGTAACGAATGAAGGATGTATTATTACCACTCGAGGGTCCAGGGATTGCGCCTAAGTAGGTACTTCCGGTGGATATATCCTCCAGCCGGAGACATTTCTACTTTTTAATACAGTTGATTTTATATCCTTATGGTCGGACATTTCTTTATACCCACCTTTTCTTGCTTCCCCAGCTTACTGATGATTCAAGGTTGCCTATAATTGCTTTTCTCCTGAAGAAGCGAGATAACCTTGCGAAACGTGTCGAGATATGCAATCAATGTTTATTAAGCAAACTTACCAAACAATTGAATGTTTGTAATATGTATATAACCTCAATATCTATGCATAAACTTTATGTTGATTTCAAACGTTTATCTATAGTCTTTGCCTTAAGGTCAGAGACCTGCGTAGACAATATACAAAATGTCCCACGGTAAACGAAGTATAGTACGTAGTCCTAAACATAAGGTTGGAAGTAGAAAGGTGCTTTGAAAGCTCAGTGAAGCTCCCCACGGTTGTATCTGTTCCCAGTCAGATGCCTGACGTTGGCCTTGTAAGCATTATTCTCCTTAAATACATTGTTTTAGGCCAAAAAAATAATAAACAATAAGGAAAATCCAACACTATAAGCATACTATAACACGTATGCTTCCTACCTGAGGAGGATTGTAGCCATCAATAAAGGCTTTAAAAGTAAGAGTGAACATAGATATACCCCTGTTATAGGCACCTATCATGCAAAAAATACATAACTCTTAGCTGGTATGATGGTAGACAAACACTCCACAATCCTAACAAAAAATAACATAACTGCTGTTTCTTCAAGACCCAGCAGTTGTCATTTAAAAAGGAACTACCACCAGAAAGGTCAGTTTTAAATGTCTCTTACACAAATAGTTTTTGCATAAATAAAGTTCAAAGTCAAGTCAAAATTTCGGAAGTCATAAATTTCGACTTTGAACTTAACTCATGCAAAAAAGACATGTACTAGAGCAAAACTTTTTTCTTCCAATGTTTCTTCCAATCCTTCTCTATATCTCCAGAAATTTTGGTGATGATACCAATTTCAGGGGCTTTGCAGCTCACAAATCAGCAAGTCAAAAAATTCGACCATCTCTTCCAACGAAAAGGGGATGATTGTATAATATATATTGCGGCACATAACCATTGATTATATACATGGGGCATTCCATATATTATCATGTGTATGTCACACGCTGACCCGGCTTTCCTAATACACTTTGGCGCTCCTAATGACATCAGGAAAATTGTCAATGTTGATTGGGAAAACCAGGTCTACGAATGCACCCAGGAGAAATAGTGCCTGCAGAGTGCTGCTGATAGAAGCAGTACAGCAGAGAGACACACATGGGAGCAGCCAGCCGGCAGCTTCCATCTATGCCTGTCATCTATGATCACCGTACAGCTGGCAAGAAGGGAGAGAAGAGTGCAGAATCCCCCACCCCCCCCCCATCCCCGTTCTGCCTGAAGTGTGCTCTCTAGTGACCCCATTGTTGTGGCTGAAATTGGGTACTGCAGGGGATTTTTTTCCAACTGAGAACATTTCACTTTTTTTCGTTTTTTCCTGCTCTAAAAACAGGGTGCGTCTTATAGTCTTCTAGTCAGAAAAATACGGTATACATGACACAAAATGTGCATTACCATACTACAGTGTTCCTTTAATGGTATTATGTAAAACAAGTAAAAATAATGCAATTTCTTCATAAAAAATGCTTATACAAGTCAGTATAGATTGAAAATGTTATGTGCGGCCCTTTATTGTTGCTGGGGGCTGCACTTGTGACCTTCTTGGTCACCTTAGTTGCCCACCACTGTTATATATAGTAAAATATTTGAATCTGCATCAAATTTTTACAAATTTCCTCATGGCTTTGTTCATTTCTTTGTTCCTCAGGGTGTATATAATTGGGTTTAGCGCTGGGGTTATCACGGTGAAGAGGACAGCAGCGGCTCGATCTTCCTCCATAGAATCTTGCGTAGAAGGTCGTGAGTATGTAAATATTGCTGTTCCATACAGAAGGAATACAACGGTCAGATGAGCACTGCAGGTGGAGAACGCACGCTTTCGTCCTTCTGCTGTCTTTATTTTCAGGAGAAATTTACTGATGAAGAGATAGGAGAGAAGAGTTAGGAGCAGAGTACTGGTGGCCAACGTTCCGGTGACCCTTGAGAGAAGCTTCATGTTCAGAGATGTGTCAGCAGACGCCAACTTCAACACAGGCTTAATGTCACAGAAGAAGTGTTTCACTAGGTTGGGTCCACAAAACGGAAGCTTTGCCGTCATCACTGTATGTAGGAGAGAGTGGAAGAACCCCGTCAGCCAAGAACAGAAGGTCAAACATTGGCAAACCTTAGCATTCATAATGTGGTAATAACGTAAAGGATTTCCAATGGCCACATATCGGTCATAGGACATTGCAGTGAGCAACATAACTTCGGTGCTTCCGAGGAAATGGAAGAAATGGATCTGAGAGATGCATCCGGCAAAAGAGATGGCCTTAAAATGGGAAAAGAAGTCGGCCAACATCTTGGGAACCGTCACTGATGAATAAGAAATGTCAAGTAATGACAAATTCCACAGAAAGTAGTACATAGGAGTATGCAGGCTGGGCTCTTTAATGGTGACAGCCATGATGGATACATTTCCTATCAGGTTTATTACGTAAAACATAAAGAACAACGCAAACAAGATCTCCTGAAGGTTCACTATGTCCGTCAAGCCAAGGAGAGCAAATTCCGTAACCGATGTACAATTATCCAAAGTCATTGGTGTTTTGTTAGCTGATACATTTAACACATTGAATTGCATGCAGTTGGTATTGTGTGTTGGTATTGGTGAAGTCGATGGGCCGATTCCTGTTTCACAGAAATATAATATATATTTGTGAATACTTTTTCAGTTGGTTTTGGGGTGACCCTATACGTCCTTTTTAAAAAAAAGTGTGGTTAGGCTAGACATGCAGGCATTAAGGCTGAAGGTGTCCATATACCGAGGCCTGGCTAATAAATATGGAACCACTCCTACAATTCCACGGAACAGCAGGTAAGTATATTATTTTAGGATAGTGGAGCCCTAACCCCCCATCAAAGCAGAGGATAGAACAGTTAGCTGATTGTTTTCGATATAGACACTAAAAAAGAAGTCCTCCCACTGCCCCCTATTGAATTTATTTAGTATAATTTATCATTTGAATTTATTTGGTATAATTTATCATTTGAATTTATTTGGTATAATTTATCATTTGAATTTATTTGGTATTATCTATCATTTGAATTTATTTGGTTTCATTTATCATTTGAATTTATTTGGTATCATTTATAATTAGATTTTTTAGTATAATTTATTATTTGAATTTATTTGGTATAATTCATCATTTGAATTTATTTGGTCTAATTTATCATTTGAATTTTTTTGGTCTAATTTATCATTTGAATTTATTTGGTATAATTTATCATTAAAAGATTTTTGGTATAATTGATCATTTGATTTTTTTTTGTATAATTTATCATTTGATTTTTTTTTTGTATAATTTATCATTTGATTTTTTTTTTGGTATAATTTATCATTTACATTTTTTTGGTATAATTTATAATTGGATTTATTTGGTATAATTTATAATTGGATTTATTTGGTATCATTTATCATTTGAATTTATTTGGTATAATTTATCATTTGATTTTTTTTGTATCATTTATCATTTGAACTTTTTTTGGTATAATTTATCATTTGAACTTTTTTGGTGAAATTAATCATTTGAATTTATTTGGTTTAATTCATCATTTGAATTTATTTGGTATCATTTATAATTAGATTTTTTTGTATAATTTATCATTTGAATTTATTTGGTATAATTTATAATTAGATTTTTTAGTATAATTTATTATTTGAATTTTTTGATATAATTAATCATTTGAAGTTATTTGGTATACTTTAAAATTTGAATTATTTGGTATCATTTATCATTTTAATTTATTTGGTATAATTTATCATTTTAATTTATTTGGTATCATTTATCATTTTCATTTTTTTGGTATCATTTATCATTTGAATTTATTCGGTATAATTTTCCACAAAGCACAATTTCTTCAGTTTAATTGATTTTGAATAATTTATTTTGTTTTTACGCTCCAGTCTTACAGTGGTTTCGAATGGGCTGTTCAAATTTTTTTTTAATTTTGGTTGCATTCAAACAAAAAAATTGATTCTTAGAACCATTGTAACTTAATTATATCCATTCATATGTATTACCCTTTAATTACTATTCCTGATATAATGGCCAGTCATGTTATTTTTATTTTCCATTTAGGTTTTTCATACCTTTAGAATGCCAAAAATTTCTGCTGTTTGCTATATTGCGAACCCATTTTGTAGTCTTCTATGAATAGAAATGAAATAGAGTAACAGCTCATAGTCCATGTCCATTTATTCTTTTAAATGTGTTTTTGAAGGATACGGTAGAATGTTGTGACATCCTTACACTGTGGAATATTGAAAAACTATGGGTGTCTGAGATGTATAAATATGATCATAGGCCTCCTAGGATAGGTACAAATGGGACCCAATGATATGAAAAAATGCAATTACTGTGAAGCTTTAGCAGAACAATAACAATAAAAATTTATAATCATAGATGATGGTTTGTCTCCTATTTGTTTTTGCAATTAATAAGATTTTTATACTATCCTTTCCCTAAAGAGCAACACCATCTTTCCTGTTTAATAAGTAAAGCCCCCCATACACACTTAGATTTCTACCCGACCCCAAAGTACGGTATGTCTTCTTAGCTCCATCAGGGATACGATGGGGCTGAGGGCACAGAACCTGTCTGCAGCTATAGCACTCTGTCCCTCAGAAGCTGTTGAGGGGGGGGGGGGGTTCTTGCAGCTCCTCCCTCTCCCTTCATGCTGTTATAAGATGCAGAGGCTGCAAGCTCACTGATAGTCTCAGTGACCTGGCAGACTCTGCTCACGGCCGGGGTCCCTAGATGCTGTCCGCTGGGTCACCCTCGCTGCTCGGGCCCTAACAGCGGCCCAAGCAGGTAGGGGGACCCGACGGACATTTGCTGGCACACAAAGGGTACCCAGCTGATTGTGACCAAATTTTTCGGCCGATTGATTCACCGTACATGATGACGGTGGAATGGTCAAAAAATTGGGTCACAATCTAAACGTGTATGGGGGGCTTAACCTGGTATAGTAAATTCCCATTCATGTGAATCCCAGAACCATGTCCCTGCAATTACAAGAGAATCCAAATAATCTGTAGTCATAGCCATCACATTTGTGGCTTAGGCCCAGGATCAACTAGGGTGATATGGGAGCAGCTGTGGCTTGTTATTTAGACCCGTCTCCATGGTCGCAGATTGGCCACATTTTCTAGGGCGCACCACAATCCATGTCCAAAACACGTGGCAACAGCAGCTGCATCAATTGAAGGCTGTGGCTCCATTAATACGGACAGAATCAAACATGCAGTAAGCATTTGTTTTCTGTCCGGAACAGCCATGGTTTTCGCCATGTATTTTTTTTCCATTGCTGTCAACGGACTAAAAACCACGGCAATGAGAGTGGTTTGTGTGTCTAGAAAAAACATGCAGCCGCTGCCAAATCGCCCTAGTGATGCCTTGGCCAACATCAATGGACATGGATCGGATGCAGTTTTGCTAGGGTTTTTAGTCAGCTGACAGCATGTGACTGCATGCGCCCCGCATTAGTGGAGCATTAAGCAGGGAACACATGTATAGGTATACATGCATACTCACATCCATCTATCTGGCCCATATCTAATGCGGCCATCCTTGTTTTCGAGTGGGACCAATTAATCTTACTCAAAGACAGGGTTATCAGAAATGACCAATAGCATTACTGCTATTGCTCTCCTGGGTGTTAGGGGTAGCAGCAGGGCCACCATCAAAAATTTTGGTGCCCCATACTAAGTAATTTTTCAGGCCCCTCTACCACTACTATCCATCTTTCCCCGGCTAAGGGTCCAGAAGCTGCTTACCACTACCCCACTACTTCTAGTACCGCTTCCCCCCTCCAAATGGTTAGGCCCAGGACAAGAATGCCCCTAGCCCCTGCCTGATGGTGGCCCTGGGTAGCAGTGACATATAGAGCTGCCAGGTCTGGGTTTACTACCTTACAACTGGGTTTACTACCATACTTTACAACTGGGTTTACTACCTTACTTTACATCTTTCACTTTTATTTGTTTGGGAGTTCAAACACATGACTGGCCTTACTTTTCTGTGAACTCCATCTAACTATGGTAACCGAACTTTCTACCCGCTCATCTTTACTTTCCTCTCCACTCTCCTCATTGACCTCATCAACTGAGGAGACTCTCTACAAGTTTGTCAAGTTTCTTCAATGTTGCAGTTTCCTTCCCTAGATCTCTAGTGTGACCTTCAAAGAGAGAGAAACTTGCTCACATCACATTGTTTTTTTATAGATAGCTATTATTAAAGGATTGTTATTTTCTCATTGTCTGGTTATGTTCTTTGTGTTATCTGTAACATAAAATATTTTGCATGGGATAAGACGCACCAGACAATAGGATACATCATGGTTTTTGGAAGGGAAATCAAAGAAAACAAATGACTCACAGAAAGAATCATTGCCAGCTCTCAGCAGTGCCTCCCCTTAGTCTTTCTGTCAGTCCTTTTTTCCTTGATTTCCCTTCCAAAAGGCAAAGTAAGAATCCCGCTGACCGCTTAAACATGCTGTATACTGTGATTTTCTCTATAGGAGGGGCAGCGTTTAGAGCCAGAGAGTCACATAGAGATGGGCTACGACTCTCATTGCTGCCCCTTGTCTAAAGTTAATACTGGTATACAGCTTGTTCCAGAATGCCTTCTCTCTGCTGCAACATTCTGTATACTGGCATTTCCTCTGGAGGAGGGGAAGCGCTTAAAGCCAGAGACTTTTAGAGAGTCACATAGAGATGGGCTCCGACTCTCAGCCCTTGCGCCTCATCCTGAAATTAATACTGGTATACAGCTTGTTCCAGATGGCCTTCTCTCTGCTGGAACATGCTGTACACTGGTATTTCCTCTGGAGGAGGAACAGTGCTTAGAGCCAGAAACTTCCAGAGAGTCACATAGAGATGGGCTCAGGCTCTCAGTGCTGCGTCTCATCCCGAGTTACTGCTGGTATACAGCTTGTTCCATATTGCCTTCTCTCTGCTGGAACATGGTGTATACCAGACAATTCACACTAAAGAACTCACACATACTCCCTGATATTTTTTTTTGGGGGGGGGAATGTCTCTTGTAGAAAGGAAAATATGGTACATTACTTTAAAGTTTCATTAGCATGGTGAAATGTTTACAAATTTCCTCATGGCTTTCATCATGTCTTTGTTCCTCAGGGTGTATATAATTGGGTTTAGTGCTGGGGTTATCACGGTAAAGAGAACAGCAGCGGCTCTTTCTTCCTCCATAGAATCTTGCGTAGAAGTTCGCGAGTATGTAAATATTGCCGTTCCATACAGAAGGAATACAACGGTCAGATGAGCACTGCAGGTGGAGAACGCACGCTTTCGGCCTTCTGCTGTCTTTATTTTCAGGAGAAATCTACTGATGAAGAGATAGGAGAGAAGAGTTAAGAGCAGAGTTGTTGGGGCCAGGGTTCCGGTGACCTTCGTGAGAAGCTTCATGTTCAGAGATGTGTCAGCAGACGCCAACTTCAACACGGGCTTAATATCACAGAAGAAGTGTTTCACTAGGTTGGGTCCACAAAACGGCAGCTTTGCCGTCATCACTGTGTGTAGGAGAGAGTGGAAGAACCCCGTCGTCCAAGAAAAGAAGGCCAAACTTTGGCAAGCTTTAGCGTTCATAATGTGGGAATAACGTAAAGGATTTCCAATGGCCACGTATCGGTCATAGGACATTGCCGTGAGCAAGATTATTTCGGTGCTTCCTAGGAAATGAAAGAAATAGATCTGGGAGATGCATCCGGCAAAAGAGATGGCCTTATAATGGGAAAAGAAGTCGGCCAACATCTTGGGAACCGTCACCGATGAATAAGAAATGTCAAGTAATGACAGATTCCACAGAAAGTAGTACATAGGAGTATGCAGGCTGGGCTCTTTAATGGTGACAGCCATGATGGATGCGTTTCCTATCAGGTTTATTATGTAAAACATAAAGAACAACGCAAACAAGATCTCCTGAAGGTTCACTATGTCCGTCAAGCCAAGCAGAGCAAATTCTGTAATCAACGTACAATTATCCAAAGTCATTGGGGAAAATTGAATGTAGAGCAGTTGGTTTTGCATAAGAGCTGGTGGTTTCTGATTCACAGGAATATCAGAACAAGATATCTTTGCAAGAACTTTTGCTTGTTCCCCATCATCGTTATTCAACTTTCCTTAGTGCCACAAATAAGCCAACCAATCTTAAATGAAAGAAAAATATCCCTGTAGACCCTCGCTATTATAAGTTTTGTCATCAAAGATAGGCAAGTATTCAAGATAAAGCCCCATCCCCCACCACCATACACCTTTGGATCACTACAATTTCCTAGATCTGAAGTGTAGTGCCATGTTCATTTCAGGGTCCTGTCCCCTTTAATGCTACAGACCATGTTCCAACTGATTTCCCGGGGTATATAGGGGGAGGGGCCGCCCACCAGGGTCAGCTCAGCAGGAAGGCGTCTGATGGAGTGGTAATAACTGGGCACTTTAGCTGCCCCGAGAGCCTTAACCTGTCTGTCCATTCCCGCATGCAGGCAGCTGGGGAAAAGAAGAGTGTAGTGGCCAGGGGTTGTGTAGTCAGGGTGAAGTCCCATTTAAGCCCCTTGGACCAGCATGCCCCTGGGTTTCCTGAGGACTGTTTTATCTGCGGCCTTGTATCCCGACCCAGTTAGTCCGACGTGCGTGCAGCCGGCAGGCATAAAAGCACGCGCAGCTTCCAGAACAGAACCGCACTACGCGCTGCTGTGTCAGCTGCCCGAGACCCGTACTACTGTTCCAGTGAATTGGATGCCTGGACCCCTGTGGGTCCCGCCTGATTAACTTAATCCAGTTTACTGGCGTACCTGTGGACTTAGCCTGCCTTACCTATATACTGGGCCTCATCCGAGTCTGGTCCTGTACTGTCCGTGTCCCTGGCCTGTCGTGGGGTAAGAGCTGCTGGCCTCGATTGTGCTACTAACAGGACCCCATTCTGGACTTTAGTTAAGGACTGTACTGTGGACTGTTGCCGTACGCCAGATACTTGTTTGCTGTGTTGTGCCGATTGTCACTAGTGAGACCCACCTTCAGGGCCTCACAGATCAATAAAGTTACAGTTTAAACATTACAGCCGACTCTGTCGCCTGATTGATTTCTGTGTTCACTACAATAGCACATACTATTACCAGTTACCAGCCTATGGTTCCGGAGTCAGACACCGCCCTTGTCAAGAATCAGACCTCGTGGAGGAACACCAAAGCCTGTTGGAAGTTCCCAAGCTTTTCTGCTCGGATTTAAGTCTGGTGACTGCGATGGCCGCTCCAAAATGTTCCAGCCTTTACTCTGC
>CM070043.1:35732977-35751748 GCA_036250615.1 Ptychadena robeensis | reverse complement strand
CGAACAAGGGCCTATGAAGAAAAGAGAACCTTGCCTACTGTGACAAGCATGGGCGGGGGGTCAAAATCATGCGTTTTGCTTATGCAGTACAGGGAAGCGTCAGCGTGTGCAGGTCCATGACTTCTCTTCAGTACCAGGAGATATTGAGAATGTGATGCAGTCTGTCACAACCTGAGCTTGTGAGGAAGTTGGACCTTTCACCAGGACAATAATCCAAGCATAACCTCCTAGTCCACTAGAGCATGGTTGCAAGAGAACCTACCTAGCTCATCCCTATTCAGGCTCGTCTCATCCGCAGGGGAAGCCGGCGTCGGGTTAGACCGATGCCCCCTGAAAAGCTGCAGAAATAATCACACACCGATTGTCTTCACGCTGCCAGCATTCCAGAGGGCCATAGACATGCCATGTTAATGGAGGAGCCGCCGGCTTCCCGATCAGCAGCTGGTGTAAATAATGACCGGTGCGTGAGGAGCAGCGGCGATGCCCATACTCGGGCGATTCAGGCCAGTGTACAAAGAAAACATGCCTCTCATTTCCTCTGGGAGGTTTAAAGGCTAGGGAGGTTTAAAGGCTTGGAACATTTGGAGCGGCCATTGCAGTCACCAGACTTACATCCGATGGCAGTGGGACTTGAAGAAAGAAGAAAGCCGTTGCAGCGCGCAAGCCTAAGAAATGTGACTGAATGGGAGGCTTTTGCCCATGAAGAACCTTGTCAAGGTGGAGGCATTCTGAAAATGGGCAAAATACTAGTCACTTTTGGGTTGAAAACCTTTTGGGCATCTGCTAGAAAGCTTCAACATCCATCTAAATAAAACAAAGAACCTAAATCCAAGAGGAATATTACTGGATAATTGAGGAAGTAGAACTAAACTGAATAACATACACCCATTAATTGATGAATGCACGCCAGTATTCAGTGAAACCTGAAATTGCGTCTTAGTATCACAGGTTGACAAAACGTTATTAACGAGTTTTTTTATTCTTTGTTTAGAAACTGTTTAATATAGGGTTTTCCTAGCGGAAGTCAAAATATAGTAGTGTGGCAACTGCTTCTTCGTACTCATGTAAAAAGCCATGAAGCAAATGTACATGAAAGTGACGCGCGTAGAACCACGAGTTACGATGGCGAAGTGGACATGCAGGTGGACAACGCTCTCCTCCTTTGGTTGGACTGTTGTATCTTCACGATGGCGGCCATGATCTTGCATGTAGATCAAGAGGATGAAAACCGATGCTCATAATGACGCCCAGGCCTAGTGGCAAGTCAATGACGTGGCTATGGTGGTGTCCGCGCAGGCTAGATCTAACTAAAACGGGAGGAGAAGAGTCGCAAAAGAGGTGTGAAAGATTTCACGAGGGCCGGGCCAAAACGGCAAACTCGGAGACCACAAACGAGAAAGCGGCAGAGGGCACAGAGAACGACCAAGGATCCAGCAGCCACTCACTGACAGTATGCAGGTATTGGGGGGTCATGATGACGTGGTACGGAGGGGATTGCAGATGGCTATGTACCAATCGAAGGCCCAGACGCTGAGCGTAATGTTTTCGGCAATGCCTAAACGTGAAGGGGTGGTACATTGGAAAACGAAAAAACAATTGTTGGCTGAAATGTAAAATTCTGCCCATCAAGGAAAATGGCATAATACCGGGGAGGCTGGCGGCCTGCGCAGAATGTCTCCAGTATGGACAAACATTTGCAGATTAGGATGTCATCGTGAATGAAGTAGTTTGTTGGTTACGATGATCAAGATACCAAACAATTCCACAATAACGATAAAGGAAAAATGTGAGCACCATCCGAGGAGAAAAGGGTTCTAAAAGGGCCAAGGTTAACAGCCCGATGACTGACAAAGTGCGTGACGATACATTGGCCTTCATGTTACGGTAAAAAGATTACAATGTATGAAGCTTCTTTACACCTCCCTGGAGTTCATGGGTGCAGATTTCGCTACCAAAAGTGATACATGTTTTGCATTTCCGCCCCCATCGGCGTCACCGGGTGTGACGCGCATGGGGCCGGGAAAGGCTTTGTATGCCTGCAGGGCTTTTGTAGAAAATGCTGCAGGCACACAGAAGGAAAGAGCCAGCGGTTTTGCGCCTGATTCCGGCACGGGCGCAGTTTGATTTACGATCAGACTGCCGCCAGTAATGCTCCAGGTGGGCGCGTCATTTTGCAATTGATCACCAAGCGATTACCCCGAATGCGCATGGTGATCATTCGCAAAATTGGCCACAGAATTAAAGCGCTATGGGCCGGCTTTAGAAGATTTAACTTGTTTTCTTTTGATTTGGGATTGGATAAAAACATTTAGCAATACAATCAAAAGAAAAAAAATGATGAAAAAAAAATCTAATGAAAAAAAACATTATGTACCTTTTAAATCTCCCGCCGCCGGATGACGTCATCGGACAGACGAGAGCTGTACGGAGATAGCGGAGGGACCTCGGCTATTGCCGGAACGGCCTGTGTGCAGCCGAGATTGCGTGCCACTATCAGAACGATTCAGCGCGAGCGTTTCTGATAGCGGGACCACGTTGAGCTGGATTATAGAAAGACCATTTCTAAATCCAGCTCAAAAGTTAAAAAAAAAAAAAGCATTTTGAAAAAAAGCCGGCGACCGGGTCCCGCCTCGTGACGGTCACACGTCACTCGGGACCCGGAAGAAGAAGCCGGCGATGGACGGGGAAGATGCGGCGACGGAGAGGTTTTGAAGGTCCCCACGATGTGCACCGAACCCAGTTCGGGCGGGATAGTATCGATAGGTGCAGGCGTGCCTTTTGCCGAACTGTTCAGGCATACGCTAGGGGGGTTAATAATTGGGGATCTAGGGGGACTATGTATGTAGTCACCTGTATTGTAACTACCTCACCTATTGGGTCTCTATGGAGCTCTGTATGGTAGTCACCTGTTGGAACTACCTCAAGCTATGGGACTCTATGGGGCTCTGTATGTAGTTCCACATGTTTAATATACCCTACCTCAGGCTATTGGGTCTTATGGAGCTCGTATGTAGTCACCTGAGGAACTACCTCCAGCTATTGGGAGTCTATGGGGCTCTGTATATGTAGTCACTGTGTGTAACTACCTCAGCTATTGGGGACTTCTATGGGGCTCTGATGTAGTCACCTGTATGAATACCTCAGCTATTGGGTCTTCTATGGGGCTCTGTATGTAGTCACTGTATGTAAATACCTCGCTATTGGGTCTTATGGATTCTGTAATGTGTCAACCTGTATGTAACTACCTCAGTATTGGGTCTCATGGAGCTCTGTATGAGTAACCTGTATGAACACCTAGCTAGTTGGGTCTCTATGGAGCTCTGAGTAGGCACCTGTATGGAACTACGTCAGCTTATTGGGACTCTATGGGGCTCTGTATGTAGGCACCTGTATGTAACTACATCAGCGATTGGGTCTATATGGAGATCTGTATGTAGTCACATGTATGTAACTACGCTCAGGCTATTGGGTCTCTGATGGGGCCGGTATGTTAGTCACCTGGATGTAACGACCTCAGCTATTGGGTCTCTATGGAGCTCGTGTATGTAGTCACCTGTAGTAATACCTCAGCTATGGGACTCTATGGGCTTGTATTGTAGTCACCTGTATGTAACTACCTCTCAGACTATTGGGTCTCTATGGGGTCTGTATTGTAGGTCACATGTATGTACTACCTCAGCTATTGGCAGTCTATGGAGTCTGTATGTAGTCACATGTATGTAAACTACCACAGCTATTGGGACTCTATGGGGATCTGTAGTTAGTCACCTGTATGTAACTACCTCACCTAGTGGGTCCTCTATGGAGATCTGTATGTAGTCCCCGGAATGTAACTACCTTAGCTATGGGTCCTATGGGCTCTGTATGTCGTCACCTGTATGTAACTACCTTACGTATTGGGTCTCTATGGAGATCTGTATGTAGTCACCTGTATGTAACTACCTCAGCTATTGCGGTCTCTATGGCATCTGTAGGTAGTCACCTGTATGTAAACTACCTCCACCTATTGGGACTCATGGAGCTCTGTATGTAGTCACTGTATGAACTACCTCAGCTTGGGTCTCTTGGAGGATATGTATGTAGTCACATGTAGAACTACTCAGCTATTAAGTCTCTCTATGGGGCTCTGTAGTAGTCACCTGTATGTAACTACCTAAGCTATTGGGTCTCTATGGAGTTTCTGTATGTAGTCACCTGATGTATATAAACTACCTCAGCTATTGGGAATATATGGAGCTCAGTATGTAGTCACTGTATGTACTACCTCAGCTATGGGGACTTCTATGTATCCTCTGTATGTAGTCACCTGATGTAACTACCTCAGATATTGGGTCTCTAGGAGATCTGAGTAGTCACCTGTTATGTAATACCTTCAGCGATTGGGTCTTATGGGGCTCTGTATGTAGTCACATTGTATGTAACTACCTCAGCTATTGGACGTCTATGGGCTTTGTATGTAGTCACCTGTATGTAACTACCTCAGCTATTGGGTCTTATGGGGTCTGGATGTAGTCACCTGTAGTAACACCATCTTCAGCTATTGGGTCTCTATGGGGCTCTGGATGTAGTCACCCTGTATGTTACTACCTCAGCTAGTGGAACTTCTATGGAGATCTGTATTTAGTCACCTGCTGATGAACTACCTCAGCTATTGGGCTCTATGGAGATCTGTTGGATTCAACTGTATGTAACTACTCAGCTGTTGGGGTCTCATGGGTGCTCTGTTAGTAGGTCACCGTATGTAAACTACCTAAGCTATGGGTCGCTATGGAGGCTCTGTATGAGTCAACTGTATGTAACTACTCAGCTATTGGGTCTCTATGGAGATATGTATGTAGTCACCTTATGTAACTACCTCAGCTCATTGGAGTCTCTATGGAGCTTGTAGGTAGTCACTTTATGTACCTACCTCGCTATTGGGTCTCTATGGAGATTCTGGATGGAGTCACCGGTATGTAAATACCTCAGCTATTGGGTCTCTATGGGGATCTGAGGTAGTCACCGTATTGTAACTACTCAGCTATGGGTCTCTATGGAGCTATGTATGTATCACCTGTAGGTAACTACCTCAGTATTGGGTCGCTATGGAGATGTATGTAGTCACCTGTATGTAACTACCTCAGCTATTGGGTCTCTAGGAGCTCTGTATGTAGTCACCTGTATGTAACTACTCAGCTATTGGGTCTCTATGGAGCTCTGATATAGTCACCTGTATGTTAACTACCTCACCTATTGGGTCTCTATGGAGCTCTGATCTGTAGTCACCCTGTATTTGTAAATACTCAGCTATTGGGTCACTATGGGCTCGTATGTCGTCACCTGTATGTACCTACCTCACCTTGGGACTCTATGGAGCTCGTTGTAGTCACATGTAGTTAACTACCTCAGCTATTGGGTCTCTATGGGGCTCGGGATGTAGTCACATGTATGTAATACCTCAGCTATGGGGGCTATATGGAGCTTGTATGTAGTCACCTGTATGTTAAATCCTTTCAGCTAGTGGGTTCTATTGGCTATCTGTATGTAGGCACCTGTATGTAATACCTCAGCTATTGGGTATCTATGGGGCTCGTTGTATAACTGTATGTAACCTACCTCAGCTATTGTTGGGTTCTCTATGGAGATCTGTATGTCGTCACCTGTAGTAACTACCTCAGCTTATATGGGACTCTATGGGCTCTGTATGTTAGTCACCGGTATGTAAACTACGCAGCTATGGGTCTCTTATGGAGCTCTGTATGTGTCACCTGTAGGTAACTACCTCAGCTATTGGGTTCTTTGGGGCTCTGTAGTAGTCACCTGTATGTAAAATACCTCAGCTATTGGGTCTCTTATGGGGCTCTCTGTGTAGTACCTGTATGTACGACTCAGTATTGGGACTCGATGCGGGCTCTGTATGTCGTACCTGTATGTAACTACCTAGCGATTGGGACTCTATTGGAGCTCTGTAGGTAGTCACCTGATATGTAACTACCTCAGCTAGTGGGTCTCTATGGATCTCTTGTATGTAGTCACCTGTATGTAACACCTCAGCTAGTGGGCTCTAGGGATCTCGGTATGTAGGCACCTGTATGTAACTACTCAGCTATTGGGCGTCTTATGGAGCTCAGTATGTAGTCACCTGTATTGTAAAATACTCTAGATATGGAACCTCATGGAGCTCTGTATGGAGTCACCTGTGTGTAACTACACTCAATTACCCGTGGTGGGGCATGGGACCTGTGCTCTGTGTGTCCAGAGCTGAGGTGGTGTTATGGTAGTGGTAGGTCACCATCACCAACTAATAGGGACCCCACACAAGTGGGCCTCTTCTCAATATGCGCGGGCTGCTTACGGTTTGATCCCAGGAATGGCTGGGACTTGAAACGAAACAGAGGTTCTAGATGAGTACAGGACTTTTGCCTGTGTGATAAGTGTTGACAGCATTAATACTTTCATTTGTCAATATCTAAATCAGTCTCAAGAGCTGAAAATGGAACATTAAGAGCTCACAGCTGTGGTGATACGTCTAATTAGGGCTACGAAGAAGGAAGGTAATATAATTAGATAGTGGACTTTGATATAATTGAACTGCAGTAATATCAAAGCAAAAAGTCGGAGAATTGGGATCTTCTGTCATTATAACCTTCATTGGTTAAAGTTCTTATCCTGATATTCCGCAAAAACTCACGAAATACGTTCAATGTATATCAATACAAAATAGCAAATAATTACAGAATATTGTCATAATACAAAAGAAATATAATACTAACGGTTAAAAGTAACGTTGTGTCGTGAAGGCATGGGTAGAGCTGGTGGTGCAAGTTGATGTCCGTAGCGGGTGAGAAACAACCAATCAACACCCCAGTGACTTGTATTCTCCTTAAATTCCTCGTCCATGCTGACCCAGGGAAGAGGAATGTGTCATGGGAGAAGGAATGTGTCTCCTTTACATAAGTATCCCTTCTCATAACATGTATAACATAATATCAAATAAAATACACAAATACAAAAACGAAACACAAATACAAACCAACCCCCCAAAAACAAAGCAAACCCTCAACTACAAAATAGAATAAACATAAACCCAATTACTATACAACCTTAACCCCACATACAACCCTACCAACACCTAACATTCATCACACATAACCAAATCATCTCCAACCTAACCCACCTGCGATCATCACGACCGACATCCCAAATCATCCAAAGAACCAATGTCCTACCATAACACACATCAGATTGCCAATGTAAAACATCACACAACCCAAAAACCCAAAAAATCAACACACCCGTATCCGCCAAACAGCCGAAACAAAATCCCCTCCCCCTGTCCTACACACAAACCCGCCTATACGCGAAAACGAACGAAACACAAAAACCAATTACATCACACCGTTCAACCCAATCCGCCGTCCCAAAGGAACCACGATCCATTCCGGACCACCACGCAATCGATCTCCGGAATCTGCGGGAAGCACACCCTTGACATCACGACGATCACTCACATCGACGCCCAGACATCACTACACGACCAGAGAAACCAACATGCCGGTCTTACTAAAGACTCCATTCAGCACACATCCAGGAGACCGCCGGAGAGAAATTGACCATCTCCACAACATACGTCGAACACCCGTACAGCCGCGACGCGAACGAGAACATCCGGTCCACCAACCCACGAAATCCGTCCACCAGTGAGTAGGGACAGGCTTAAAACGGGCGCGATCCGATCGGAACATCCGATTCCCTCTGGACATCAGCAGGAATCGATCGGATAGGGTGATCGATCGCCATGGAATCGAAACAGATATGGCAAGCATGTAACCCAATAGGCAGACCCTGTCCGGCATCCGGACCCAAAGAGGGTCACATGTGGAAACCGGCGTCTGCTTGCACCCCCCTCCATACTATATGTGCATGTTGCAGGCGCACAGCCCGTACGCCTGCAACAAAGG
This sequence comes from Ptychadena robeensis, assembly GCA_036250615.1. Lineage (NCBI taxonomy): Eukaryota > Metazoa > Chordata > Amphibia > Anura > Ptychadenidae > Ptychadena > Ptychadena robeensis. The sequence goes on along the minus strand of CM070043.1, from coordinate 35,743,808 downwards.
GGTATAAAGCATGCCGGGCTCAGCCAACATGGCGGATCCGGACATGTAATGAGAACCCCACTCCTGTCACAGCCTGCAACAGGGGGCAGAAAACGGCACTTCATGATGCCACAGCTCCGCCTCATCAGCACGGGGTGACGAGGCGGTATCAGCACTGCATAGTTCGAAAAAAGTTTGCATGTCCTTTTTGGAGTCTTGAGTTGGACATTTGACTTGATCGTCAACTTTTCCGGACCCTCAGACGACATGGAAATTAGTAAGTGGATCTTCAGATTTATATTTGAGAACACCTGCCTTATACCAGTTCTCTCCACAGTCTACCTCGCTCATAAACTGGACAGATAAACATGATATAGATCGATTACCATGGGTCCTCTTCAATCATACATGATCCTTAAAATATCCCCAATAAAATTAATTTTAAACAACGTTGCAAAAATAAAAATTCCACGATAAAAACTACGATCGAAACATGTTAGATATTGGCGATATGAAGAATATAGCCACTTATATTGAGATCTTTCGTGAAAGTGCGCGATATTCGCAATCAAAATTTGAATTGGAAGTTTAGTGTCAACGCTAAATCTGAGCATTTAAGGTTGAAAAAAACCCCGGTAGTAAAATAAAACTATAAAACAAATCAATTAAAAGTTCATTGGAACATTGAAACTTAATTATGCAACAACTACATGTAACAATACAACCCTTTCCGCCACTATGATGGCCAAAACATCTGCTTGTCTGGCAGATTGCCCCAACCCACTAACATGGTGGAATTGAATACGAATAACAACACGGAAGTGCATGTCCAGGAACGTACACATTCTGGTCACATGGAACACTCAGTTTCTGTCACATATGCGAAAGTGACGTCGCGACGTCATTCCCTTTCTTCGCCGACTTTACCTACTGGACGCCGAGGTCTCTAGTGACTATCTCTTTTAAATTAGCCAACACAATGACCAAATCGGTTCCTTTTAATTAATATCAAAGTCTAAAATAAGCCAGTAAACCCTAAAAATGTTATATTAAAAAAAATTTTAAAATTATGTCTTTTGACAAATAAAAATAAAGATTTAACACATAGATCGGGTGAAACCGCGTGAAAGAAGGCAGTCTCAGAGAGTCAATGAAATGTTGTGGTGGATACATAACATTTTATAACATTTTGCGACTTTAAAGGCCCCCATCACCTAACCAATCTTTCCATACAATTCATGATACAATACAAATTTTGGTATACCAAAACCAGCGTAATATGATGGAGCTTTCTAACTTCCAATCACTATGTATTCTTCAGGGAGGACCCGGCACTACATAGAAGTGATTATACATTCCATCAATATGTATTCTACAGGGAGACCGGCTACTAGCAGTGATATATTACCTTTCCACTCATATGTTATCCTACAGGGAGGACTGGCCACGAAATTGGTACGTGATATAACCTCCAATCACATGTATTCGATCAGGGAGGAACCGGCACTACATAGCAGTGATATATACCTTCCAACCACTATGTATTCTATCAGGGGGGACCCGAAACTTACATAGCAGTGTGATATATACCTTCCAATCCGTCTGTTCTCTCGGGGGGACATGGCACTACATCGGTGTGATATAAACTTCCATCACTAGGTATTCATCAGGGGGGAGGTACAGGCACTACTAGCAGGGATATAGACTTCCAAATAACTATGTATTCTAGCAGGAGGACCCCCGACACTACATAGCAGTGATATATAATTCAATCACTATGTATTCTATCATGGAGGACCCGGACACTCCATAGAAGTGCTTATACCTTCTAAGCAATATGGTATTATATCAGGGAGTGACCCAGCCACTACATAGCAGTGATATATAACCTTCCAATCACTAGTATTTATCAGGGAGGGGACCGACCTACATAGCAGTGATATCTACCTTCAATCACTTGTATTCTCTCAGGGGGGACCCAGAATAATAGCAGTGATATATACCTTCCCATTCATATGTATTCTATCAGGGAGGGACCCAGCCCTAAATAGCATGATATTTACTTCCAATCATATGTATTCTATCAGGAGGACCCGGGCACTGACACCAGTTGTTAATAGATCTAATGGAGATTGTATGGATCGATCTTAAGGTGTATGGGGGGCTTAACTCCTAAGTGTGTGAAACTTCTGTGCACCAGTGATTAACCTCCCTAGCGATATGCCCGAAGTCAGTTCGGGCAAAGGGAAGCTGCAACTATCAATACGCCCGAACTGACTTCGGGCACATCGTGGGAGCTCACCTGCTCCGTCGCCGCCATCTTCTGTCTTCTTCTCCGTCTTCTTCCGGGTCCTGGAGTGACGTGTGACGTCACGGAGGCGGGACCCGGTCCCCGGTCTTTTTTTAAATCTTTTTTTTTTTACTTTTGAGCTGGATTATAGAAATGTCTTTCTATAATCCAGCTCAAAGTGGATCCCGCTAGCAGAAACGCTCACGCTGAGTGTTTCTGCTAGATTGATCTTACTTCGGCTGCACCCGAGCAGATACGGAAATAGCCGAGGTCTCCGGCTATCTCCGTGATCGGCATTCGGGTCCTGATGACGTCATCGGCCGGCGGGAGATTTAAAGGTCCAAAAAAAATAATTTGTTTCTTAGATTTTTTTTTTTAATTTTTTTACATTTGTTTTTATTTTGATTGGATTGGATAAATGTTTTATAAATGTTTTATCCAATCCAAATAAAAAAAAAACAAGTGTAAATTTATAAAAAAAAAAAAAAATTCTGTACCTCTAAAGCCGCCATAGCGCTTCCATCTGTGGCCGTTTTGCGAATGATCACGCCGCCCACCTTGAGCAACCGTTCGTACTCGCACAAATCTTTGATCAGCCAGAGAACAAACGTTTTTCTCCGGTCAATCACAACCGCTGGCTCTCTATGTGCCTGCAGCATTTCTACAAAGCTGCAGGCACACAGAGCCTTTCCGCCCCCATCGGCATCATCGGTGACGCCGATAGGGGCGGAAAGGCAAAACACTGTATCACTTTTGGTACAGAAATCTGCACCTCAGTGAACCGTCAGGGAGGTTAAATGAAACGGAGAGGTCTAGTTTGAGGTTTTATTCATGAGTAAATACAAGTAAAGAAAATCCCCAATGCGTTTCAGGGGCTTAGCTTTGCCCTCATAGACAACAGAATGACTGTAATGTCGTGATTGGTTAAGGTTACATTTTGTATTTCTGGTTTGTTCTGTAGACAAAGGAAATAGATCCCCTCAAGTATGGGACTGCCTAATGGTTTGTTCTGTAGAAATCTGAACATTTTTGTCATACTTATGGTCAACACATGATCCAAAATTGTAACATTATTTTATTAATCCAATGAAATAATAGGCAATACAAGCATAGGTACATGGTCGCTTTTGGTCCCCCTAGATAATGCCACCATCATGTTTCTAATGGACACAATGGCAATGATTACATGGATGGTTGGCAATGAGCCCATACAGCAGTATTGAGAGGGCAGACTGATGTAATAAACCTGTGGTGTTAGTCTCTGTAAATATTGCTTTTGATATAGACGTTGACGCCATCTTGGGTGAAATTCTAGTATTTCTATATCTACATATATCTATAGACCCATCTGACCTCTAATTACTTTGACTCCCTTCCTCTCCCCAAACTTTTGGAACCTACAGACCACATTAGTGTAGTGGGCTTTTTCATTGGAAACTACCCCATGACCCCTATTTCTCCCACAAGCGATGTACATGGACCCCCAGGGATTGTCTGCCAACACTCGCCTGAGACCCCTGCAGAGCCGTCACATGGGGTAAGCATCTGTACCCCATATCCTGTCCTTTGTTATTTTCCTAACTGTACACAAATCTGGTCTGTTATGTGACTGTTCTTCTTGCTACCAATCACTCCATACAGACATGAAGTGATAATTAACACTCCTGAAGAAGCGATTTGAAATCGTGAAGAGCACTGTCTTCTGTAGCTCATATGCTAACAACCTATGGTTTGACCTTATATAATTTCTTGTAAAACGTTATGCTATGGCACAGACAAAACATCTCGAGTTAAGTGAGCAAACTCAAGCAAGGGGTGGCCAGTCCCCAGGGATTTTAGTGGTGCAAAGAGACAAGACAAGGGGTGGGCAAACTAAGGCCTGAGGGCCGGATCCGACCCTTTAGCTTTCTTTTCTGGCCCTTTGTCACCTTATTAAAAAGATGCTCCCCTCTACTTGTTCTCTGCAATGAGTGCACATAATGCCTAGAGGTGTCCAAACATTGCCTTGGGGACGATGCAGTGCTTATCATTTCATGATACTGGGGGTGCATCCTCATGGCGACAGGCAGCCTCTAGGAATTATCTCTGCTCATTGCAATGAACTAGCATTTTTTTTAAATGCATTAAACTTATAAAGATAACCACTTTCCTTCATCGTTAGTGATGCAGACGATGCATGGAATTGGCACGCCTAATGCGTGTCGACTATTACAGGCTTTTGGTCCGGCCCCTTCAACAAATTTAAGAGGCCATCGTGGCCCACAAGTCAAAGAGTTTGCCCAGCCCTGGAGTAGATGGACTGGGTCCACTTGATTAGAAGAGGACTTGCTTAGGAAACCATCACTTGCTGTGCTCATACATTTGTCGCGTTTCGCCCCTTTTCCACTGGGGCTTCCTCAGGAAAACAGAGCAGCAACAGGTCCTCAAGAAAACAAACAATATGTTTAAACGTCTACTGTGGATCCCATTGGTGATTGCCAGCATTTCATTACACATTTAATTATATTTCAATGTCCATCATACTCACAAGGTTTGAATAGTGGACTAAGGGTTGGGTCCTGGAGTGATGCCCAAAGAGAGTGGCGTGTAATGCGCAAGGTAACCAAGTGCAGCTAGGGTCCGTGGAGCAGGGAGGGCCCCCAAGCCAAGGTAGTAACTGGAACCAAGCGCAGCTAGGGTTCTTGGGGTGGGGGGGGCCACTAAGTCAAGGTAGTAACTGGGACCAACACAACCTGGGGCGATGTGTTTTTACATCAAATGGAAAGATGTTGACATAGCCCATTATAATGGATGAGGCTGTATCTACATGCGTTGGTCTCATATGCTGTGCTTTGTTGCTGTTAGGACCCTGGCTGTTACCGTCACCGCCTGCTGGTGGCACTGTGATTGCCTATCCATGAGTTAGTCACACAGTCACCAGCAGGGGGCTCCCTGCAGGCGTGGGCTGGGTGGAGCACACACCTTCCTCGTTAGCTTAGGGCTATTTAGGTGTGCTTCATCCAGACCACACTGGCTGTTCATTGTATCTGTATCTGTTGCTGTTTCTGTTTGCTTGGCTGGACGTCATGTTTCCCTGGCTTCTTGTCCCTGAACCCTGATCCTGAACCCTGGACACCCCTGTACCTCTGACTTTTTCCACCTGTGTTTGTTCCTGCCTGTAAGTCTGCAAATAAATCAGTTGTTTGTCACCACCACCTCTGTCTGGATCTCAGTGTGTGTTGCCTGCCTGGTCCCCTCCTCTGTCCTTGATCCTGACAGTTGCGTTAAAATCAAAGTAGAGCACTACACTACATTGATCGTGATGCAATGGAAACCAACGCAAGTGTAGGTGCGCTGACACACTTATAGACAATGCATTGAATCAATTACTGACTGATACACATCTGTTTTTCCCCCAAAGAATGTCTGACCCTGGCGGATGCTTAATGCATGTCCCCAACGCATCATGGTTGTGTACCTAAATCGGGTTCCTTGTTAATTTAATATCAAAGTCTAAGAATTTAAGCCAGTAAACCCTAAAAATGTTATATTAAAAAAAGATTTTTAAAATTATGTCTTTTGACAAATAAAAATAAAGATTTAACACATAGGATCGGGTGGAAACCGCGTGAAAGGAAGGGCAGTCTCAGAGAGTTCAATGAATATGTTGTGGTGGGGATACATAACATTTTATAACATTTTGTGCGACTTTAAAGGCCCCCATTCACCTAACCAATCTTTCCATTGTACAATTCATGATACAATACAAACTTGTGTAGGTATACCAAAAACCAGCGTAATATGATGGAGCTTTCTAACTTCCAATCACTATGTTTCTTCAGGGAGGACCCGGCACTACATAGCAAGTGATATACATTCCATCACATATGTATTCTATCAGGGACGACCGGCACTACATAGCAGTGATATATTACCTTCCATCATATGTATCTATCAGGGAGGACTGGCCACAAATGGTACGTGATATATACTCCAATCACTATGTATTCATCAGGGAGGAACCGGCACTACATAGCAGTGATATATACCTTCCAACACTATGTATTCTATCAGGGGGGACCCGAAACTACATAGCAGTGATATATACCTTCCAATCACTTGTTTCTCGGGGGACTGGGGCACTACATGGTAGTGATATAACACTTCCATCACTAGGTATTCTATCAGGGGGGAGGACGGCACTACTAGCAGGATATAACCTTCCAATACTATGTATTCTACAGGGAGGACCCGACACTACATAGCAGTGATATATAATTCCAATCACTATGTATTTATCATGGAGGACCCGGACACTCATAGAAGTGCAAATTATACCTTCTAACAATATGTATTTATCAGGGAGGACCACAGCCACTACATAGCAGTGATATATACCTTCCAATCACTATGTATTTGATCAGGGAGGGGACCGACCTAACATAGCAGTGATATTACCTTCAATCACTTGTATTCTTCAGGGGGGACCCAGACATAAAGCAGTGAATATACCTTCCCATTCATATGTATTCTATCAGGGAGGGACCCAGCACCTAAATAGCATGATATTTACCTTCCAATCACTATGTATTCTATCAGGGAGGACCCGGGCACTGACACACGTGTTACATAGATCTAATGGAGATGTATTGGATCGATCGTAAGGGTGTTACTGCGGGGGCTTAACTCCTAAGGGTCGTGAAACTCTGTGCCACCAGTGATTAACCTCCACTACGCGATATGCCGATCGAAGTCAGTTCGGGCAAAGGAAGCTGCAACTATCAATACGCCCGAACTGACTTCGGGCACATCGTGGGAGCTCACTGCTCCGTCGCCGCCATCTTCTGTCTGTCTTCTCCGTCTCTTTCCGGGGTCCTGAGTGAAGTGACGTCACGGAGGCGGGACCCGTCCCCGCGTTTTTTTTAAATCTTTTTTTTTTAACTTTTGAGCTGGATTATAGAAATGTTTTCTATAATCCAGCTCAAAGTGGATCCCGCTAGCAGAAACGCTCACGCTGAGTGTTTCTGCTAGATTGATCTTACTTCGGCTGACCCGAGCAGATACGGAAATAGCCGAGGTCTCCGGCTATCTCCGTGATCGGCATTCGGGTCCTGTGACGTCATCGGCGGCGGGAGATTGGAGATTTAAGGTCCAAAAAAAAATAATTTTTCTTAGATTTTTTTTTTTAATTTTTTACATTTGTTTTTATTTTGATTGGATGGATAAATGTTTTATAAATGTTTTATCCAATCCAAATAAAAAAAAAACAAGTGTAAATTTATAAAAAAAAAAAAAAAATTCTTACCTCTAGCCGCACATAGCGCTTCCAATCTGTGGCCGTTTTGCGAATGATCACCGCCGCCCCACCTTGCAAACGTTCGTACTCGCACAATCTTTGTCAGCCAGAGAACAAACGTTTTTCTCCGGTCAATACAACCGCTGGCTTCTCTATGTGCTCGCCAGCATTTCTACAAAGCGCAGGCACACAGAGCCTTTCGCCCCCATCGGCATCATCGGTGACCGCCGATAGGGGGAAAGGCAAAACACTGTACACTTTTGGTACAGAAATCTGCACCTCAGTGAACGTCAGGGGAGGTTAAATGAAACGGAGAGGTCTAGTTTGAGGTTTTATTATGAGAATACAAGTAAAGAAAATCCCCAATGCGTTTCAGGGCTTAGCTTTGCCCTCATAGACAACAGGAATGATAATGTCGTGATTGGTAAGGTTACATTTTGTATTTCTGGTTTTTGTTCTGTAGACAAATATTGGGTCTCTATGGAGCTCAGTATGTAGTCACCTGTATGTAACTACCTCAGCTATTGGAACTCTATGGAGCTCTGTATGGAGTCACCTGTGTGTAACTACACTCAACTACCCAGTGGTGGGGTCATGGGACCTGTGCTCTGTGTTCCAGAGCTGAGGTGTTCTGGTAGTTGTAGGTCACCATCACCAACTAATAGGGACCCACACAAGTGGGCCTCTTCTCAATATGCGCGGCTGCTTACGGTTTGATCCCAGGAATGGCTAGTGACTTAACGAACAGATGGTTCTAGCTGAGTCCAGACTTTTGCTCTGTGTGATAAGTGTTTTGACAGCTATTTAATACTTTCATGTCAATATCTAAATCAGTCTCAAGAGATGAAATGGAATCATTAAAGCTTCACAGCTGTGGTGATACCGTCTAATTAGGAGCTACCGAAGGAAGGAATGTATATAATTAATAGTGGAATTTGATATAATTGACTGCAGTAATATTCAAAGCAAATTCGAGAATTCGGGATCTTCTGTCATTATAACCTTCATTGTGTTAAATGTTCTTTTATCTTGATATTCCGCAAACTCACGAAATACGTTCAATGTGTATTCAATTACAAAATAGCAAATAATTACAGAATATTGTCATAATACAAAGAATATAATATAACGGTAAAGTAATCGTTTGTGTGTGAAGGTCTTTGTGTTGAGCTGTGTGTGTGCCATGTGTGAGTGTCCGTGTCTGGGTGAGAACCTCCCCCCAGTTGACTTGTATTCTCCTTAAATTCTCCTGTCCTGCTGACCATGGGAAGAGGAATGTGTCATGGGAGAAGGAATGTGTCTCCTTTACATAAGTATCCCTTTCTCATACATGTTATAACATAATATCACATATAACATACAGTCACATACAGGATAATACTGTATTATTATATTTAATATACTTATAATCTCTATATGGTCTGGCTTGCCTGTCCTAATATGATTGATGTTACCATGTGCAAAGCCTTCTTTGTTCAAGCTGTCTGAAAAGATAGAATTACACATGGAACCAATTACTATACATCCGTGGTAAGGCCCCCATACACGGGTCCGTTTCCCAACGGATTCCGGGACGATCGATTCCGGACACGTGCACGCCAATCGATCGTCCCGGAATCGCGTGAAGCCCACCTTGTCCGATCGATCACGTCCGATCGATCGGGGGCCCAGAATCGGATCCGACAGAGAACCAACATGTTGGTCTTTCTGATCCGATTCAGCACACATCAGGGGGAGTTGCCATTTGTGAAGTAAGCGATCGGACACGGAATCGTCCAGGAATCCGTGGGCCAAGGTGGTAGGGACAGGCTTAATTGGGCGATCGATCGGACATCCGATTCCCTCTGGCATCGCGGAATCGATCGGATGGGTGATCGATCGGCCATGGAATCGGAACATGTATGGCTAGCTGTACCCAATAGGCAGACCCTGGTCCGGATCCGGACCCAAAGAGGGTCACATGTGGACCGGCGGCTGCTGCTTGCCCCCCTCCATACTTATTGTGATGTTGCAGGCGCACGCCTGTACGCCTGCAACAGGGGTATAAGCATGCCGGGCTCAGCCAAGATGGCGGATTCCGGACATGTAATGAGAACCCCCTCCTGTACGCCTGCAACAGGTGGGCAGATCGGCACTTCATGTGCCGCTCTCCGCCTATCAGCAGGTGACGAGGGGTATCAGCATGCATAGTTCGAAAGTTTGGCATTTGCCTTTTTTTGGAGTCTTGGAGTTGGAATTTGGACTTTGATCGTCACTTTTCCGGACCTCAGACTGAATGGAAATTTAGTAAGTGGATCTTTCAGATTTATATTTGAGTAACCCTGCTATACATGTTCTCTCACAGTCCTCTGCTTCTTAATACTTGGACAGATAAAATGATATAGATCGATTACCATGGGTCCTTCTCAATCATACATGATCCTTAAATATATCCCAATAAAATTAATTTTAAGACGTTGCAAAAATAAAAATTCACGATAAACACTACTGATCGAAAATGTTGAATATTGGCGATTATGAAGATATAGCACTTTATTTGAGATCTTTCGTGAAGTGGCGATATTCGCAATCAAAATTTGAGATTGGAATGTTTGTGGTCAACGCTAAATCTGAGCTATTTGAAGGTTGAAAAAAACCCGGTAAATGAAACTATATAAAATAATCATTAAAGTTCATTGGACTTGAAATTAATTTATGCAACAACTACATGTACAATACAACCCTTTCCGACTAGTGATGGCCAAACATCTGTCTTGTCTGGCAGATTGCACTAACATTGGTGGGAATTTGAATCGAATACAACCGGAAGTGATGTCAGTGACGTCACTTCTGGTACATGGAACACTCAGTTTCTTGTCACATATGCTGGAAGTGACGTCGCTGACGTCATTTCCCTTTCTTTCGCCGACTTTTTACTGGAGCCGAGGTCTCTAGTGATATTCTTTTTAATTATGCAACAATGACCAAATCGGTTTCCTTTTTAATTAATATCAAAGTCTAATATAAGCCAGTAAACCCTAAAATGTTATATTAAAAAAAGTTTTAAAATATGTCTTTTGCATAAAATAAGATTTAACACATAGATCGGGTGAAACGCGTGAAAGAAGGGAGTCTCAGAGAGTTCAATGAATATGTTGTGGTGGGATAATAACATTTTATAACATTTTTGGACTTTTAAAGGCCCCCATTCACCTAACAATCTTTCCATACAATTTCTGTACAATAACATTTTGTTATACCAAAACCATGTAATATGAGGAGCTTTCTAATCCTTCCAATCACTATGT
>CM070043.1:35700517-35720485 GCA_036250615.1 Ptychadena robeensis | reverse complement strand
GAGACAGGCTGCTTCTTCCCAGCTTGTGGCGTGTTGTAAATCACCCACTGCAAGCTGGGGTTAACGGGTCCCCTTTGAACAGGAATCGATGTGCCCATGTGGTGCACATTGATTTCCGTTCAATTGATCCCCGATCACAGCGTGGTGCCTAGCTTAAGGAAAAAGCAGCATCTTCTGCCTAACTCCCTTTCTCTGCTTTAATTGGCCATTACAGTGTTGGTTTCCTGGCCAGTAGTTCTGTGGTTAGTGTATGTCGCCTTCCTTTCCTTCAATGGATGGATACAAACATTAGCATATTTAATACAGAGGAGTCGGAGTCGAGGAGTCGGAGTCGGAAGAATCTGAAACTGAGGAGTCGGAGTCTGGGAATTTATCGACCGACTCCACAGCCCTGATAAAATAGTAAAAAATTACTTTGTAATGAATGATGAAGTGGACCTTTGAGATACGACCACATTTTCCAGAGATTTCCAGAAACATCCTCTGAGCCCAGATATATGAGCATACACAGGGGTGTAAGCAAGGACCCCAGAGGTGTCCAGAAACTTCCTCTGATCCCAGATATATGATCATACACGGGGTGTAAGCAAGGACCCCAGAGGTGTCCAGAAACTTCCTCTGAGCCCAGATATATGAGCATACACGGGGTGTAAGCAGGGACCCCAGAGGTGTCCAGAAACTTCCTCTGATCCCAGATATATGAGCCTACATGGGGGTGTAAGCAGGGATCCCAGAGGTGTCCAGAAACCTCCTCTGAGCCCAGATATATGAGCATACACGGGGGTGTAAGCAAGGACTAGTAACGGCTGAACTGCCCGCAAGGCGGACTGTTGGGCCACGAACATGTATGTTCGCCCTCCTTCTAGCTGGCGATCAGTATGGGTGTTCGACCCACCCTGTTTGCCGGCGAGAAGGAGCTCTCTATTCTTCCTCCGGCGGGATCAGAAGCAGTGAGATCCCGCCGGAGGATGAATCTGTTCACTAGAAGGCCGGGCATGAAGCCGTCTTCTAGTGAGCAGCCGGCCCGTAAACCTGAAAGTGACGTCAGTGACGTCACATCCAGCTACTGCAAATCAGGAACTATGTGTTCCAGGTACCGGATGTGACCCCCTAAAAATCTGTCCGCGAACAGGCGGGCAGCGGACTTCTTTTTAAAGTCCGATCCGCCCGTTCACGGCGGACCTGGCCAAAGTTGGGCCATCACTAGCAAGGACCCCAGAGATGTCCAGAAACTTCCTCTGAGCCCAGATATATGAGCATACACGGGGTGTAAGCAGGGACCCCAGATGTGACCAGGAACGTCCTCTGAGCCCAGATATATGAGCATACATGGGGGTGTAAGCAAGGGCTCCAGAGGTGTCCAGAAACTTCCTCTGATCCCAGATATATGATCATACACGGGGTGTAAGCAGGGACACCAGAGATGTCCAGAAACTTCCTCTTAGCCCAGATATATGATCATACATGGGGGTGTAAGCAAGGACCCCAGAGATGTCCAGAAACTTCCTCTGATCCCAGATATATGAGCATACACGGGGGTGTAAGCAGGGACCCAAGAGGTGTCTAGTAATTTCCTTCTGTGCTGAGGACCATCAGTGCATTTTTGGTGCATCAAGGTCCCAAAAAGGTACACACACAAGAACAAAAAGTAATAGGGCAACTACAACTGAGCAGAAGAAAGAGTCTTACATTGTTGTTTCTGGTCGGCTAGGAACATGTTATTATGGAAAATTTTCATACTTACCTGTAATTTTCCTTTCCTGGCTAACACCTCATGTCAGCCCACCTCGGGTCACTCCGCCCCTTGACCCCCTAGGACATCCCATAACAAGCTCTATAAAATCCCCTCACCTCCAGCCGTTCGGATGTTCAGTAACAAGACTGCTCCAAACGGGGGGGGAACTAGGGCTGACATGAGGTGTTAGCCAGGAAAGGAAAATTACAGGTAAGTATGAAAAACATTTCCATATTCCTGGCTCACCTCATGTCAGCCCACCTCGGGACCTAACAAGCTATAACTCCCTGGGCGGGCAACGAACACCCGAACAAACCAGAGAAAACCAAAATACTGCAAAAAGAACATCACACTTTATTAAGACAAAGCTGCTGACAGAATGACAGAACCCAATGAATCTTGTGGGTCCTTAGACACCACCAGCCGATAATGCCGAATGAAGGAATTGGCCGATGATCAGCTCGGCAGAGTCAACACTCGAGACCCACACCCGCAATGCCCTAGCCACAGATGTGAGGGCCACAGCTGGTCTCGCCGCCAGACCTGCCACCGCAAAAGCCTTCTTGAGATCGGCGTCCACTCTGCGGTCCATCGGGTCCTTGAAGGCCACCGAGTCTTCCTGTGGTAACACCATATGCTTTGCCAACCTTTGTAAGGAGGTGTCCACCTTAGGCTGGGAGTCCCAATTCTCTGCATCCTCCTTTTTTAAAGGATATAACTTAGCCATCCTATTTTGTAGACCTTGGTGCTGATCTAGGCGTGCCCACTCATCCTCGACGATCTCCCGGATCTCTAACATCAAAGGAAAACAAGGCAAGGATTTCTTCAGCCCAGGGTAATATTTCCGCTTGGATGGAGGGGATGAAGGTTCCTCCTCCCAATCAATCGCTTGTCTGACCGAATTTACAAATGCCAGGACTGATGCAAAATCAAACAACTCCGGAAGCTGGCCATCCTCCAACTCCGATATCTGGGAAGGACTTGAACTGTCCTCCAGCTCTGAAGGGGACGCCGAGACATTGTCTCTAACCACCTTTTTCTCTTTCCTGGGACGGCCTCTGGCCTGGCTGGCTTTTAGCTCTGGCATACTTTCAGCCACCGCCTGCTTGATCAGGGCCCGAACGTCCTGAGCCTCTGCCCCCGCATCCTGAGCTGCCTCTTTAAAGCAGATCCTGCAGAGATTCCGGCCCGGCATTGCCGTGCCTGAACATGCCCAACAAGTGACTTGCACCCTCTCAGGCGATGAAGATCCATCTCTTGGCCTGTGACTCAACCGTCTGTGACCTGTCCGGCTTTTAGCCCAACACTTTACTGGGGAGGGAGAGTCACGGTCTCTAGGCTCCGTACACCGCCGTGCCGGACCTGGCACCACTGGAGAAGAGTCCCTGGCTGAGGCACCTTTCCTGCAATGACACAAGGCCCTATGATACTATCACCATAACCATCAATGTATGTCTGTCACCTAATCTTCCCCTCTCCTCATACCTTTTATCTGAAGCATTCACAGCCTGGGGTGACTGCGGTGGGGAGGACATCACGGAGGCAACAAACAACCATTGACACTGCAAGGCAGAGTGGAGCACCATGAAGTAAACGTCAAGTCACCTTACCTCCCAGCAGAAAAGCTACTCACATGTCTGACAGCCTGGACCCTCTGCACTGAACTGCCTACTCCTGCAGCCTTAACCCAGCCTTAAATACAGCCTGCGCCCTTCCCTCAGCCAATGCCTCCTACTGAAGCCACTCCCCAGCTGAGGTCTCTGCCGTAGCGTCCTGTCTGTCTCCCAGCAACCCTGGATGAGCCGGACGCCAGCCACGGCATACCGCCGCCATTGCACCGTGTGCACGCGCACCTGGAAGTCCCGCCTTCCGGACTTCCGGACGTAACGATGCTGCTCTGGCATCCTGCTGCCAATCACCCGCGCTCCTGCACGAGTGAGAGTGCTGACGGGGAGGAGAAGCTTTACCCCTCCCCCCCTCCATACGTATCCACATCTTGGAATGCCTAGCGAGGACAAAAAACAGAACATCCGAACGGCTGGAGGTGAGGGGATTTTAAAGAGCTTGTTATGGGATGTCCTAGGGGGTCAAGGGGCGGAGTGACCCGAAGTGGGCTGACATGAGGTGAGCCAGGAAAACTTTTTTTGCTATAACAGTAAAAATATTATTGGTTTCTTGTATGTTACACAGATTTTACATCTTTTTATTATAGTAGAGTGTTGTACAGTGTTAGCCATCGATAAATATAGAGAGTTTGAAGTTCAAGTGATACCGTTTATTGGCTAACTGAAGTCATTAGAGAAGCAAGCTTTCAGGATATCGCAGATCCCTTCTTCAGGCTGATACAATTCTAGTTTTAGAAGCTATTTATACAGAAAAAGTTACAAGGACAAAAATATTGTAAAAAAAAAAAAAAATGTTTTCTCAAGACACACTAGACTGATTGAGGTGAGAGTGAAGGATTAGTAAGTGGAGATAGTGGTACCACTAGTACTACTATCTCCACTTACTAATCCTTCACTCTCACCTCCATCAGTCTAGTGTGCCTTGAGAAAACATTAGTTTTTTTACAATATTTTTTAACTCCAAACTCTTTTTATTAGGAAAAGGTTAGGAAAGTGGTAATTCGGGAACGGATTATTGCCATCTCCATTATTTCCTATGGGAGAAATGGTTTTGACTTACAACAAACGTGATTTACAACCAACCCGTTACGTTCCTAAGTCGAGGATCCACTAGATATGATGATAGATATACATTCTTTTTGATCGCAGGTCCGCTTCCCAATATTGTCCCCGTTCCTCTATCTCTCTCATTTTTTTTGTCCTGTGGGGGGTGAGGGGTAAAGGGTGATTTCATACTGCAGCCGTGCAGCTGCTGTGAGGTTTTTGGCCAATAACTGAAGCACCAGCAGTAACACATCTATTGCCGGCAAAAAAAAGTATTCAGGTTAAATTGCCCTTTAAGATAAAAAAGTGGGTTATGTGTTTCTCTTTGGGCACTCTGCCAGCCTCCACCTTATCAACACCACTACCTTAACACAACCCCTCCACTGTGTCGTTAAATGCTCTCTGTGTAGTTTGGTACTCACCCCATATGTAGGGTGGTCTTCCTGACTGTCTCCCTCACTGTCCTCTGCCTTAGCCTCCTGCATGGTAGACTCTGCTGCAGATAGATCTCCCTGTTCTTGACTGAGCCTCCAATTAGCTGTCTCCATCCCCAGGTCACCAGCTGGCTTTGGGTCACATGTAACTCACAGTACAACACCGTTTGAACCCCCAGATCTCGTACCTCAGTAGTACAACCATGACATTCTCTGGGTAAGTAACTAACCCCTAAGACCACCCGCAGTCCAAATGTCACAATTTCATAGTCATATTCTAACTGTCACACAGTGCTTTTCTCTTGTCAGATTTTAGTCTAACATATGCCTACTCTGACTTTTATCCCCCAGATCTCCAACACCCTCAGAAGTGCAATCTTTTTTTTTGGATTAGTAATTTACATTCCCAGTGTCACCCTACTAACTGCAACCTTTCATAGTTTCCCTGCAGTTATCCAAATGACATAAATTGTATACATGTAACAATAAAAACCGAAAGAATTTTGCCAATCTAAAAAAATTTACTTTTACTATGGTGTATTCATGATAAAATGAAGTTGTTTGTACAGCTATTTAATGAGTTTTAATCTCAAGTCAATCTGCAATATCAACTTGAGCCACAAGATGTCCCTAATGAACGCTTGTCATCAATGTACAGATCACATCACCGACTTCTTTCTCACACAATGGGGAGGCGGGGTGGTGGAGGGGGATGCTGCATGCTGGAGATCTCTCCCCTCTTTGTCTAGTGCGTAGGAAGAATAATCAAGATACGCATAGCTAGTTTTTGGTCCTTTTGCATTCCAGCGTACAACCTATGTGGTGCCTTGTGCATGCTCTGTCTTTCTAGTCTTTAATTGCTTTGGGTAAAAAAAATTCAGAGAGTTCACAAGTGAAAATCATATGTCGTTAATATCCAAGGGAAGCCTATGTTTATCCTATGGGTATTGTGTTTTTTTATTTACTTGATGTCCGGTGACTTTCCATTGAAGATTCTCAGATACAAAAAAAACTCCCACACTTTTAGCCAAAAATCTTTTTGGTTGGAAAAGTCTCCTCAGGGAATCCTTGATATCTTTGTTGCGGAAACTGTAGACCAAAGAGCTCAAGAGCGGCGTCAAAATAGAATGATGGACGGCCGTGGCTAAGTCATACTCTGGCGAATAGTTAGTTTGGAGTTGTATATACATGAAGGCGACACTTCCATAAAAAACAAAAGACAGGATGAAGTGTGACGCGCAAGTGGAGAAGGCCTTCTTACGTTCTGCTGACGTCTTCATCTTGAGTATGGTGATCAAAATGTTAGCGTACATGATGAGAATGGAAAAGGAGGTCAGTATAATGGTGAAGGAACTGATGGTTAGGTCCATGATAACCGTGAGATCATTGTTGGCGCAGGATAAGGTTATAAGTGGAGACGAGTCACAAAACAAATGTCGTATATCGTTCGGCCCACAAAATGGTAACCAGTAGACTGCAATAAGGAGGGCCATTGGTGTCATAAAACCAACAATCCAACATAACGATATCAATAACTTACTTGACTTGAATGTCATGATAACATGATATCGTAGAGCCTTACATATTGCTACATAACGATCATAAGCCATTACATTCAGGAGATAATTCTCCGTTATTACCAGTGAGTGGAAAAAATACATCTGTACCAGACAGAAGTTAAACGAAATGTGGGCTTTTCCATAAAAAATGATGGTAAACAGAGTCGGGTAGACCGTTGTAACTATACCTATCTCAGATAGGCATAAAGCACTGATGAAAAAGTACATGGGGGCATGAAGACGTGACTCGAACACGATAACAAGTAAAATAATTAGATTTCCAGCAAGGATGATGAAAAAGATTAGAAGGAGCAGGGTGAAAACGAGGTGCCTGTGGTGGGCAATGTCGGTGAACCCCACTATGATGAACTCACTGACACTCTGGTTGTACTCCATGTTAATGGTCCGCACAAAGAAGGCCGATTCTACTGTTCTTGGTCCTTGTTCCTAGTTTATTTACAGTATGGAAACAGTTATAATTTCATTCATTTTTATATAATTGCAATAAAATATTGTGTTATTGGTGGCAATGTAATAGCGCTTATGTAACCCGTTTGTTTAACATATGATGATGGTGCGAGGATGAGGATTTAAGGCACCAATGCCAGGAGGCCGTAATTGGCAAATAAGGCCAGCAGCCGCAGCTAGGTAAGACTAGCTGTCTGATTCAACTACCTGACTTGGTGAATTCCAAAACCCCTGAACATGATATCATCATTAACATTGCTGGAAATGTAGAGAAGGGTTGTGGGAACATTAGATAAAAAAGAAAGCATTACTCTAGCCATAGAGAGGTGGCCATAGGGTGGATCGCGATTGACCAGTCAATCGCAGAGGAATAGTGATGGCCACTGGGTGAACAAATCGGCCCGAACATTGAATGTTCGCTCTTCTATAATTCTTCCTCCAGCTAGACCTTTCCACACCTGGTCCGGCCAAAGGAAGAAATATTTTCACTAGAAATCGTGACACCCGACCCCTAGTGTTGTACCAGGCACGGGTCGGCCGGGACGTCCGACCAACGTCACTTCCTGTTTTGGACCCAGGAGCTATGCATTCCATTTACCGGAAGTAATGTTGCCGCGTCATCTATGGTATAGTTCCCATTCAAATTCCCTGCCAACAGGTGGGGAATTTTAAGTTCTCAGCGAACAGGCAGACTTTTTTAAAAGTCCTGTTCGCAGGCAGACATGGCCAATGTCCAGCCATCACTACAGAGGAACTGAGAATAGATTTCTGTGGCGTTCCGCTTCTTTTTTTTTTTTTTGCTCATCTTTATTAAAACCAGGAACTGAACACACTGTTTTTTAAAGCTGTATCAACATAATTTACAGCAGCTTTTTAATTTGTTTTAGTCCTAATGTCTTTGCTTTTCTTTATTGAGACAAAGCACTATGAACACAATGCTTTTTATTTATGTTTTAATCAGCTTTATCAACACTTAAAATATGAACAAATTAAAGCAGTAATAACACAAAAGCCCCTCTGTATCTTTTTTTCTCCTCTGTAATAACTGCTTCTCTCTGCCCTTAAGAAGAATTATTTTCACAAGAGATTGGGTAGAGACACCCGATCCCTCATGTTGTACCGGAAACGGGCTGGACGTGACATCCGACCGTCATCACTTAGGGTTTTGGGACCAGGAATTGTGCGTTCCATATACCGGAAGTGATGCTGGGAGGAAGTCTTGTGTGAATTGGAATGCAGCTTCACATCTGCAGAATCTAATTTGATGTAATCAAAGCTCCATCTAGTGTCCGTTTTATAGAACTGCAGCCCTATAGTCAGAATTAAGTATTGATGAAGCATGGGCATAACTGCTTCTCTCTGCCCTTAATAAATATGATTTCCGGGGAATGAGGAAGTGAAGAAGGTAAGTACGTTTTTTTTATTCTGTAGCAGGTGAGTATTATGTCAATATAATGTATGTGTCTTTTATTTTGAGTATAGAACCGCTTTAAAGGTAGCTTGTGAGCCAAAAAATTGCCTGTTCCAGCTTTTGCATGAGTCAAGTCTTAATTTTGTGAGTTGAAATTTCAACTTGACCTTAATGTAAAACTTCATGTTCCAAAGCAATACTTAGTTATTTTGTTCCCAAAAATCTTCTCTACATCTCCATCCATATTGGTGATGACACCATGTTCAGGGGCTTTAATATTATTTCAAAATTTCTCTAATAACCTTCCAAACTTAGTAGAGTTAACCATTAAACTTTTCTTTGTCCAGATTGTTTGAAAAGAACAAAAGTCCTTGTCATTATTTGGAGCGCCTATTTATGGTGAAATCATGGCCACATTATTAGAATATGTAGAATGTAACTTAAAATTAAGTCAGATGTTCTGAATGAATGAATAAATTTATCAATTTGTTTTTTTAATTTATTAATAAAGAAACATTTCAATAAAATTTTCTGTATTAATGAATGTATGAATTTATGAATTAATAATTTATACATTAGTTTTTGAATGAATTCATTAATATATAAATTAATAACTTTTCAATTAAATTTTCTGTACTAATGAATGAATAAATGTATTCATTTATCAATTCTTTTTTCAATTTATAAATTTATGAATGAAGAACACTTTCATTTACATTTTATCAATGAATGAATGAATTTATGAATTCATTAATTTATAAATAAATTTTTAAATGAATTATTTTATGAATAAAGAACAATTTCAATGACATTATCTGTATTAATGAATGTATGAATTTATGAATCATTAATTTATGCATTAGTTTTTAAATGAATTCATTAATATATAAATGAATAACATTTTCAATTACATTTTCTAAACTAATGAATGAATAAATGTATTAATTTATCATTTATTTTTTTAATTTATTCATTTATGAATGAAGAACACTTTCATTTACATTTTCTGAATGAATGAATTTTTGAATTGATTAACCTATAAATTAGTTTTTAAAATATTTATTTTATGAATAAAGAACAATTTCAATTACATTATCCGTATTTATGAATGTATGAATTATGAATTCATGAATTAATAATTTATACATTAGTTTTTAAATGAATTCATTAATATAAAATTAATAAAATTTTCAATTACATTTTCTAAACTAATGAATAATTTAATATATGAATTAATTAATTTATACATTTTGTATTTAAGTTCATTAATATATGAAATTAAGAACATTTTCAATTACATTTTCTGCACTAATGAATTAATAAATGTATTAATTTATAAATAATTTTTTCAATTTATTAATTTATTAGTGAAGAACACTTTCATTTACATTTTATGAATAAAGAACAATTTCAATTACATTATCCGTATTTATGAATGTATGAATTTATGAATGAATTAGTGTATAAATTCATTTATAAATTATTATTTCAATTTATGAATTTATGAATGAAGAACACTTTCATTTACATTTTCTGAATAAATGAATGAATGTATGAATTGATTAATTTATAACTTTTAAAGTTATTAAAGTTTTTAAATTAATACATTTTATGAATAAAGAACAATTTCAATTACATTACCCATATTTATGAATGTATGAATTTATGAATGAATTAATTTATCAATTTAATTTATAAATTTTATGAATAAATTCATTTATACATTTGTTTTTTAATTTATTAATTTATGAATGAAGAACAATTTCAACTACATTTTCTGTACTTATGAATGAATGAATGAATTTATAAATTAGCTTTTAACTTAATTAATTTATGAATTAGAACATTTGAATTTTTTTTTGAATGAATAAATACATTTATGAATAAATTTATAAATTTATTAATTTAAGAATTAAGAAAATTTTCAATTACATTGTCTGTACTAATGAATAATTTAATTTATAAATTCGTTTTTAAAATGATTAATTTATGTATAAAGAAAAATTTCAGTTTTCGTATATTCTCGAGTATAAGCTAAGTTACCTAATTTTATCGACAAAAACCGGAAAAACGTATTGACTTGAGTATAAGCCAAGGGTGGGAAATGCAAAGTCAAATAGTGGAGTTTTCAAAATGAAATTCCCCTATCTTAAGTAAAAATGAACAACATGTCCACAAGATGGCACTGCTAAGCAAGTTTGCTGACATTTGATCAGCTGAGTTCGGGAATGCCGATGGAATATTGAATACACATTGAACAATTCACAGAGGCTGCCGGCGCCTGCAGGGAGACCTGCGAACACCTGAACAGGTAAATGGGTCCCTGACTCTGACACAATAATAAGATAATTCTGAATTGTGCTTCACCTGTTAAAAACGCAATTAAACTATTTTAGTTAAAACCCTACAAAATCTCTTCCACACTAAATGTAAAAGTGAATATTTCAAAATATTAGACTTTGTAGGATTTTTTTCGATTTTTACCCACCTTGTAAAAAGCATGATGGTTCATGAATTCTGAAATAAATAACTTCAATAGATATTTTATCCTATAAAACAAAATAGTTTTCTAGTTCTGACAAGACATCTGTGGGATACAATGAAATATTCCCTTCTGTAGAACGATCATCTTATCAGCATGAAAGACCTCACCAGGTTCCATTCTACTTTCCGATCAGCAATGTATATATATAGATGTTTATTTCTTCTGGGAAAACAAATGCTCATCATTTTAAAGCCTCTAGAGATGCTATCAGGTGTCTGTAGCTACAGATTGACGTACAATTAACGAGTAAATAAGGGTTTTTGTCTTGAGTTATTTGTTTCTCTGAGAAAAGGAGAATTTATTTTATTCCAATCTTCATTGTATTTCCCAAAGGCTGTAGGTGAAGCCCTCTATACATGCTTCGATTCGTGGTCGATTGACCGCCGTGTGCCACAAAAGTGTCCTTCTAAAATCGATCTTAGACATTACAGATATGTTTGTAATTTCTAGATCGGCCAGCGTCCCCACCTAAAGTAAATGCCGGGACACAGCGTCATCGCGCACGCTCAATCTGCCGGGAGAACGCCAGGAATTTGCAGCATGTATGTGAACATGGACTCCATGGCAGACGGTCTACTCCCCTGAATGGTTACTTTTGCCATTCCCTATATCATTAACTCCATGTATTGGATGTAAATGGTTTACTTGCTCTTTACCACCTTGGCGTTTGGCCCGAGTTAACATGATGGATGAAACTCAGCCCGAGTTAACTGTCCGCCAGATTCCCCCAGTGATTCTGGTAGTTTGCTCCCAATCACATCAACGGTGCGGGAGTAGTGCACAGGAGCTGGAGATTTACACACCTCCCATTTGAAGAAAGATTGGTTATAGCCAAAAGTTATCCATGTGAATGATTTTCTTGCCGTGTTTAATTGCACAATTTAAACATTTTCAAATCGACAAAGTATAATGGCAGCTGGCGTACACCACCACCTCCCTACTTTCCGTTGCACTTCTGGGTGCCCTGTTCAGCGGCGATTGCAACTATATAAGAACCCTCCCCTTTCAGCTGTGCCTCAGTAGTAAGGTCTCTGTATTATGCTAAGCACTGTAGTATTCTTAGACTCTGCAACCTGTTAATCCTTACCTGCCTGCTGGACTCTCCTGCTACCTGACCTGTACCTGTGCTGCCAGCCCTGTTCCACTGTCTGGCTGATGACGCCTGTGTCTCTGGTGTCTTCCCTGCTGTCCTCTGGACCAGCTGCCTCATGTTCCTACCCTGCCTCAAGAGGTAGTCAGGAAAGTCTCAGGAAAGTCTATCCTCACCTTCAGGGATATTGTGAAGAACGAGTGGGTTAACTTAGACAATGCACTTAGAGGTAGAGAAAGTTACACCTGCTGCTCGGTAATACAAAGAATACATTGACTTAAAAAAATATAAAAATAAGCTTGTCCTTATCAATAACCAAGAATCTTCAGACCAAAATAGATTGGCACACCCATACAATGAACACAATTCTTCCATCTTTATTCTGTGTGTATGTTTATACCTTTATACAGTTTCCAGCAAAAGAAAGACAACAGAATCTGGATAATTAATGTCATCCAACATGTGAGGTTTACAGTGCTCAGTAAACAGAATCTGGGATTTGTCTTCAACAGGGACATACAAATATATTTATTAAATAATGGGTGTTAACACTTGGAAATTTTTTATAAAACATAATATAAAAAGTATCTATAGTATTTACTACTAACCACTCTAACCACCCACTGAATCCTCCCCAATCTCCCAAAAAGCACCACTGATACCCCCCGGGAACGTGGGCTGGACATGGTCTCTGCCCTTGGTGTATCTATACTGATGTGTATACATGTTTATACTCATATACCTTCTTATGATTGTTGTAAATTTTATTTCCAATATATATCTGTTCTCCATCAATAAAATTTTAAGTTTTGCTCATCTCCTGAAGAAGCAGCAGTCAGCTGTGAAACGTGTCGAGAATAAACTCAAGAGTCTTTAAACTTTTGTGGACAGAATATATGGAGAATACAGAAATAAAATGTATATACCGTATTTTTTGGACCATAAGAAGCACTTTTTCACCCCCAAAATTAGGTGCAAAAAGTGCCTGCGTCTTATGATCTCGGCCGCCAGTGGTCGCACCTTGGCTTCCCACCAGCTTTACCGGCACAGAGATTAGCCGGGGAGCTGGAGGAGCTGTCAGATGTGAGATGCTGGCCGATGTCCAGCTCTCCCATCTGAAATGTGTAATTGCCTATGCCAGCCCTGAACTGGCATAGGCAATGAAGAGAGAGTTATAGATGAACTTGCATCTATCTCTCTCTCTCTCCTGTCCGTGGGAACAGCAATCAATCTGCAGCTCCCACGGACACAGAAACAGTGACATCGTGACCCTTCCTCCTCAGTGTGATCAGTGTGAAGTATGACGTGTTAAGCTGAGAGTGTACTGCTGCTAGTGACACCTTCTGACTGAATTGAATATTGCATCCATTAAATTCATTGCATTAACCCAATTGATGTGAAAATGTATTAAATCTTTTTTTTCTGGTTTTCTTGCTCTAAAAACTGGGTGCGCCTTATAGTCCAAAAAATACGGTACTTTATTACTTTGACTTAACGGAGTCATCATTACTGTAAAAAATCCCAAGTTGCCACTTGAATCTCATACTCAAGTGATGGGTGCAATTTTGTGTAAATGCAGGGCTTTTTTTCTGGGAGAACGCACTGGAACAGAGTTCCGGCACCTGTTTTAAGCCTGGCCCCGAAATAAGGGCACTGGCTGCAATGCGTCGTGGGTGGCCCGCCAGGGGGTCCCCATGTCTGTTGTTTAGTGGGGGGAGTGTTGGCCATTCAGCACGGGTTACGGGTGCGCCACGGGCGGGTGATTTTGTGCCTCCCCTCTTCCCCTCCCTCGCAATGTACAGCGAGGGAGGAGCGGCACCTTCCCATTGTTTATGGGTGGTGGCCCTATGACGGGGAGTCTCCTCCCCCATCCATGCTGGAGAGATCTTTCTCTTCAGCATGGACTGGGGGTGGAGTTCTAGCCGTCCTGAGGGAGGCGAGGCGGCGTGCCTGCCAGCGCTGGCGGGCGCACTTGCCCCCGTGCCCCCGATGGGGAGCTATTTATGGAGCGGACACCTGACATAAAGGGGTGGTTTTATGTCGGGTGTCCGCTCCATAAATAGCTCCCCATCGGGGAGTCCTTAGGGTGGGTAGGGGCGTGGCCAGGGGAGGGGGTGAGTTCCACCCTGTGCAAATGTATATTTAATGTATACATGGCATACTTTTAATTAGGAAAAAGGTCTCTCTTTCGTGTTCCTTTGGGGTTTAAATAAAATAAGATAACATTTTGGTATAAATATACAGGCCAGGATGACGGAGTTGGATGCCAAAATAGCAAATATCTCCACCGCCACCATGTATTTCCCTTTGGTGCTCAGATAGGTTGGTATGAATGAGATCCAAACACAACAGAATACCAACATGCTGAATGTGATGTGCTGCGCTTCATTAAATATGTCTGGCAATTTCCGAGCGAAATAAGCGATAATAAAGCAAACAGATGCCAACAGTGCATTGTAACCTAGAAGAACGTAAAACGCAACCGATGATCCCTCGTTGCACTTTAGTATCATAACTGATGCCTGAGATTTGGTATCATAATCAGGAAATGGGGGGGAACACAATAGCCACATCAAGCTAATCATGGCCTCTCCCGAGGAACATAGAATTACTATGAGCCTCGGAATCTTTGGGCCAACCAAAGTCCTTAATCTGCTTCCAGGTTTTACAGCGTTAAATGCAATAACGACAGTCACCGTTTTGCCAAATACCGATGATACACATACAGTAAATATGATGCCAAATGCTATCTGTCTGATGAGGCAAGTCGTTTTCATTGGAGGACCAATAAATAAAAGAATAGAGAGTGGTGATAATATCAGTGACACGAGAACAAGATAACTGAGCTCTTGATTATTGGCTCTAACAATGGTGCTTTTCCTGTGTTTAATAAAGAGTCCCAGAATTACTGCGGCAATGATGGATAACAAAATGGCGGCTAAAGTCAAGGCCAAGCCGAGGGGTTCTTCATATGACAAGTAGTCGACGGATTTCATATGGCACTTGTCTCTTCTCTCGTTTGCCCACTGGTCTTCACGACATTTGATGCAATTTTCCATATCTAGTATATATAAAAATAAATAATAACATTTAGATTGAGAAAACACAGGACAAGAGGGAGGGAACTGGAAAATACTAGACTTGTAATGCCACCCTTGCCAATGGAATCATTTAGTGGAGACATTGCATATATTTTTGTGTTCACTAGATGTAGCCTTAAAATGTTTTACGATGTATAGACATCAAACCAGTCCATCCATAATAGCTTACTGGATATCCCATTCAAAAATATACCAAGTGTCATGGAGCAGCAGGTGTGGACCCACTGTGCCACGTGTCCTACCTCCTCTAAGGGCGTTGTCTAAGTGAACCCACTCGTTCTTCACAATACCCCTGATGGTGGGGATAGACTTTCCTGAGGGGATCACCAGGTCACTACTTCTTGAAGGAATGTAGGAACACAAGGCAGCTGGTCCAGGGGAGAGCAGGGAAGGCTCCAGGGACACAGGTGTCATCAGCCAGTCAGTGTGACAGGACAGGCAGCGCAGGTA
Source organism: Ptychadena robeensis (assembly GCA_036250615.1). NCBI lineage: Eukaryota > Metazoa > Chordata > Amphibia > Anura > Ptychadenidae > Ptychadena > Ptychadena robeensis. The sequence continues at coordinate 35,705,023 of CM070043.1, read as the reverse complement.
CAGATCAGGTAGCAGGAGAGTGCAGCATTCAGGTAAAGGTTAACAGATATCAGTCTCAGAACACAGGCAGATCTCTATATCACAGGAATGGCAGGAAGCGCTTAACATAACACAGAGACCTTAATACTGAGGCAAGGCTGAAAGGACGGGTTCCTTATATAGCTGCAGGAGGTCCACTATTGGTCAGCCAGGTAACATGACAAATACCTTAAATCCCAGGAAATGACACGCGCTGGTGTTTAAGAAAGTGTGTAGAAGTATCAGAATCACCGCTGAACAGGGCGCCTAGATCTGCAACGGTAAGTAGGGAGGCGACGTGGCATACGGCAGCCGCCGTTACACCAAGTGAATAGATCTGTAGTTACCCTCTCCCATTTGCTGGAGGAAAAAGGCCTCTACTCTTCTGTAAAAGTTTCTGTCGGGGGCCACGGGACACCTGCTCCAGCATTTGACACTGCCATGCAGTTTGCCCAACAATGCAGACTACATCAACATAAACTGCCTGTGGTAGTGTCAGTTACCTGAACTACTATGTTCCTTGTCCCAATCTCTAAAGTGAACATTGTCTATGACCCCTTCTTGCCTTCTTGACTACTCTTCGGAATAACCCCTGGATACTGTGTTTGGTTGGGTGGATCTGTGTATGACTCCTACTTGCCTTCTCCTCTGATTAAATCTTGGATACTGTATCTGGTTGGACTGATCCTCCGTGTATGACCCTTGCGTGAACCTGGACTTTCGCATTTGCCCTTAATTCTGTACTCATTCCCAAGGGGGTCCTTGGAGGGTTTCACCGGTTTTAGCTCTCAGGTGGTATACCACTTTTGTCGAAGTCCTGGGGGCAACTGAAGTCAGGTAGGTGTATCATGCCTCCCCTTCAAGCAGGGTCTTGTCTATAGGTAAAGATTGCAGCAGAGATTGGGGTATCTGACCTGACCTGTAGATCGGTGATCCCTCAGAGATCCTCACAGTTTCCACAATTAGGGTACTAACATTGAACATTTTGTACATTAAAGTGCATATACTAAAAAGGATCATTACTCCTCATGTTGATACAATGGCTGCAGTTCCCTTTAAGGAACTTTCTCATAATCCCTTAGGGGCCTGGAAGTATATAAAGTTGGTCCCTTTCTTGTATAGTCAGCTGACAGTGGACCAGCCTGATGAGACAGGAGAACCTGGTTTAGAGGCCTGTCACCAAGTGTTAGACCCTCAACCATTTCAACTGGGGTGCGGGCACCTGAAGAGCATAGGGTCTATGTTTCCAACAATCCTAATCATCTGCTAAGAGGGATAGAGGCTGGTGGCTCTTACCCAGAATGAGTAGAAATAGAGCAAGAGGTTTAGTAGGAGGAGAAACTTGCTGAGGCGAGCTTCCTGTCGCCCTGGCCTGGTATGGCACCTCTGTTGAAACACACTTCCATCCATAAGGGCAAGATGAGGGAGAGACTGCCCTGGTCCAAAGAGGATCTCTGTCATTCACCATGGATGGGGGTCAGCCCACGGCACTGGCTATGTGGATGGTGGCAAGGGACCCAGAAAGAAGAAGGGTGCTCCAGGGTAAGCTACCACATGCAGCCCAGGAAACACAAAAGACCTGGGAAAATACCTAATTACTTAAATATTCTCTGCCCAGAGGAGGGGTTTAGGAGTTACTGGCCAGAAAAAAAACCAAACGAGAGGAGAAAAAGCCATGACCTCATCCTTCAGCAGCTGCTACACAAAAATATTATGAATTCCTTACTATGGACTTTCAGTAACCACCCGACCTTGAACATCAGCTTGTCAAATAGAAGACTCACCTGTGGCATTGGTGATTTCTCCCTCCGAGCATGGAACACAGTCGTAGCAGCATGCTGGACTCCCCTTCCTGGAAGCTTTCCTATACCCTAGAGAGCAGGCCGGGGTACATACAGAGACTGGAACCTACAACAAGGCAATGCTTGTTAATACTTCTTATACAAAAGACAAATGAAGTCAAAAATTTTCTTGCCCACATGAACAAAACTACAGAGTGGCCCCAAAGTAAGGAAGTTGCAGCCAGTCCTAAACTGAAGTTGTTTAAGCTAGCCATACACGTGTCAGATTCCATGTCCAATCGATTCATCATCCGATCGATTCCGGCGATTCTGCCGGGAATCGCAGGTGTGATCAATCGGCCAATTAAGAGTATCCATCGCTGCATACCACCTTGTCCAACGGATTCCGGGACGGATCCGTGTCCGATTGTCCACCTCACAAATGGCAACTCCCCCTGATCCGGACAGAATCGCATGAGAAAGACCAACATGTTGGTTCTCCGTCGGATCCGATTCTGAGCACCTGATCAATCGGACGCGAACGATCGGACCAGGTGGGCTGCATGCGATTCCGGCACGATCGTTTGGCGTGCACGCGCCCGGAATCGATCGTGCCGGAATCCGGTGCGAATCTGACACGTGTATGGGGGCCTTTATAGTTTTAGGATTGTGTGCTTTGATTATCACAATACTTTTCATGCCTATATGATCATAATGCTTTATACTCATTATATTTTAAAAAGTAAGTACGCCCCTGACATTATGGTTATTATTAGTTAGTTATAATATCTTTTCATGGGACAACACTGAAGATATGACGTAGTCAGTGTACATCTTGTATAACAGGGTATATTTGTCGTCCCCTCAAAAAACCTCCATACAATAATTGTCTGGCAAACATCTGCCAACAAGTCAGTGCACCCCTTAGTGACAAATATCCAACTTCTGCCCAAAGTGTGTGGCCACCATTATTTTCCAGCACGGCCTTAACTCTCTTGGACATGAAGGTCACTAGAGCTCCACTAGATGCCACTGGAATCCACTTCCATGACGATATCACAGAGCTGGTGGATGTTAGAGACCTTGTGCTCCTCTTTCCATATGAGGAAGCCCCACAGATGCTCAATAGGGGTTAGGTTTGGAGACATACTTGGCCAGTCAAGCATCTTTCCCTTAGTTTCTTTAGCAAGGCAATGGTGGTCTTCAATGTATGTTTGGGGTCATTATCAAGTTGGAATACTACCCTACAGCCCAGTTTCCAAAAGAAGGGGATTAAATTAAGAGATAGAGGATTCAGAGATTCATAGGATATCATAGCAAGGCAGTGGTTGTCTATGAGGGGTGTAGTCACTCTTGTGAGATACTGTATATATATTTATTAAAGTAATAAATACCAGAATACCTCATCGTTGGGAGTGGCCCACATGATGTTTCTATTGATCTCCACCAAACCATGGCCAGATTCATTGGTTGAATCAAACGTCCAGATCTTAGTCATTGCATCTGTTCCATTCTGAAATACATTCCAGGTAAGAATCTCAAAAGGTCCTTGAGTTTCTCCATCTTTAGTGAAATATATATTATCTTTGGAGTTAGTCTGAAAATGAACTTTCTTCAAATAGTGACTTATCTAGGAAATTCATAGAGACAGATAAACAGCAATGGTGGGTTTAATGAAAAAAAATAAATATAAATATGAAGATACAAAGTTATTAGTTGTGTTCTTTGAGCAAATATATACAATCCTACATACATTAGTAGTTTACATTTTGGTTTACAAGTGCTTTTTAGCACTTGTAATGTGAGGTCTCTCCACTTCCCCACCCATTTGCCTCTTTAGCAGTGATGACAGGGGCTCATTTGGAGTGGGGGGAGAGATAGTGGGTGAAAGTGGCTTTGGTTCACCAGTACTAAACATGCTGGCACCAGAAATGAAAACATGAAGAAGCTAGGTCTTACTTTAGGGATAGGCCTTACTTGTGGGAAAACACAGTAGGTCAAGTTGGTTGGAAGTCAAGGTGTTATAATGGGCCATGCCAGAAATGTGTAATCACCATTCCCGGTGAAAGGGCGGTCTTTCCAGAAGAGAGGATGACATGGAAGGTGGGTATTGCTGGGAAGGAGCGTCCCCTTCCATAAGAACATCAGGAATCTGGGGGTGTCCTTTCTTTCTCTCCTTGGAAGAGTCTGTAGACTTTTACCATTCGTGGTGACATGTTTGTCTTTCTGTTTCAATGTTTTTATTAAAGTTTTATACAGAATACAAAAACAAAAGCAAATGAAGGACACATGTCCCTGGTATTCCAAAGATGGCATAAAAAACAGATAAAAATGAACAATAGTGGACACACAGGCTCCGAAGGCCGCTCTAGCGGTCCACATCAACCCCAAATAAAACGACAAAATACCACACCATAAGGGCAGAGCCAGAGAGCACCAGGGCAAGACCCTGGCAACAGGCAAAACTGCCAACTTCTTAGAGAGAAAAATATAATCATAATATCAGATAACTGGGGAGGGAAAAGGGGGAGAGGGAAAAGCAGCAGGAAAAAAGAACAGAAAGGAAGAAAAGGCAAAGAGAGCAATGAGAGAGAAAGAAAAGAAGAGTCCGGAAGGTGCCACAGGCCCCCTGAGCAGAGGGCTGTTAGACATGTTTGTCTTTCAGGAAGAGAGGATGAGATGGAAGGTGGGTATTGTTGGGAAGGAG
>CM070043.1:35660308-35670690 GCA_036250615.1 Ptychadena robeensis | reverse complement strand
TACCTTCCAATCACTATGTATTCTATCAGGGAGGCCACTATACTACGTAGTTGTTGGTAGGTCTGATGGAGATTGTATGGATCGATCTTAAGGTGTATGGGGAGCTTTAGATACTCTTTTTTTTACCCCTAAAATGGGGGGGTGCCAGTCAGGAGAGCTTTCCCAGCAAGATTAGCCAGGGAGCTGTCAGATGAGAGATGCGACCACAGCCAGATCTCCCATCTGAATTGTATTATTGCTTATGCCAGCAGAGCCCTGCTGATATAAACAATGAAGAGAGAGATAGACGAAGTGCCATCTCTCTCCGTGTCTGTGGAAGCGGACACAGCCAGAGGGAGAGATCTGTAGACGTTTGCCCCAGCGGCCCCCCTCCTCCTGATCAGCGAGGATGACGACGTGATGTGCCGTTAGTAATTTTTTTGTTCATTATCAAAAGATGGACCAGTTCGACTTGCACAGCACCGGAGCATGGTATCACCACCCAACTTGCTGGTCCTAGATGTAGAGAAGGGGCCAGAGTCAACTACAAACAAAGAAATTGTATTGCTAAACAGAAATAGTTTGCATAAATTAAGTTCAAAGTCAAGTCGATATTTTTGAAGTGGAAATGTCAAACTTTGACTTGGAACTTGAAGCGGATGTACACTCAATATGTAAAATTAAAGTGTGACTTACCTCTGAGCTGGTATGATGGTGGAGTAGGGCTCCACGATCCTAAAAATATACTCACCTGCTTTTTCGTGGAATGGGAGATTCCATATTTATTCGCCAGGCTTCCCAGGGTAACTCCAGGTGCAATATCACGGGCGGCCACTGGGGGTGATTATAACGGTTTTCTTTGGGAATTTTCGTCAGTGAACTTTCAATGAAGAGTCAAGATCACAGAATCACCCGGCAATCAAAGCGCTATCGATACGTATCACAGGGGTTATACGTCATCAGGGCCAGGAAGCGAGTTGGGGCTGCGTTATGGAAGTGAGTTGGGTGCCGATTGGGGGTGCCCACATGGGGCGACAGATCCCTGTCGCCCCACAGCTCGGCCGGCCAGAGAACGGACATGTCCGATATTCTCTGGCCGATGCCGTTAGCTTCAATGAAGGACTGGTCTTCATTGAAGTTAATGGCCGGCACACAAAGGGTGCCTGCCGATGCTGTCAGCTCGGGAATGCAGCGTGATGACGTCATCAAGCTGCTTGCCAGAGCCGATCAGACCTGCTCTGTCGGCACCCACTCAGTATGTGTGTGGGGGCCTTTAGAGTATGAAAAGTAGGAGAGGCGAGTGACTTGCTCAGGGTCAATGACACACACGGCCTCTGAGCAAATCCCTTGCCTCTTCTTTCTGCTCCAAGATAGCGGGCAGTTCCCACCGACACTGAGAGGGAAAGATGGCCGTCCATCTCTCTCCATTGCCTATACCAGCAGAGCACTGAGAGAGGGAAAGATGGCCGTCCATCTCTCTCCATTTCCTATACCAGCAGAGCACTGAGAGAGGGAAAGATGGCCGTCCATCTCTCTCCATTGCCTATACCAGCAGAGCACTGAGAGAGGGAAAGATGGCAGTCCATCTCTCTCCATTGCCTATACCAGCAGAGCACTGAGAGAGGGAAAGATGGCAGTCCATTTCCAAGTCCAAGTGGCTGCGGGGGTCGCACATTCGGACCATAAGACACAAGCACTTTTTGCCTCCAATGTTGGGGGTGAAAAGTGCGTCTTATGGTCCGAACAATACAGTATGTTTTTTGTGTGTAGCGGTTTCCCAGCATCTGAACTGCTGACAGCCGAGTATTGTGGTTAAGACGAGCCCAGCTACTCCGCTGTTCAGGCTCGCCTCAACCGCAGGGGAACCGCACATCGGGTAGACCTGATGCCTCCCTGGAAAGCTGCAGCGATTGTCTTCATCGCTGCAGCACCTCCAAGTTGTGTCACTGACTCATAACCTCACAGCACATCGAGATTCATGCCTCCCAGTGGTCAGGAAGTTCTTTCTGCTGGACAGGTGGACACAAAGGGGGAAGCTGATCCTGGACCATGTACCTGGTCCATAGAACTCGGTTACAAGGGTGGGGGCTCCCACATACAGGGATATCAAGTTGATTGGGGAGGTGGGTGGGTTGCACTGAGCCACCCTGGAGTGCTATTGCGCTGCCCATTCCTAGAGATTTGCTGGTCGCTTTTGGGCTGGGGTGCTGGCATCTGGACACCATGTGTCGTGTGTACTCTGCAGTTTTTTCCTGAGGCTTTTTTTTTAAATTCGCCATATCGATTATCGGAATGTTAATCGTATTTCCGGGACCCAAAATGAAGATAATAGATTCGTTGATAGAAATTCTTGCCATATCGGCCAGCCTAGTAGATAGGATATATTCGTGTTTTTTGGTCCATCAACTTATCTCGGTTTGTGTTATGAACCCCCAGATTAATATGAAGTAAATAATATGTTTGAAGCCGTATCGGACTAATTATGTACAATAAATAACATTCTCATGCAAGTTAAAGCCCCCCCCATAACTTATAGATTGGGACCCGAAGGTTGGCCGAGAGGCCAGCACTTCCCCCCTTTCTTCCCCCTCCCCCTCACCGGGAGAGCAGCACTTCCCCGTCCCCCCTCACAGGAAGAGCAGCACTTCCCTTCCCCCCTCACAGGGAGAGCAGCACTTCCCCTTCCCCCCTCACAGGGATGAGCAGCACTTCCCCTTTCACCCCCCCTCACAGGTGAGAGTCAGACTTCCCCTTTCCCCCCCCTCATCAGGGAGAGCAGCACACGTCCCCTTCCCCCCCTAACAGGGAGAGCAGCCAATTCCCCCTTTCCCCCCCCTCACAGGGTAGAGCAGCACTTCCCCTTCCCCCCCTCACAGGGAGAGCCGCCGCACTTCCCGTTCCCCCCCTATCACATGGTGAGAGCAGCACTTCCCTTTCACCCCTCCTTCACAGGAAGAGGCCAGCCCTTCCACTTTCCCCCCCTACAGGGAGAGCCAGCACTTAACCTTTCCCCCCCTCACAGGGAGAGACAAGCACTTCCCTTTCCCCCCCCACAGGGAGAGCAGAATTACCCCTTTTCCCCCCCTCACCAGGGAGAGCAGCAATTCACCTTGTCCCCCCTAAAAGGGAGAGAAGCACTTCCCCCCCTTCCACAGGGAGGAGACGCACTTCCTCCCCCTCACAGGGAGAGAAGCACTCCCTTCCCCCCCCCCCCTCACAGGGAGAGCAAGTAGGCATTCCCCTTTCCCCCCTCCCTAACAGTGGAGAGCAGCACTTTCCCTTTCCCCCCCTCACAGGGAGAGAAGCACTTTCCTTTCCCCCCCTCACAGGGAGAGCAGCACTTTCCCTTTCCCCCCTCACCCAGGGGATTGAGCAGCACTTTCCGTTTTCCCCCTGCACGGGGAGCGCAGCCACTTCGTCCCTTCCCCCCTCACAGGGAGAGCAAGCAATTCCCTTTCCCCTCACAGGGAGAGCAGCATCCCCCTGTCCCCCCTCACAGGGATGAGCAAGTCACTCCCCTTTACCCCCTCACAGGTGAGAGCAGCACTTCCTTTTTCCCCTCACAGGGAAAGGCAGAAAGCACTCCCCTGTCCCCCCACGTCCCCCTAACAGTGTGATGAGCTCAGAGAGACTTCCCTTCCCCCCCCCCCCCCCCCTCCTCCTCACAGCGGCTGAGCAGATAGCACTTTCCCCTTTCCCCCTCACAGGGAGGAGAGAGGGAGAGCGCACTTCCCCTTTACCCACCTCACAGGGAGGAGCAGTCAATTTCCCCTTTCCCCCCTCACAGGGAGAGCAAAGCTACTTCCCCTTTCCCACCTCCTACAGGTCGGAGAGCAGGCACGGCCCATTTCCCCCCCTCACAGGGAGATGCTATGAGTAAGCAATGCATACTTTCTTTCCCCCCCCCCACCCCCTAACAGGGCCCCCTCACAGGGAGGGAGAGTGAGAGACCGCGTGAGGTGTGCCGAATTATGTAGAGGACCACCGGACTCCTTGTCAACGCCCAAACCGGATAGATATCAGACTAACTTCTCTTACGACTGATAGAAACAGCAGCACAGCCACCGAGACCAGGAGAATCGGAGTGACAACCGAACGAAACGACGAGAACGCCCCAACTGACCGCACACTCGGTTTGGATGGAGCAGCAAACCAACCATGACAGTACCAGATCACATAGGAGGACGAGACAGCTACCCAGCACCGACTGAGTCGAACCCGACCATCGCGAGAGAATACCTCCACCAACGCGAGCCGAGCGGCCAGATCAAGAGATAATGACATACGACTCACCCGAAAAAGCCAGGATATGCTTCCCGAACTCCGAAAGCTCCCGTACACCGTTAGATTGTAAATCTACCCCTCACTGCAGCACGCTAGTGGGGGGAGAGGAAGAAAAGTGACGACGCCCCGCAGGGAACGACGAGAGACTCGCCTCCGGAGATTGTGCTGTAGGAGCCTTAAACTCGAACCGACCGCACCACCGACGGAGAATGGGAGCGTTAGCGGTCAGAGTGAGTCAGAGTCACAGAGCCCAGACCGCCATGCGATCGATTCTTAGAGACATTGACACAACGGTTCCAACCCCGAGTGAGGCTCCGAAGCAGACTGACTACGATGATACTGACGTGAGATCGACGGGGGCTGCTGGAGGGGCGAGGTCGCTTTGACCCAAAGAGAAGCTCTATCGACAGACAGCTGAAGGGGATGAGAAACTCCATTGTGAAAACCGTCTTCTTAAGGACGAGACCGCATCTCATGGTCGAATTGAGGAGAGGAGCTATGTCAGGGAGACAATCGCCGAGAAATAGATATGATGAGAAGAGAGAAAAGAGATTGCGGGAGACGAGAGTGAGATAAGAAGAAGAAAGTAATATTGCACACTACTTCTCTTTCCCCCTCCCCCCCCCCCCCCCTCACAGGGAGAGATGAGGGAAGAGAGCCAGAGAAGGACTGACAAGGTCGTAGCGGCGGACGGAAGAGAAGAAGAAATCGTGAGGGGCAGCTAAATACCGAGATCCGGTGAGACTGGGAGACCCAACGATCCAAGAAGAGACCCGAGCAATATCACAGCAATTATTATAGTGAATGCGAGACAGGCTAGCACATGGAAAGGACGCCGGTATGAGAGCGGATTAGGATCGATGATGACGAAGCAATTAATGCCTCTCGGCCTTCTAATAAGGTAAATACAAAGAAAAAAACTAATAAATCAGAAAAACTAAAAGGGAGAGACGAGGGCGAGCAAAGAAATGTTTTTTGCGACTAAAAAAAGACGAGCACTTCACCTCCACCCCCCCTTCTCCTCACAGGGAGAGAAGCACTTCCCCTTCCCACCCCCCCCTCACAGGGAGGGGAGAAGCCGAATTCCCCTTACCCCCCCCGCATCACAGGGCATGAGAAGCACTCCCACTTCCCCGCACAGGGAGGCGAGAAGCTGGGACAGGCTGATTCCTCATGCCCAATGGATCTGAGGATACTTTCTTTGAGCTGAGGTGGAGAAAAAACCTTATGCCATACTTTAGACGGTACACTGTGTCCGTATAACAGTAGCAGATTCCGATCTAAGAATTTTGGACATTGTCCGTGATGGCTTAGTATCGAGTGTTGGCTGTCCATTTTAAGCTTAAGATCGGCACTCGATTTTCGTGATCACTGAGAGTGTGAGACGGAAGTCGGGGCGCCGAGAAAAAAAAAAAACCCTAAGCTGTGTATGGGGGCGGGGGGCTTAATACGGTTGGGATGAATGTGTATGATTGAAATGAATGAAATGACTTTTAATCCTGTATCCTTACACTTCCCATGGTCTCCTGCTTTTATCATACAGGTGATGATGTTTGATGGTCTCCCGCTTCTGATCTTTGTTGCTTGCTTCCAAAAGGTTTGGTGAACAACATAGTGACCCAGAAATGCGGAGGGTAAGTATACTTTGTTGTTTATTTTTAAGTGGGAGGTTCGCATTGGTTTGACCAGTTAAGATAGCCCCTCACAGTTCGATCTGTCCGCGAGTAGGGGGAGAGGAGGCGGTGGTATGAGTTGTCAGTTGGAGCTGGTTGTATTATGGTTACCTGTAAATTACTTATAGTATGAAGCCGAGTTTCAGCCCAAAAAAATGGGCAGAACAGGAAGAAAGTGCTCCCTCGGCTTTCTTATACTCGAGACGTTGGTGAAGCGGAAGGGGCGAGGGCAACTCACCTCAGCGGAAGTGACAGGTCTGAATACTTCAGGCAGGAAGAAGCGTGCCCGCTTTCCCTGCGAGTCGTGCCCTGTGAGCTCCGTGTGTACGGGACGGACAGGACGAGCGAGGGGGGAACCAAAGAGCCACGATGCCACCTGGGGGTCCGGTTTCTGGGGCGGGCGGGTGGGGGACCCCCCCCCGCCCGCGCGCACGGCGTAACATACCACAGAAAGCAGTCAGATGAATTGGGAAAACAGAAGAAGTGCAAAAGAAAAAAAACATTAAGGTAATAAAGAAATCATGTGATGAGGTCAACGTGAAAGGAGAATTGTTTTACACATAAAATACCAAGGGCTAAGTTATTTAAGCACCAAACATCCCAAAAAGATCATAAAGTTGAAACGAAAGTCGCGTGTTTGTAGGCCACCCCCTGCTAATGTAGGAGACTAGGTCCCCACTATTTTGCCGGTAGGACTCTAGTTAGCACAAAATCAGGTACAAACAATGTAATATAGGGCAATAAAACTAAGCGCATGGTTTGCCTGACCATTCCCACATATACAAAAAGATTTATAGAAAAGAGTGTCGGGGTTTGTAGAAAAAAAACGAAAAAAGAGGTGGAAAAATTATATTGGAAATTTATGACAAAGCGAGCCCCCTGTTTAAGTCGTGAGGGTGGCGGTCAAATCGTTGAAATAATCGCCCATTAATTCATTGGCAGGGGCCAATAAATTCTATATCCAAGAACGGAACGATACAATTATGAACCAATTGTGGGCATCAAAATAATCTAATTCATGCCGGTATATCGTTACAAAAAATCACAAAAGACATTCAGATGCTCAGCATTTTTGGGGGCCATTTTGTCAAGATCAATTAAGTAAAGATGTCGTACAATGTCCTCTCGACGCGTTTCGCCATGTGGTCGGGGCCGGGGCTCCTCAGGAGGGAGTAGGGGTCCATATTTGAAATATAAATGGAGTTGGGTTCCAAAAAAAAATAAGGGCTTTTGTGCATACGAGACACGATTAAACCCTATAAGGTCGATAGGAAGGTTTTATATAGTCAATCAATAACTAGGTTTCAAGATTATTTTGTCAAGATCAATGGTTTCAAACAAGATATAATGAATCCATTTCACATGATTTTTTTGAGTACCAGGGGGACAAGTGGTCGCAATGCCTATATACAATACAGTTATCAAATGTTTTCAGGTCGCTTATGATTTAAAAGAAATACACATACCCTAATTCCCATATTCCCAAATGGTAGGATAGCGAGCCGGTGAAAGGGAGGGCCTCACGCAGTTTTTGTTGCCCCACGATGTCAATGAATAGGAAGTCTCCCCAATGGCTGTGGAGGAAGAGGGCGAGAGATCTTAAAGATGGGGGGGGGTGGGGGGTGGGGGGGGGCAGTCGGACACGGTCCCATGGTTATTGGTACATAACTATCACCCCACTGCTGAGAAAAGTAGCCTGCAGTGAGGTATGACAATAGAAGGGTACAAAACACTGTCCGAAGGGATAATTACACCAGTGACTCTCCAGGACTCTCTAGGTACAATCAATGCGTTCAAAAATAAAACCGTTTAATCTGTAGCATGCGGCTGATCAGGACAGCAGATCGCTGCAAGACACTTGTGTACGCTATCGCTTCAAGTGTACCCCCCCCCTTGTTTGGTTTGGGAATTTTGTAAAAGCTGTGTTATAGTATATGGAAAAAAGTAGGGGTACGAAGATGATGATGTGTCCACTCGGGGTGGTTGAGGAATTGAAATAAAAATACTTGTGATGATGTTGTGACAAAGGAAAAGAATCTGTGGTGATGTCCTTATTAATGTTATATTTGTCGACTTACACGCGTCGCTTTCATTTTCATTGTAACAAGATGACTGAAATGATCAAATCAATGTAACAATGGGCCCACAAACAATCCATTCCAGTGGGGGGTGAAAATTTTTTTTGAACACAACGTATCTCCTAAAGAGGATTTTTTAATTGAACCTAGTTAACTGTATGACTGCACACACCTATATAGTCAATGGCACATAACATATGGACGGGATGTTTACCATTTAAATCACACTGGGCGTTCAAGCTAAGTGGAAAACATAGCCTTAAGGCTACAGGGGCACGTGGACACGCCTCAGAACTCTAACAGAAGTGAGAGCCGACCGTCCACAAATCCTGTGGACTTGCGAATATAAGTCTGTCAAGTGCCCCTGCTGTGTTCTGGATGGGAGTGGGATGATGCACTTTATCACTTGCCTAGTCTGATTACACAGCGTCGGGTATATTCGGGGAAGCGCGGACTCAGGCGCAATGGCTGATCCCTTTCTAGGCCTTGTTACGTACCGCGAGGGGCTCGAGAGAAGAGGAGGACCAAGCGCCCGATAGCCCCGATCGATGGCGTGCCGGGGCGGCTGGCCGCCGGGATGGCATGCTGCGGTCTACAGGTAACGGAAGGCACAGAAGGGGCGAAACGAATAGGGGGGAGAGGACGCGAAGGACGCGGATCGGACGACGGGCCAGCCCAAAGGCAAAAACGAACCTTATGCATGAAAAGTCGCAAAGATTAAAATACGGAGAGCCTGAAGCTATCCCATCGACGGATCCGATGGTCATGACCAGACTTGTCACCTCCAAGGATTCATCTCGCAGTCCAGTCACGTCGGTGAAGGGGGCATCTCCCGACAGCGAGCCGTCTGCTCTACAGGCGGCACCCAAGACGGAACGTTTGGGGGGCGGGTGAGTCAGCGCTGGGAGGTCTTTGGCGTGGGGGCGTTGGGTATGGGTACGTGACCGCGGGGGACAAGGACTCTGCTCATGATACCGAGAGACAAATAGGGGATATAGGTGATAGGAAGGAAACAGGAGAAAAACAGAAGTGTGAGGACAGAGAGGCGTCCCAGAGGCGGTACAGGAGACCTAAGGGTGCCGATGCGAGGGGTAATATATAGAGGCTATTTTTATTTATTTGTTGTCCTCCCTGAAGTCAGCGGGTCCCCCCCCCCTCCCCCTCTCATGTTATACGGGGAACATTACCCCCAAAAAATTCAAAGCCCTGGTGAGGCACTCTAGTAGTGGAAAAAGAAAGGAAGGGAAAACAAAAAAACGAAAAACAAGAAAGGCGAAAGGGAAGAAATGAAAAAAAAAAGTGGGGGAAAGAAAGAGGAGGTGGGTTTTGCGGTTGTTAAGTTAGGGGATAAAGAGTTTATAATGAAAAGGAAGAGTACGCCCCCCCCCCCCACCCCCCAGTGTTAGTGATAGACGTTTCTATGTCCTCGTAACACATTATGTGTGGATTTTGTTTTTAAATTATTCTTTGTTGTGTTCAATTAAAAGATAGCAAGAGAAGGCCGAGGTGAGAAGAGGATTCTTCTGTGGGAATGATGTGGGAGGGGTAAGGGGGGTGGCGGTAACGGGGAAAATACTCGGGGTCCGAATACTAAATAGAAAGATGACGTGAGAACGACTACAGTGTAGGTTTGGTGGTGGGTGGTGACGTCCCCAGGCTGCAGCCGGACCCTCAGAGGACGCAACGCAACCCTCTGTGTCCCCTTTCAAAGTAATGGGATCGGCCAGGGTTAATTTACAAACAGTCTGATCCGATCCGTTGGGCGATCGTCCAGGTGGGCGCACCCGATTCCGAGGACAGAGATCAAGAAGGAAAGGGACGAACGCCACTGGCGCGTTCATGCTGATCGACTGCCCGCAAATAGGCCCGTGGACAAGACACACCTAGTATGGTTTTTTTTTGCCTGGGGTCTGTGCAGGAGTCGGAGGGCATTGGCGGTAGTCAGGAATCAGTTGTCTCACAACTTTTTATCTGTAGAAAGATAATCGTCATTTTTTCCTTATTATACTTGGTCGGCAGCAGATTGGAGGATTTCACTAAAAGTGGTCAAATGCTTATTAAGTGGATATCGCGTGTGTGAAGCTCTTTATCCTCTTTAGTTGTAATAAAAATCTAAACCACACACACCACATTAACTGATTCCCTAGCGCACTAAACGGACGGTACGGGTAATAAATGGGGCAGTGTTTAAACAACGTATGTCATCTCTGCAAATACAAAACGATCTGATATCAAAACGACTTGGTGCAATTATTGACACCAGTTGCATGAGTTGGGGGAAAGCCGGGCTCCTCAATTAACATGGAGGTCTATGGATCCGGCCCCCTTCCGCGAAACCGTGACGCGATCGGGGCGGTGCGAAACACCG
>CM070043.1:35487761-35517948 GCA_036250615.1 Ptychadena robeensis | reverse complement strand
GCCCATTTTTGGTCTGTGTCCCCCTTTAGGTAACCCCTAGGGTGCTGGATGGACACAGTCTGTGGACTGCAACTTGTGAGATTGCTGACAGGGCCTGGACTGTGAATAGGCAGGATGGTTGGGAGGGCCTCCTATTCACCCCCACCCAGCACCTGTGTGGGTGTGTTGGCTGCACACCAGTAATATAACCGGGTCACCTGACCTAATCCGAGGAAGAATAATGGACAGTGTCTGGAGGACAGACAAGGCTGAACTGCTTCCCTCTCCCCACGTGAGCATTATCGTTGCTTTCTTGCCTTTGCTGTTTTTGATGAAGGACTAATGTTTTTGAATGGCTGAAGCAACATAAAGCCTTGTTGATTGAACAGATGAGTTCCTGTGTGGTGACTGTGAACCCCGGACATGGCCAGAGAGTGGGAGATGTCCATGAGGGAAGACAAGTCTTTAGTAGGCCAGAGAGTGGGACATGTCTATGCGGGAAGACAAGTCTTTAGTAGGCCAGAGAGTGGGACATGTACATGAGGGAGGACAAGTCTTTAGTAGGCCAGAGAGTGAGACACGTCCATGAGGGAAGACAAGTCTTTAGTAGGCCAGAGAGTGGGAGATGTCCATGAGGGAGGACAAGTCTTTAGTAGGCCAGAGAGTGGGAAATGTCCATGAGGGAGGACAAGTCTTTAGTAGACCAAGTGAGTGGGACACATTCATGAGGGAGGACAAGTCTTTTGTAGGCCAGAGAGTGGAACACGTCCATGAGGGAGGACAAGTCTTTAGTAAGCCAGAGCATGGAACAAGTCCATGAGGGAGGACAAGTCTTTAGTAGGCCAAAGCATGGGACACGTCCATGAGGGAGGACAAGTCTTTAGTAGACCAAGTGAGTGGGACATGTCCATGAGGGAGGATAAGTCTTTAGTAGGCCAGAGAGTGGAACATGTCCATGAGGGAGGACAAGTCTTTAGTAAGCCAGATAGTGGGCCACGTCCATGAGGGAGGGCAAGTCTTTAGTAGACGTCATCTGTGTCACCTGTAAACTGCCGTGCTCGAGCGCACGTCGATTGGACAGGAATCGAGGTGCACAAATTTAGGCTTGATTCCCATTTGATACTTAGAATGGTAAACCTGATTATGGACATGTCTTTTTGACCAGCTCATCTTTAGGCAGGGTCAATTGATCCCACTCGAAGACAGGGGTGGCCGCGTTCTATGGCCACAAATGCACATGGCTTGGACACTTTACTGGCAGGATCTCAGGAAGTCAGACAACACAAATCCGTTATCATGATACCAAACATAGGAGAACATAGAAGTTGGGTTTCCATGCACTCCATGGGAGCTGTATCATGTGAAATAGTCCAGGTACATCTCCTGTGCCCGTCGGCGGTCTGAGCGGCGGCCGTATCGGCGTTAAACATGCGATAAAATGGTTGGGCAGCGGCGAATCCCGCCCGAGCTTTATTGCAGAAATAAGTTTAGCTAAGAATCTCACTTAACTGCGGCTCCCATTACTCTGACCTCTTTCCTTCACAACTGGAATGCAGCACTGTGAGCCATTTCACCTCTGACGCTCGCTGGTTTTAAGTCCCGGCGTTGAGCCTCTGACAGCAGTATGCAGCCGGTGAGCAGACGCGGGGCTCGTTCTGTCTCATAAAAGTTGCACAGAAGGAACCCTCACCCAGTTTTCGCTTTCTAAGTTATGAAGTGAGACAAAGAGCTCGGGGCAGTTGGGTTGTGGTTTTTGTTTTTCTCCAACTTTTATATAGGCAATTTGAAAGGGCCATTTGCTATAGGGGGTGCGGATTCCGTACCTGAGCTCTTCAACTCTCAGAAAAGTGGAGCCGGAACTTGTCTGGGAGAAGAAAAGACTCCAATTTCTCTACTTATCTTACTGGTGGCTTCAATGAGAGGTTGTCCTTCAAGCAGACGTTGGTCCTGATACCTAGAGGTCAGTATGTGGGCCCGGAAGAGACCTACAATAGAAGGCAAGGTTAGGGTTAATGGGCAGCTGAAGTTTAATCACACCCTCAGTCCATCAATCATGAAATGTAACATGAAGCAACCAACATTTTTCCTGCTGTGACCATCAAAGCTCTTGAGGCCACCACAAACTCTACAGATGGTTTGCCATGTGTAGGAGAGGTTCTCTGCCCCCGGACCTCTCATACAGCCAAGAATATTACTCATCCAACTTGTTGGTAGGTGCACCCCACAATTAGAGACTCTGCGGCCAAAGTCACTTGACCTTTCCTATATTCATCCACCAAAGTCTTCTTCACACATGGTGGACTTTTCTGGTCTGGTAACTCAGCACCTTCATATTTCTTCTCTTCAAAAATGCAGAGGCTCAGTGGTCTACATGGTGCGTGGTCTCTACCTTTAGATGGCAAGTTTTATTTTAAAGTTCTAGGTCAGTCTTCGTAATCTATGACTTTACAAAGCATCAGGGGAAACTTTGTGCCTTGAGGGTGGCGAATGGGTTTCCTGTCTGGGTAGATGTTTGCCATGGTTCCATGGTGTTTGTAGGCTTCCTGCAACAACCTTCTGCACAAGTTGGCTTGTGGGTAAGTGTCCTCTTATGATAGTTGAAGATAAAAATATTTTGAATATGAAGAATATCTCCTCAAGTCTTGATCTCTTTGTGGTGTCAAGGAAGAGAAATTGGCCAACCCTGTTGCAGAACAATGAAGGTCAATTGGCGTCTAAGATGGTCATGTGTAGGGGGTTGTTAGGATTGTCACACAGATAATGGGAGGTATGACCCTACAGTTCATATATATAATTCACAGCTCCCAGGTAGATCTCTCAGACACATAATAGGAGATATGACCCTACAGCTTCCAGGTAGGTATTTCACATACATAATGGGAGGTATGGTCCACCTGGTCCCAGGTAGATATGTCACATCAATATTAGGAGATATAATCCACCTGGTCCCACGTAGATATCTCACATACATTATAGGAGATATGACCCACCTAATTCCATGTAGATATCTCACTCACATAATGGGAGATATGACCCTACTGCTCCCAGGTAGATATCTCACACACATAATGGGAGATATGACCCTACTGCTCCCAGGTAGATATCTCACACACATAATGGGAGATATGACCCTACTGCTACCAGGTAGATATCTCACATACATAATGGGAGATATGACCCACAGCTTCCAGGTAGATATCTCGCACACATAATGAGAGGTATGACCCACAGCTCCCAGGTAGATATCTCGCACACATAATGGGAGGTATGGCCCTACAGCTTCCCAGGTAGATATCTCACATACATAATGGGAGGTATGACCCACAGCTCCCAGGTAGATATCTCGCACACATAATGAGAGGTATGACCCCACTGGTCCCAGGTCAATATCTCACACACATAATGGTAGATATGACCCTACAGCTTCCATGTAGGTATCTCACATACATAATGGTAGATACGACCCTACAGCTTCCAGGTAGGTATCTCACATACATAATGGGAGATATGACCCTACAGCTTCCATGTAGGTATCTCACATACATAATGAGAGATATGACCCTACAGCTTCCAGGTAGGTATCTCACATACATAATGGGAGGTATGACCCCACTGCTTCCAGGTAGGTATCTCACATACATAATGGGAGATATGACCCTACAGCTTCCAGGTAGATATTTCACATACATAATGAGAGGTATGACCCACCGGGTCCCAGGTAGACATCTCACATACGTTAAGGCTCAGCTCATCATATGACTATGGTAGGTTAACACTAAATTGAGTGGAATGTTTGAACCTTTCTGATATATTTCACATGTGATAAGTTGATATGAGAGGCCAGAACACCTCCCCTCCTGATGTAAGAACATTTCGTAGCCCTGTTCTATGGTCACAACGCTGTATCTTCTATGTGGTCACCCTAGGACATGAAGTGTGTCGCCGGAAGGTGTAGGCACCACATGTGAGACCATACAATGTTTCTCGGGTGTAGATGTTCCTCATTTCACTCTCCAAGGTAGATGTATCCCCAGGCTCCTGCGCATGGAATCCAAGATGTCTTCCCTTTCCTCTGGTCGGCTCCATAATAAAGGAGGACAGTCGGTGGCTGTTGTTTGTTGCGTTACGTACACTCTAATGTGTTAGATTAGGAAGCAGATCAAAAATGTTGATGACAGGAAATGAGCTCGCGCGTAAACGTCCCTTGAAGATCAGACCTCACAAAAGAGCACTTAGCGTGGATGGCGAGGCCGCGTCGTGGCGCTCGGAGTATTTACGTTGGGAATTTAGGCTCCTCACTTGTGGTTTTGGCAGCGTCTTCACACAAATGTTTTGCACTGGTGGTCTCGTATTCCATTTGAGATAAATGGTGGAAATCAAACGCAGCCCTTCCTAGAAGATCGGTGGGGCCCGTGCCAAGGATGAAGTATTTCAGATCGCTCCATGTTTTCCTGACTTTCGTTGGGACTCTTCTCCCCCAATCCTTGCTGTCGCTACTGAAAAAACACACTTTTGTGCTGTTTTTGTTTTCTGAAGTTCCGTTCCACCGGCGGTGATGGCGAGACCAGATGCTTGGCCGGCAAGCTTTGTTACCGAAATGATTGTAAACATATGCCGGACTTCTATCGGCTTCTCCCGCTTCTCATTTCAACGTTCACTTTTCTCTTTTGTAAAAAAAAAAAAACTCGCCCGGCAGCCGTCACGCCGCCTGTCGGTCTCTGAACATCAGGATTCTCATAAAATAATGACACAATTCTGGCCAATGGGAAGGCAGAGGTCTGGGAGGGGTTCAACGTGGCAGCAAATGTTTTCCTTCTGTTGGTGAAGATTTAAAGGACCCCTCAATGTTATAAAGGACCCCTCAATAGAGATTTAAAGGATCCCTCAATGGAGATTTAAAGGACCCCCTCAATGTTATAAAGGATCCCCTAGGTGGAGTGCTAAAGGACCCCTCAATAAAGATCAGAGATTTAAAGGACCCCTCAATGTTATAAAGGACCCCTCAATGTTATAAAGGACCCCTCAATAGAGATTTAAAGAACCCCTCAATGTTATAAAGGATCCCATAGATGGATTGCTAAAGGACCCCCTCAATAGAGATTAGATTAGAGATTTAAAGGACCCCTCAGTGTAATATAGGATCCTTCAATGTAGATTTATAGGACCCCTTAATGTTATAAAGGACCCCTCAATAGAGGTTTAAAGGAACCCTCAATGTTTTAAAGGACCCATCAATGGAGATTTAAAGGACCCTTTATTGTTATAAAGGACCCCTCAGTGGAGCGTTAAAGGACCCCTCAATAGAGATTTAAAGAACCCTCAATGTAATAAAAGAACCCTCATTGGAGATTAAAAGGACCCCTCAATGTTATAAAGGACCCTTCAATGTTATAAAGGTCCCCTCAATGTTATAAAGGACCCCTCAGTGTTATAAAGGACCCCTCAGTGGAGATTTAAAGCACCCCTCAATGTTATAAATGACCCCTTAATGTAGTAAAAGACCTCTCAGTTGAGATTAAAAGAACCCCTCAATGTTATAAAGGACCCCTCAAAAGAGATTAAAAGCACCCCTCAATATTATAAAGAACCCCTCAATATTATAAAGAACCCATCAATAGAGCTTTAAAGAATCCCTCAATGTTTTAAAGAAACCCTCAATGTTATAAAGAACCCTCAATGTTATAAAGGACCCCTCAATACTGATTTTAAAACCCCCTCAATGTTATAAAGGACTCCCCAATGTTAATAAAGACTCCTCAATGTACAACAGTCAATGTTTATCACAATATGGTGGCTTCTTCCCAATGAGCCGCCATATTGGATTATTTTCCAACTGGTGGAAACCAACGCTACATGCGTCCAAGATGGCCAAGTGCAAGGTAGACATTGGGTTAAGTCAAGTGGTCATTACATGATTTATTCGTTGAGTTGCTTATTTAACAAATTGGTGAAATTCTCCACTAAGTAGGTCAGCGTTACCCGGGATTGGGATGTGAGGACCCAGTGTGATTGGTTGTAACCCCCCAAATACTGGACTCCTCCTTCCCCAGTCATCATGGACATGGGCTTGTTCTAGAAAATGGACCTTTGCCGCTAAGTGTTCTCCAGGTTGGCAATGGCGGAGGAGGGAGTCTGTTCCGAATACATAATCCTTGGAACACTGAGCCGGCAGACACCTCTCGTGTTCGGTCTTGTTCTCCGAATTCCATTTGAATCCCTCCAACTCGCGGCCCTCTTCTTATTGTTTGCCATCACCTCGCAGAGCTGAGACCTTGTTATGTTGAGAGGTCTACTTCCTGTTCAGGGACAAAGGATGTTGTAGAGTCAGAATGAAAGGTACACCTGCATTCTTCAAGGTTCATTACACGCACACATACACACACACACACACACGAAATATGCCCTCTGCTAACAACAGATAGAATAACCGAGAAAGAAATGTCTGATGGCGCGCTGGTTCCTGGACCCGAGTCAAGTTCTTTGTTATTTTTTGGGTGTTTAGACTGGGTGTGGTAAGGTGTGAGAACGTTTTTTTTAGTAGGTGCTGAGCAATAGGAATCTGGACTGTGTCCTCCACAGCTTGCAGCCACTAATAAACTCTCACTTGAGAAAACAATCAAGGTCAGTTTGTGAGAGCTCCACATTCCATCAAATCTCACCTTCTTCTTAAAGGGCCAGCAGGCCTACAGAGCGCGTCTCGGTTCCTTAACTCCAGCAAGAGAAGAACTCCGTAGGACAATAGCGCACCCTTTCTAATTCTAGTGTAGGAACCTCTGCTGTGTATCCCCTGAAACCTTCTTCAGTACTGGCCAGAGTAGGAGGACACGTGTGATCATCTATGGTAACATGTTGAGTTATGTATCTAATGAGATTCTGGATTATTGGATCTAATGATCCTATGGGGGACAGTCATGAAGGGTTCACTTGGTGGCCCTGTCCTGGTCCCAAGTGTCCCCCAACTCTGGACCAAAGACCATATATTGGGATGAGGTCCCATCTGGGGAACGTCTTAGTAGTCTGACTATATAAACAAGATCTTCATTTGCCTCATGCCTAGCTCGTCTATGTCTACATGAGCGTCCTCCATCTGTGGTCAGAGACATCTCTCTTGACTGCATTTCTCTCCACTTCTACATCCATGCCTGGCTCTTCTATGTCTACTTGAGCATCCTCCATCTGTGGTCAGAGACATCTCTCTTGACTATTCTCATGACTAGAATTCTTTGTACTTCTACATCTAGGCCTAGCTCTTATATGTCTACATGAGTGACCTCCATCTGTGGTCAAAGACATCTCTCTTGACTAGATTTCTCTCCACTTCTACATCTAGGCCTGGCTCTTCTATGTTTACATGAGCGTCCTCAATCTGTGGTCAGAGACATCTCTCTTGACTGGATTTCTCTCCACTTCTACATCTATGCCTGGCTCTTCTATGTCTACTTGAGCGTCCTCCATCTGTGGTCAGAGACATCGCTCTTGACTATTCTCATGACTAGAATTCTTTGTACTTCTACATCTAGGCCTGGCTCTTCTATGTCTACATGAGCATCCTCCATCTGTGGTCAGAGACGTCTCTCTTGACTAGATTTCTCTCCAATTTTGCATCCACCAAGTTGACCATCAATTTACCATTACATAGCATTGTTAGGGTGTTCTTTACTAAACAATATGGCGGCTCCTTCCCAATGAACCGCCATATTGGATGACTAACTTTGACTGGTGGAACCCAACACTTCCTCCTCCCCAGTGAGATAGATGAAAGGAGCCTCACAAATAGACAAAATGTTTTGTTTTAATTTGCTTTGGTGTCACTTGTGTTTTCCTCCCCTTCGCGTCTTCTCCCTCACTCATCCTTAAGTGGTCTGTTCCCTGTAAAAGTGAGGGAGGCTTTGCGGAGAAATCGACTTGTTATCGTGGCTTTCCCATAATTACCGCTGCCGTCTCCAGCACTTAGAGGATAGGCTACATCAAAGAGCGCGCTAAGTGTTTATGGCGGCCTTTGGCCAAGTATCGCCTGGAAGGAACATTATCTCCTCTAGGAAAGTCAAACTAACAGACTCTTAACTCTCTCCTGTCCCCAGACCACCGGACTGACCCTATAATCCTACGCGGCTGCGGTCTGACCAGTCCAATGGGCCCCATGGAATCTCTTAGGGATTGTCAGACTGTAGGGATATGGCAGACTGTAATCTGATTGGTTACTGTGGATCAGGGGGTGGGGCCCTACACGTAGGACAGGTTCTTCACCCCTTGATGGCTAGACTGGTTTTGTTCTCTTACAGAATTAATTGATTGGTAAATTGAAGATAACGCCCCGGGGGTTGGTCAGGGGGTAGAACTTGGGGCATGGAGGCATTGGCGTTGCCGGTGAACCTTATTTGTCTAGAGTTTCATGGACAAGGAACATTATCTCCTCTAGGAAAGTCAAACTAAAAGACTCTTACCTCTCTCCAGTCCCCAGACCACCGGACTGACCCTATAATCCTACGCGGCTGCGGTCTGACCAGTCCAATGGGCCCCATGGAATCTCTTAGGGATTGTCAGACTGTAGGGATACTTAGGGATACGGCAGACTGTAATCTGATTGGTTACTATGGATCAGGGGGTGGGGCCCTACACATAGAACAAGTTCTTCACCCCTTGATGGCTAGACTGGTTTTGTTCTCTTACAGAATTAATTGATTGGTAAATCCTAAATTGAAAATAACGCGTCGGGGTGGGTCAGGGGGTAGAACGTAGGGGCATGGAGGCATTGGTGTTGCCGGTGAACCTTATTTGTCTAGAGTTCCATGGAGGCATTGGCGTTGCCGGTGAACCTTATTTGTCTTGAGTTCCATGGACAATGAACATTATCTCCTCTAGGAAAGTCAAACTAAAAGACTCTTAACTCTCTCCTGTCCCCAGCCAAGACCACCGGATTGACCAAATAATCCTACGCGTCTTTGGTCTGACCAGTCCAACAATGGGCCCCATGGAATCTCTTAGGGATCATCATCAGCAGACTGTAATCTGATTGGTTACTATGGATCAGGGGGGGCCCTACATCATTGAACAAGTTCTTCACCCCTTGATGGCTAGACTGGTTGTATTCTCTTACAGAATTGATTGACTTTTATGGTAAATGGTAATGCCCTAGGGGTGGGGCGTTGGGGCATGTAGGCATTGACGTTACCTTATTTGTCTTAAATTCCATGGACTAGGAACTGATGGACTTTAGCCTACACACCCACCATACGTAGACCATTCCGGAAAATGTACGGCAGAACTTCCTATAGTGATGGGTGAGAGCCCAATCCACAGCCAACCTATCCGGGAGGTTAGACCTCAGAGGGCCCAGCTATTACCCACAAGCCTTTTTCGGTAAGCCCAGCAGGATCCCCTGTCTATCACCTTACAGTTGGATGCAAATGACTAGGTATTAAGGGGGGCGACAATGCTGCTAGCACCCCCTTCTACTTTCACCTGGGTTGGACCCATATTTCTCAGATCCTGGTCTGGGAGGATTTGTGTAGAGCGCTGGTCCCCCTGGGGCTCCCAGAAGGTGATGCACATCAGTGGCCGTGGAGTTTCCTGTTTCTAATGATAGATGTTCTATAAGTTGTGGTATCAGCGGCGACGTTCTCCTGTGCACTGTTCTGTGCAACCAACGCAGGTGTGGACCAGGGAATTTTTTTTCAATGATTAATACATGTATTTCTACAATTAATCTGTAACACTGCTCTGCTTCCAGTCTGAGATCTTCTGTAGGATAGACTACATCGGATGCCGGGGTCACGAGTCTTCCCGGAGTTCATCCGTAATGCGTTTTATTTCTAAAGAACCTCGCCGTATCTCTTATTCATAGACGTTCTTGTGAGTTTGGTGAGTTCCAAACAGGTGGAAAGTCCAGGTTTTGTTCAGTGTTTAGACGCGCAGATAACATCAGACCCGTCGGTGGCGCGGTTCAGCGCCCACATATTAGGTGACACTGGCTGTGGTTAGAGCTTTGCTGCTGCGCTTACGAGCTCCACCTTACCAGCTCTTCACCTGAAGACGTTCTCAGCTATGTTCCCCGCAAGTTCCTCCAGGGAGACAGGGTCAGTAGGCTTTCTCCTAAAGTAGTCCAGGTATGAGGACACCAGGGACCAACCTGCCAGGGGTCACCAACTGGGAGGTCAAAGTCAGCTGACTTCCACCAGGGATGCCATAGGACTGCGAGCACAAGGTTTGCTTCACTTCACTTTTTCAAGAAGTGAACAACATCCTTGATCCTGCCAGCAATCCACTAAGCTTATCATGTAATGAGCTTTCTGCAGAGTTATCAACCCTCTTCTCCTACTCCTTACATGCTCCCCCCATCCTCCTCTCTCCCTTTCTTATCATTCCCCCCTCTTTCTCTCTTCTTGCCCCTCTGTTCAGTCTCTCTCTTCATCCCGCCTCTCATCTTCTCTTTCTTAACCCCTTCTGTCCCTCCCTCTCTCTCTCTCTCTCTCTCTCTCTCTTTCTCCTCTTCTCAACCCTAAATCTCTATCTATGGACTATTTTTTCAAAGTTCCTACACAATATCCACTCTCTCTAAACATTATTTACATTCAAACATCATATTAGTAACAAAGGGCAACTACATCTCTAAACCCCCTCACTCTCAGTACCCTAATTTTTTTTCACCTCCCCTCCTATAACCCATCATCTATATATATCCTCCTACCCTATTCTAACTATACTCCTGATTACATATCTCTAAACTCTCTTTTTGTTCCTTTTTCAACTAAAACCTCCCTCTCTCCACCTCCGCTCTCTATAGCCTCAAAGACTATTGTCACACTCTCTCACTTGCTTCTCTTATCCCATCTTTTTTCCGTTTTCAACCTCACATCATCTCCTTCACCCTGCCTCTATTCTATCTCCTCCTTACCCTCTGTCCCTCTCATCTCTGCTTACTCTATTAACCTCTCTTTTGTACTTTTTCAACATCCCCTCCTCTCATCACCCCTCTCATCTCTATCTCCTCCTACATATTTGTCCCTCGTCACTCGGAGTCCTCGATCGTACCCTATCGTGTTTCACTTGTTTCCAAAATCCTTCTAAGTCCTTCACTCTCTATTTTCTACTCCTCCTCTTACCCCCTCCCTTCTAAGTACTCCTATCTGCTCTCTCCCCCGCTCTTTCCCCCTCTACCCTCTTCACCCTGCTCTCGCTGCCTTCAATCTCTAACGTTCCTCTCTCCTCACCTCTCTCTATTGTCTCCCCTTCCCCTACTCTCCTTTCTTCTCTCATTGCCTCCCTCTCTCTGCTTCTTTTTGCAGCCATTTCCCTGCCCCTCCAGTTACCTCCCTTTCACTACCCCCTTTAGCACTAAACCCTCTCTCTTTCTCCTCCCTTCATTCTTGATGTCTTGTCCCCCCGCCACTCCCTCGCTCTATATCCCACCCCCTCTCTCTGGCGCGCCGCACCCTCGGATGCCCCCCGTCCTCTCACCATTCTTGATATTCTCCTCCTCGTCGTAACGTTTGCCCCTGTCTCTAGGTTCTCTCTCACCTAGGACCCCTCCTTCACCCTGTGAGCGAGCGCCGGCCGCAGGAAGGGGGCCCCGCGCGCGGGAGCGCCGCACCGCGGACCGGCCGCGAACCCGGCGGGCGAGCTGACAGCGGCGCGGCACGGGGACCCCCGCCACGGTCGCGAGCAGCGACCCCCAGACGCGCGCGCGGGGGAGCTCAGAACACGAGGCCACAGCCGAGAACCCGGCAGTGGACGAGATGACGAAGCGCGCGAGTAGGGGGAACCGACCCGAAGAGAGGCGAGCCAACCGCGAGCGGGCGAGACGAACCAAGGGAACAAGACCGAGCCAAGGAGTAGAGCGAGGCCTAGCGGAGAGGAGTGCGGGGTGACAAAGACGAGCACGAGACGCGAAAAGGAGAGAGTAGAGGGCAGAATGAGAGAGAGAGGGGGGACAAAGAAAACGAGCGAGGAAAATGAAACAAGGTTAGAGAGCTAAGGAGAGCGGAGGGCACATGGGAAAGAAAAGGGGGCGCGGGCCTTATATATAAAGGACAGCGCAGATGGGAGACACTTTAACAGTAGCTTATAAACCGTTAGCTCTTTGTTAAACCACCAACAAATACCCTACACATCCGTCCCTCCCTCTCTCTCCTCCCCCCATCCCACACCTCTGTCTCTCTATCTAAGTCCTCCTCTCTTCTGCTCTCTTTTTCACCCTCACCTCAATCTCTTATGCCACCATCTCCAACCACTCAACCCCCACTCTCTTGTTTTTACAGCATCTTATAAAGTAGTTTGGAATTTAGCCAAAGCTGGTGCTCATTCATTATTTGCACTATCAATAAAATAACATGTGAATTAATTTTATGCAATGCCGGCATGATTGCATATCCTCGGAGCGGAGTGGCGGGGCGGGGGGGGGGGGGGGGGGGGGGGTCAGCTGACACTGGTCATCCCTCCGAATGGCGCTCTTTGATGGTGGACTTTGGTCTTCTCCCACATTAAACTCTACAGCTGGAGTGTTGAGGGCTCATGAGCTGCCCATTCACCGGCGCGGTGCCCATTGTGTGCCGTGGGCTACACCTTAAAGGGGGTAAGCCGTCACGTACGGCCTTGACTTGAACCAAAGTAGAATGGGCTGTGTTACCAGTTAGTGTCTGAGCACCAGTGCAGTTCTATGGATTGAAATAGAATGTTGACTTATCAGCGTGCTGGTATTTCTTCATTGTCCAGGATGGTTGATGATGGCACACACCGTGCTGCCCATGGGTGTGTACTATGAGAACGTATATTGGGGAGGTGGGTATTCATGTTGGTGGTGTTTGATGTAGGACACATCATTTGTAGAGGTGTCAGGCACCAACCCCCCTGCCTGTAGCTCGTGGTAAGTGAAGTCATCTCCTCTGTTTTCAGGCGTCCACCACCGTCGGAGGCCATTTTGTTATTTTGCTTAATCATTTTCAGATCTCCGTGACTGCAGAAGTGATGATTTCAATGTTTTCATGGGTGTTTCGCCTCTGCTGTACTTAGATCCATCTGTTCGAAACCAGGAAATACATATTGTTCCCTGACTCTTCCTCGAAGACTCAGTGGAGGCATGTGTCACTGGCAGCAGCTTGCTTTTATATATAGCTTCTGCGGGCAGCGAGGGACCACTTTTACCTTCTATAAAAAATGAGAGCGAAAGAGAAAACAGCCGAGTGATTCAGAGTTCCAGAAAGTTTGTGACTGGAGAGGAACTCTGCGGCATGGTGGACCCAAAATGTGTTCCTCGTATGTGAGGACCTCAGGGTTCTAACTCTACACCCATTACATGGACCACATCAGTCCTTGGAGAAGCTTAATGTCCCAGGAGGTGACCTCACCATCATACCTACTGTATGGCCAAAGTAGGTGGACACATCACCATCATACCTACTATTTGGCCTAATGTAGTTGGACACCTCGCCACCATACCTTCTATATGGCCAAATAAAGATGGGCCCCTGACCATCATATCTATTATATAGACAAAGTAGGTGGACACATCACCATCATACCTACTATATGGCCAAATGTAGGTGGAGACCTTACCATCATACCTACTGTAAGGCCAAATGAAGATGGCCACCACACCATCATATCTTCTATATGGCCAAAGTAGGTGGACCCCTGGAATCATACATGTCACATGACTCAATGTACATTGACCCCTGACCATCATACCTATTATAAAGACAAAGTGGGTGGACACCTAACCATCATACCTACTATATGACCAATTGTACATGGACCCCTGACCATCATACCTATTATATAGACAAAGGGGGTGGACACCTGACCATCATACCTACTATATGACCAATTGTACATGGACCCCTGACCATCATACCTATTATATAGACAAAGTAGGTGGACACCTGAATATCATACCTTCTATATGACCAAAGTAGGTGGACCCCTCGCCATCATACTTATCACATGGCTAAATGTAGGTAGACACCTGACCACCATACCTAGTTGATGTCCTCAGGTCACTCCAGAACTCTATGGTCAGTTGTAGACAAGCCGTTGGACATGGCTGTTGGTGGGATTTGAGGTGGATTTTTATACATTTGAAGCCTATTTTTTCATTGAAAGATGGTGATATCACTGTCCATGTAGCCAACCTCTTAGCTGGGGACCTCTGAGAACACATTGAGAGACATGTGGGGTGCAGCGGGACCAAGGTTTTCCTCCTTTTCTCCGGCCACATTCCCTTGTCAGCGTCTTGCAGGACTGGAGACGATCAGTTGGCGGTTGTCTTTGTTTTGTATGGATGTCACGATATTTATGCATGATCTAAACCCAGGGAAAATCACCGAGACCCTCTGAGACTGCAGCATCACTTTTTAATTTCATGTTGAAGCAAAGCCCTGAGTAATTTTCTCCTTGTCTATCCCATTGCATCAGCCACAATGATTTTACAGGCTTTTGAGATCAGGATAAAAGGCTATTTTTATTGCATTGCAAGAAATGAGAAGAGACTGGGGAGGTGGCCGCCGGGTCCCCGCTAAGAAATAAGAGATTCGGTGACACCGAGCTCAAACCTTCCACACAAAGCTCTTCCTGTTGGCATTGTTCAGAGCATTGACCATTGGCGTGCTGGTCTCACAGCCGGACCTCCACATGGTGTTCAGTGGTTTGGGGTGGTGTCACCTGAATTATTACATGGACAAATGTAGGTGGGCATCTCACCGTCATACCTACTGTAGGGCCAAGTGGAGATGAATCCCGACCACCATACCTACTATATGACCTATATGTAGACACCTCAACATCATACCTATTACATGGACAAATGTAGGTGGACATCTCACCATCATACCTACTGTAGGGCCAAGTGAAGATGAATCCCCGACCACCATACCTACTATATGACCTATATGTAGACACCTCAACATCATACCTATTACATGGACAAATGTAGGTGGGCATCGCACCATCATACCTACTGTAGGGTTTAATGGAGATGGACCCCTTACCATCCTACCTATTACATGACCAAATGTAGGTGGACATCTCACCATCATACCTACTGTAAGGCCAAGTAAAAATGGACCCCTGACCATCATGCCTACTATATGGCCAAATATATATAGACACCTCACCATCAAACCTATTACATGGACAAATGTAGGTGGGCATCTTACCATCATATCTACTGTATGGCCAAATGAAGATGGACCCCTGACCACCATATTTACTATATATCCAAACGTATGTAGACACCTTACCATCATACCTATTACATGGCCAAATGTAGGTGGACATCTCACCATCATACCTTTTATATGGCCAAATGTAGGTGGACATCTTACCATCATACCTACTATATGGGCTGATGAATGTAGACTCCACACCCTCATGCCAAATTAACCCTGCACAATGGTTTGGTGTAACCGAAATCTGTGGCAGCAATTGCCAACAAAGCCTTGGGTTGGAGGTGAAGGTGCCTCAATGTCCAGGATAGGGAGCTGGTGGCAATCCTATACCTCATCACATGACCTGGACACCATGGGTTAGCCTATATGATCCGGCAGGACATGATTAAGAGCCGTCAGATGTTCCCCTGGAGGAGGGTATAGCTTGGCCTATAGATGTAGGTGATTGGTGGATATGTATGTATTTATATGACATGTTGTTCAATGCTGACCATTCTCATCAATCAGTAGGAAAGCCCACCAATGTAGATTGGCCTTTTAGCCATTGATTGGTCGGCGTGAGGTTTTTTGGTGGTATGACGACGATCAATAATCGACTGAAAGTTGATATTTAAATTGCACAAGTTGATCAAGATGAAGATCGATGGAGCAACCGCTGATGTGTGGCCATTAGTGTTCAGGTATCAGTGTCAGGAAGGGGGTGCTGGTGGTCTTCAGAGCAGAGCTCCTAGTCCCAGAGGGGGGTGTCCTACTCACTTGCAACCCAACTTAATCCTTCCTTATATCCTTCACATTAACCCCTTACCTGCATACTTCTCATTGAACCTTCAGAGATATCTCCACCAGGGTCCTCACCGCGGTAGCTCATTGGGTTTGATAAATAAGTCCCAACATGTTTCTGGCATTCCCTGAATATGGCAGGATCTCCAGTCCCGGGACGGTCAGGAGCTTACCCCCGGCGACTTCCAACCGAGGGAAGAGCGCTAATTGCCTCTGCCTGTCGGGCGTTTTTTGTTCCTGAAGTTTTGCAGCAGATGTTTTTGTTTTTGGGGACTCCAGAAGAAGAAAGAGCGCGGGGAGCGGAGGCGACGGGTACTTTAACGGGGGAGTTTACTGGCAGTTTGGCCTGCGCCTGGTTCCATTTATATTGGAGCCAGTCGTACTGTGCGAGCGAGCCGTCCGCATGCTGAAATCAGTGCTAAGCTGGCTTCTGTGGCCATGCCAAATCTCGTGTTTGTGTTTCATGTCGGATTCTTTTCACTGGCGGTCAGATTCGTCGGGGCCCGCTGCGCCCCACGAGGGAGAGGAGCATGTTGGGGGTGGGGTCCTTTGGCAGTGGTCTATATACAAGTATATATATATTTATATGTAGTCACAGGGTCATTGTCGGAAAGTCTCTTTAACCCGGAACAGATGCACAAATCAGCGTCCAGATTTTTTAATTAAAAAATAATTACTGCTTAATGGCTTGCTTGCTATAAACGCGGATGGATGGTGGGTGACATTATCTTATTTTTTTTCTTTTTTTTTAAATGAAAGCATTTTTCTTGGCTGGCTGAACAAAAATAAAATGAGAAGAAGATGTGGATCGATCGGGCGGATGCGGCAAGCTGGGAATCTCAATGCCTGCTAATGCACGCCGTGGTGGGTCAGACGGCTTTGGAATTGCAGCTACTTTGCAACAAAGCCTAGTGATGGTGAATGCCGCCATTTTTTTTTTAGCCAATCAGTTGGTAGTGTGTAGACCTTGGGGGTGGGGCTGTCATGGGTAATGGAGATGAAGAGCCTTACTATGCATGGTTATCCTTTGGAGTCCATAAGGGCAACTGACTTTATTATAAATTGTAGAAGTCCAACCTTGGCTCTACCAATAACCAGTAAGCCAATGGAGGGGGCACTCCTACATCTCACAGCTCAGGCAGGTACAGATGGAGGGCCCAATCAAGCGGGCACACAGACCTGACTGGGCAGGCCTGGCCCCCCATGGCCCGCCCATAGCGCCGGCACTGAATCAACCTTGTGTCGCCTAATAAAATAAGTGTGATGGATGGGTAAGTCGCCATGTACACTCTTTCCACCATTGGCAGCATCAACCAATCAGAATGAAGTACCGATCAGACTGCAGTCAGCCGTAATGTGACTGATAGTTGATATGAAATAGTTAGTACACTCCCCCCCCCCCCTCACCATGTGGCTCTGGAGGTCCTAGAAGCGGGAAGGGTTAAAGCGGGAGCTTCGTAGAGCCGTGGTGCGGAACCATGCGGAGCCATACGCCCTTTGTGAAGGATATTTGGGACCGATTCAGGTTTGGGCATCAGAGAGGAATGTTTGGCTGCGCGCTCGCCGTTGGCACGCTCGCCTTCTCCTCCCTCTGGATCAATCTGCTTGATAACAACATATTATATTCTAGATTCAGTCAACAGATTGAACCTTATTGATGGAGAGTCTTGTGCGCGAGCGTGCGGGGCTGCCGAGAGCGCGTGTGCCAGAATAAAGCTCGTGCTACGTTCCAGCTCCTGGCGGCGGCATTAACCAAGCCTCAGACTCGCCTCTCGTCGTATATATTTTATAACGTCGCTCTAAAAAGAATAAAATAAAGCTGCCGATGGGAGCCAATCAAAGTCTAAAGCCTCACCACCTACCTGCACTTAACCGTCCAAAACTTTTCACAGGAAGTGAGCTGAATCTCAAGATGGCGACACCCACCTACTTCCTGTCGTGTCAATTTGGCAGTATTGGGCTGCCTACCTTGTAGGGTCACATGACCTGACAGAGGTTTAATTCTGACCAGACCAAAACGTTGGTGTAGAGTTGGACTTTAAGGCCCCCCTAACTCTCGGGGGAAGGAAGATTTTTGCTCGCTCGCCGTCGGATAATTAAATTTGTTCTCCCTTGTCTCGGGGATCTAATTGTAGCTGTTGAGGATGATTAATGTCCAGCTGAAAGCCACGGCTGAGAATTGTTACCACATGCTGCTCCATCCTGGCCACGTCCCCGGGGCCCCACGTGCTCTCACCGTACATCTCACCTGTATTCTGCCCATGGTGTCCCCGGCCAGGAAGAGGCCGAGCGGCTTTTCCAAGCGCCCAGGAAGGGGAGATAATACGGTCTGCGGGATGAAAACGAGCCGCCGATTGTGTGTGTGTGTGTATTCGCAATATGTTCTCCTCCGAAGCGTACAGCTGGAATTGTGCAGCTCGCCAGATATCAAAAGGGCTCTTGTATTCCCTTGTTGTATCTGCCAAAACCGATAGCGGTTACTGTGTATCTGCTGCCTATTTCTAATGTAGCAAATCATCCTTCTCACTTGGCGTGCTCGGGCCCCGATCGCTGCTTTCCTTCTCCGGCTCCCCTCCTTCTTCAAGGGTATCAAAATTTGTAAATATACAGAGAATAGGGCTGGAGACTAGACCCCCCCATTCCGTAAATATATATTAATGTACATTGTATAGGAGGGTCAGGCCACAGGGGTCCATGATCAGGGTCCTTCATCCCCAGCCCCCCATTCCCCAAATAATGAATAAGAGAGTAGCCAGCCACAGGGATCCATGATCTGTTCCTCCTCCTCCAACCCCCCTATTCCCCAAATATATATAATAACATTGTATAGGAGGGTCGAGCCACCGGGGTCCATGATCTGTGTCCTTCATCCCCAGCCCCCCATTCCCCAAATAATGTATAGGAGTGTAGCCAGTTACAGGGGTCCATGTCCTGTGTCCTCCTTCTCCAACCCCCCTATTCCCAAATATATATAATAACATACATTGTATAGGAGGGTAGAGCCACTGGGGTCCATGATCTGTGTCCTCCTTCTCCAACCCCCCATTCCCCAAATAATGTATAGGAGAGTAGAGCCATCGGGGTCCATGTTTAGGGTCCTTTATCCCTAAATCTATATAATAATGTTTCTGGGGACTTTCACTTCCTGCAATGTGTGAGTGGGGCCATGGGGAGCCCACTGGGGCCACATGTATACTGCTGTGAATATAAACTGCCATGACCCAGCCCACCCCAGCCAGATTGCAGGGGATTAGATTGGGGTCTTCAATGAGAGATTACAGGCAAGTCAATCTAATGCTGGGCATACACATACCGAGCAGGTCAGACAGACCTACTCTGATGTGTGCCGAGATGCTAACGTGATCACGTCATCACGTTAGCATCCCGTTGCATTATGGGGCCCCTTCAATCGGCCGGACACCCTTTGTGTGCCGGCCATAAACTGCAACGAAGACGCCGTCTTCATTGCAGCTTATGGCATCGGCTTCCATCGGCTCGCGCCGGCCAGAGATTATCGGACATGTCCGTTCTCTGGCCGGCCGACCTGTGGGGCGACAGGGATCTGTCGCCCCATGTGGGCACATGCCGATTAGCGGCCGATTTTTAACCTGACCGACGGCGCGAGCGCGCACGGCCGTCGGTCAGATTAAAAATCGTCCGCTTATCGGCATGTGTATGCCTAGCATTCGTTTGAATAATGAATTATTGATCTGATGCCCCTCCCCCACAACCACCCATCCCGCTACACCGTCCTGCTATCAATCACATGAAATAGGTGTTTGGCGTCTGTGAGTTTTTATCTCGTTCTTTGTTTACCTTCTTGGCAGAAGATGAATTGTTTGCTCAAAACTTAGAAATATTTGTATACAGTTTGTGTCTGAAAATATTCAGAGAAAGACTATCCAGGAACATTAGGTCTTGTGAAGGTCTATGATCAATGGTGGTGGTGAGAATACAGCCTATCCAATCACTAGAGACCGGTGACATCACTGAGAATACAGCCTATCCAATCACTAGAGACCGGTGACATCACTGAGAATGTATCCAATCACTAGAGGCCGATGACATCACTGTAGCAGTACATTCTCTATGAATAGATTTCTGGTCTCTGGAGCTGTCAGTAGAAATGATGAATAATTTACTGACGCTCTTCTTATAGTAATGTAACATGTGATGACGGTGTCAGCCCGGAGCGCTGAAGAAATGTCATTATTTTCTCTTACCTGGACACAGTTAAACATCCATTCATTAAATTATCCGTCACTCAGCCGCTCATTAGGCTCCGTGGATGAGATAGCCGCTTTATTTACTCCCAACTACTGAGGACTTCCCATTGTCCTCTCTCCCTATCAGTGGGAGGAATAGGGATGGAGGGAGGTGAGTGGGTGCTACGACACTGCCATGATGGCCTTCTGATGTCATGACCTTTGCTGTCCTAGGACCCTAAACAAAAAATTGTCTTGACTTTCCAGGACCATCTATTTCCAGGGACATCTCCATCCAGGGCCATCTTCATCTATGGCCATCTCCCTCCAGGGTCTTCTCCATCCATGAATATCTCCATCCATGGCCAACACCTATCAGGGCCATGTCCTTCTAATTCCAGGACCATCTCCATCCAGGGCCATCTTCATCTATGGCCATCTCCTTCCAGGGCCTTCTCCATCCATGACCATCTCCATCCATGGCCAACTCCTACCACGGCCATGTCCTTCCATATCCTTCTAATTCCAGAACCATCTCCAACCAGGGACATCTTTATGCTGAACCATCTCCTTCCAAGACCTCCAACCAGAGCAATCGTGATCTATGACCATCTTCATCTAGGGCCATCTTTAATCAGGGTATTCTCCAATCAGGGCCATTTTCATCTATAACCATCTCCATCCAGGGCCATCTCCATCTAGGGCCTTCTCCAACCAGGGCCATCTCCATCCATGGCCATCTCCAACCAGCTCCATCTCTATCTATGACCCTCTCCAACCAGGTCCATCTCCAACCAAGGCCATCTCCATCTATGACCCTTTCCAACCAGTACCATCTCTGACCAGGAATTTGGTCCTCCTCTTCATAGTGACACTTGATAAGGAATTGCCACCACTTAAGATGTGCAATGAGCTCGCATACGATGCTTTATGAAAATTCCCCTCATATAGTTTTATTCGTATGCTAATCCGCCCGCGTCTGGACCATTTGGACTAATTACGTTTTGATTAGCAAAGCCTCCAATTTTCAAAGTAAATGGCCTCTGAAAAAGCACAAATGTTTTACTTGCCGTGTGATAAAATTGGGCTTCTGCTGTGATATTTCAGGTGGAGCCGGCCGTGACCGCTTTCTTCGCCGCACGCTCACATTAAAGGAACACTCCAGCGACCTCATTTGTCTTGGGGTAAAGGCTGTATCTTTGTTGTGTCAACCCGCAGCCCCAATTCATAGGCACATTTCATCCTTCAATGACAGCTTCAATCTGTTATTTGTATAGGATAAGGTAGAGTATATTGGATTTTGAGGGTACCTTATGGGGTGGTATTGGACAATGCAGGGTACCATGTTGGGTCGGATCGGAGTTATACTGTAACATGTCGGTTAGGATTGGAGTTATAGGGTAACATGTGGGGTGGTATTGGACAATATTGGGTTCCATGTTGGGTAGGATTGGAGTTACCATGTGGGGTGGTATTGGACAA
Organism: Ptychadena robeensis; assembly: GCA_036250615.1. Taxonomy (NCBI): domain Eukaryota; kingdom Metazoa; phylum Chordata; class Amphibia; order Anura; family Ptychadenidae; genus Ptychadena; species Ptychadena robeensis. Next base: position 35,496,341 of record CM070043.1, on the reverse strand, counting down.
TATAGGGCACCATGTTGGGTCGGATTGGAGTTACCATGTTTGGTCGGATTGGAGTTACCATGTTAGGTGGTATTGGACAATATAGAGTACCATATTGGGTAAGATTGGAGTTGTAGGGGACCATGTTGGGTGGGATTGGAGTTACCATATTGGGTGGGATTGGAGTTACAATGTTGGGTTGGATTGGAGTTACCATGTGGGGTGGGATTGGAGTTACCATGTTGGGTTGGATTGGAGTTACCATGTGGGGTGGTATTGGACAATATAAAGTACCATGTTGGGTAGGATTGGAGTTATAGGGGACCATGTTGGGTTGGATTGGAGTTACCATGTTGGGTCGGATTGGAGTTACCATGTGGGGTGGTATTAGACAATATAGGGGGCCATGTTGGGTAGGATTGGAGTTAGCATGCCGTGTGGTATTAGAGAATATAGGACACCAAGTGGTGTAGGGCCAAATAGTCTTGGAAATATAATCCTGATATTAATTGAATTATACATTATAAAACATACAGCAGCCATATGTTCTGTTGTGTTGACCTCCAGCGGTCGCCCTTCTCCATACACATAGGCAGGTAGCAGCCGTCCCGGGCTATCCATTTTACTGACGGCAATCATGATCCGGAGGCTGTGGAAACTTCCCCTCTAATTGAACTGGGAAAGGTAAACCAGTTTCAGGGCTCTGCACAATGTAATTGCAATAATTTAATTTAGCTATTTAACCTGTAATTCAGTGGTATTTATTAAAGTGCATGGGAGAAAATGAGGCCATTAGGAGCCAGAGATGAATACATTGAAATGAAAATGAACACTTCTCCCTGCTAGTTGACCTTCGTTTTGTCGCGGTTTTTATTAGGCTGGTCATGGTAATTACTAGGACGTGAATCAGAGGGAAAGGAGAATATTTCTGCAATGAGTGATTTTTATTATTTAGCTGCTTTCCCAAAGACTCCGGTGAGTGCACCAGCTCGCCTTGTGTTTAGTTTTCAGACGGAGAAATGTTGGTTGTGGGTATTCTAGTTATTGGTGTGCGGGTAGAGGGAAGGTAGATAGGAGGCGAGGAGCTTGTTCAACCTATAGGATGGGCAGATGGATACATAGATAGATAGGCATGTAGGGTTCCTTGAGATTTGGGTATCGGACTAATGATAGGCATCTATGGGGAATCTGGTTGGACTGATGATGGGTATCTATGGGGAATCAGGTCGGACTGATGATAGTATCTATGGGAAATCGGGTCGGACTGATGATGGGTATCTATGGGGAATCTGGTTGGACTGATGATAGTATCTATGAGAAATCGGGTCGGACTGATGATAGTATCTATGGGAAATCGGGTTGGACTGATGATGGGTATCTATGGGGAATCTGGTTGGACTGATGATAGTATCTATGGGAAATCAGGTTGGACTGGTGATGGGTATCTATAGGAATCCGGGTCAGATTGATGATGGGTATCTATGGGAAATCGGGTTGGACTGGTGATGGGTATCTATAGGAATCCGGGTCGGATTGATGATGGGTATCTATGGGAAATCGGGTTGGACTGATGATGGGTTTCAATGGGAAATCGGGTTGAGATGGATTCTATGGGAAATCGGTTGGATTGGCTGATGGTTACTATGAGAAATCGGGTCGAAATTGGAGATGGATATCTATGTGAACTGGTTCGGACTGATGATGGGTATGATGGGGAATCGGGTTAGACTGATTGATGGTTACTTATAGAAATCCAGGTCTGGATAGATGATGGGTATCTATGGGAAGATCTCAGTTTGACGAATGATGGGTATCTATGGAAAGGAAATCGGGTTTGATTGATGATTGGGTATCTATGGGAACTTGGTGTCAGACTGATGATGGTTTATCTATGGAAATCTGGTTGGACTGATTATGGGTTACTCTATGGGAATCGGGTCAGACTGATGATTTTATCTTATGGGAGAATCGGGTTGGACTGATGGGTATCCTTCTATGAGGAATTCGAGTCAGAACTATGATTGTTTATATTGGAACTCTGGTTTGGAACCTGATGAATGGGTATCTATGGGAAGTCGGGTCAGACTGGATGATGGGTAAAGCTATGGTAAATCTGGTTGGACTGATGATGGTCTCTATGGGAAATCGGGTCAGACTGATGATGGTTATATATGGGAAATCTGGTTCGAGTTATTTTGATGATGAGTATCTATGGGAAATCTGGTCTGGTTACTTTGATAATGGGTATCTTTGGGTTCTGGGTTGGAGTTGGTATCTGTATAGATGAGACGTGAAGATATTCTCCATCATGTCAGATTCATATGAGGCTTTAGACACGAGTCACTGCTGAACAGTATGTGTTTGCTGTCAGTGCCACAATACCCCCCCCCCACCCAGCATACACAGACGTCCTGTTAATTTTATTAATGAGCAGAGCCCAGAATCCTGTCCTTTGAATTGTCCCTAAACGATCCAGAGGTAGTCACTTCCTCGTGCTGGAACTTTAAATCCTGTCATTTGCTGCGTTGCCTAGGAACAGGATCGTTTGTCATGTATTTTAGAAATGGAGGGGTAGAAGTGGCATGTTTTCTGTGGAGGGTACGACAAGCACGTTCGATCATATCTAATTCCCATTTATATTGCCGCGGACATCCTTACTGCCCAGCTGCCCTCTAAAAGACTCTGAGCTGTGGGATTTTGTCATGGATGAATGGATACTGGGACGCCAGCCAGAATGCTGCTTATAAGCTCCTTCATCATTTATTACCTTCTAGTCTTAATTGTTTTCCTGGGGTCGGTTTTTTTTATTCACCGCAATATTTATCTAGATGGAGTAGGCCTTCCCCGCATTGTCCACACGGTGCCCACGCACCTTCTCGGTTCCAGAACCTTGACAGTTGTGTTGGGGGGGATAAGGGTCACCTGACTGTTCTATCAAAAATAATTTTCCCTTTAATTTCATATATATGATTCCCTGTTCTGTGTCTTTGGATCCGTCACTGCCCTCCTGAACATATGAAGATGTTCTCTCAGATTTTCCATACACTCAATTCTTCCTCCCGACCCTTTCCTGAACTTTTCCTGACCTTTTGTAGACACCTTCCCCATCCGACATTGGTGCTCGTTGTATTGTCATATTACAATGGAGACAAAAGAGGTAGCTTGAGCTTTGGCCTTGCTCTTCTGGTTCTCAGGTGGGACTGGTCATGGTGTCCTCCACAAAGTCCACTTGCTGCGATTTCTGGTGCGTCCTACACCAAAGGTTGGTCCATGCAGGACTGGTTGATGCTTTCCTTACTTCTCTTGCATTTTGCTCTGTAAGTATTTCAGCTGTGGCCTTTGACTGGACATTACTAAAACTTGGGGTTGTGTAGCGCCCATGTCTACCTTGGTCAGGCAAAGCATCTACACAACCCAAGGAAGACATCTGAAAGAGATATGGCGTTGCACATGTACATGGACTAATCAGGGCTCTTAGTGTTGGCAGGAGTCGTGCTTTAAATAAACATAATGGAAGACGTATTTACCATTATGTCTACATTATCGAACGATTTGGCTCAGTCAACTGTGTTTGAGGTCTGCCCATCAACATAAAAGGGACAGTAAATGGTAGATTGAGTCATTCTGTCTCCTCGTTCATTGGAAACAAAACCCATCCATAACCCAGGTGAGCAGCGATGGCACACTTACAGTAAACACCGGGCTTTATGGCTCTGACCTTCCCAGCTCGACATATAAAACTCAAACGGCTTTCGTAAAGACGTCCTGCAATCAATGGAGGAAGTACATCAAAACCCTGCTTAGTAGGAGCAGAGGCAAGAAGGAAAATATAGCTTCAGAGAAATGCAAAATGTTCTATTGTAGGAATTAGGTTTTTGTAAGAGATCTTTAGACCTGGATGGAGTAGATATCTGGAGGTAGAAGGGATCTGGAGTGAGGAGATATCTGCAGGTTAAAAGTACCTGGATGGAGGAAATATCTGGAGGTAGAAGGCACCTAGAGTGCAGAGATATTTGGAGGTAGAAGGGACCTGAAGTGAGGAGATATGTGAAAGTTAAAGGTACCCAGATGGCGTAAATATTTTGAGGTAGAAGGCACCTTGAGCGAGGAGATATCTGGAGGTAGAAGGCACCTAGAGGGAGAAGATATCTAGAGATAGAAGGCACTTGGAGTGAGGAGATATCTGGAATTAGAAGGCACCTAGGGGCAGGAGATATCTGGAGGTAGAAGGCATATGGAGTGAGGAGATATATGCAGGTTGAAGGTACTTGAATGGAGGAGATATTTTGAGGTAGATGGCACCTAGAGGGAGAAGATATATAAAGGTTAAAGGCAACTAGAGGGAAGAGATATATGAAGGTTAAAGGCACCTAGAGGGAGGAGATAACTGGAGGTAGAAGGCATCTGGAATGAGGATATATCTGGTAGTTGTAGGCACCTAGAGGATGGATATTTTTGGAGGTAGAAGGCACCTAGAGTGAGGATATATCTAGAGGTGAGGCAGAAGGCACCTAGAGTGAGGAGATTGCTGGAGGTAGAAGGCACCTAGAGTGAGGAGTTATCTAGTGGTTGAAGGTACCTGGCTGGAGGAGATATACAGGTGTACATCCTCCATGGAGGCCACCATCTTGTTGGCTTTGGTTCCAATTTAACTTAGCTGTTTGAGTTGATCACCATCCTGTGTAGAAGGCCGGGTCCTTCCTGATAGAATACATTAGAAAGGTCCTCATATTACATGGTTTTGGTAGAACAAAATTTTATTGTACAGAAATTGTATGGAAAGATTGTAAGGTGTATGGGGGCCTTAACTCCCTGTGCTGTGTATGTGGATGTGTTTATTGACCCTGAAGATGATGGCATTGTTGGGGAAGTACTGGTACCTTGGTAGAGCAGCTTCTATTGGCCAACCTCAAGTTGACATATTGTATATAAGACATATGAACCCATGTTAGCCGGAACGGAGGGTTCACCTTCCAGAACACTCAGATCTACTGATGTGATTGTGGAATTCTGGCAGATACGAGGACTCGGTGAGGTCTACCTACCCTGATTGATGGTCTTTCCGTGGCTGCCTCTACATTGTCACAAATCATTGTAAAGGCGTCAATATGTTGATTTATTTTATTTTCTTCTGTTTCCACTATTAAAACCTGTCAGAAAAAAGCAGAGAGTGAGCTTGTGAAACGGGCAGTTTGAGGGGCATCGCCTATCTCGAAGATAAATCCGAAATGAATATTGTATGGCCCAGATTGCGAGCACCAGCAGCTGTGATCTTGCGAACCGACGGACGCCAAAGATTCACAGGATTGTCAGAATATTTTATGTTTTGGCCAGAAGGCACACGATTTGCTTCATAACTGTGGTGTTTCACGGAAAACCCCAGCAGATAAAGGGAAAGAAAGACACAAATGCTTTGGCAAGAAAAACAATTTCATTAAATCTGAAATTTTTTTTTCAGGCTTGAGCTGTAGAACAATGCTCATCCATATTCCAATCGTTTTTAAAGGGGCTGAGGTACCGATATGAAGGATGTAGACAATGTGGCGTGGGCCACACAATTCTTTTGATATTTATTATCTTAAAGGGGAACTCCAGTTGGAGGACATAGACCCAGGAACCCTTTTAGATCACTAAGGTCTGTAAATAATTTATGTGACTGAAGTTCCCTTCACATGGGTTCCAATCATAAACCTATCCCCTACACAGTAAATGGACCCCACTAACCCCGATGTGTATAAGGCAGGAGGTCTTCTCTCCAAAACCAATGCTGGTGATTCCAATCTGAATATTGTTTGGTTTGGAGTTGTGAGAAGATTGTTGGGGTCCTTTGTTCCCCACCTCTTACTAATACGTAGTACAGTTCCTGTCCATGACGACCCATACGGCAGCAGTGTGTCCATGCATTCCTTAGAAGTCACCATATAGTGAGACTGTCCCCCCATTAGAACCAAATCCCTCAGTCCCTTCCTCAATGTATAAATAGAACGAATTAAAACCATTACAACCTTATCCTCTAAAAAAAATTTTTTTGATGTTTTTATTTTAAACAAAAAAACAAAAAAAAAAACAAATTAACAATATCAAATCATTACACCTCCTCACCTGTGAACCTTATCCTCTAAATAGTAAATGTATGATTTTTTTTAAATTATAATAAAAAAATGAGTTGGGTATTGGCCAATCATTTTCTAGATATTTTCTGCATGGGTGATCTAAGCGGGGGCATGGCAGGGGTGTGCCTATACATTGCTAAGTCACTATATAGTGAAACTTTCCCCCCCCTCAGTCCCTCCACAATCTATAAAAAAAACTAATCAATTAAACAAAACCATTACACCTTATCCTCTAAATATATACATTTATGATGTTTTTATCATAAAAAAAAAAAAAACTAATTAACTATATAAAACCATGACACCCCCTGAACCTTGTCCTCTAAAAATGTAAATGTATGTTTTATTATAAACAAACAAAAAAAAGAAATTCATTATATAAGACCATTACACCACCCTGAACCTTATCCTCTAAAAATTAAATGTATGATTTTTAAAATGATAATTAAAAAAAAAATTGTATCAGCCAATAATTTTCTAGATATGACTTCCGCATGGGTGGTCTAAGCGGGGGCGTGTCCATACATTCCTTAGAAGTCACCATATAGTGAGACTGTCCTCCCATCAGAACCAATTCCCTCAGTCCTCAATCTATATAAAAAAAAAAAATTAACTAAATAAAACCATTACTTGCCGGTGAACCTTATCCTTTAAATACTAAATTTAAGATGCTTTTGTTATAAACCAAAAAAACACCAAAACATATTAACTATATAAAGCCATTAAAACCCCAAAAAAAAACCAAAACATATTAACTATATAAAACCATTACATCACCGCATGGGTGGTCTTAGCTATATCAAATTTATGATTTTTTTATATATAAAAAAACAAGGTGGGTGGCATGGATGGTCTAAGCGGTGGCGTGTCCATACATTCCTTAGAAGTCACCATATATAGTGAGACTGTCCTCCCATCAGAACCAATTCCCTCAGTCCCTCCTCAATCTATATAAAATTTTTTTTTTATTAACTAAATAAAACCATTACACCCCCTGAACCTTATCCTCTGAAAATAACATTGATGATGTTTTAATTTAAAAAAAAACAACAACAAATTGACAAAATAAAACCATTATACCCCCCCCCCCTCCCTCACCCGTTAACCTTATACTCTAAATATTAAAATGTATGATTTTTTTAATATAAAAAAACCAGGTGGGTGACCAATAATTTTCTAGATATGACTTCCACATGAGTGGTCTAAGCGGGGGTGTGTCCATACATTCCTTAGAAGTCACCATATATAGTGAGACTGTCCTCCCATCAGAACCAATTCCCTCAGTCCCTCCTCAATCTATATAAAAAAAATGTTTTATTAACTAAATAAAACCATTACACCCCCTGAACCTTATCCTCTGAAAATAACATTGATGATGTTTTAATTTTAAACAAAAAAAACCAACAAATTGACAAAATAAAACCATTATACCCCCCCCCCCCCTCCCTCACCCGTTAACCTTATACTCTAAATATTAAAATGTATGATTTTTTTAATATAAAAAAACGAGGTGGGTGACCAATAATTTTCTAGATATGACTTCCACATGGGTGGTCTAAGCGGGGGTGTGTCCATACATTCCTTAGAAGTCACCATATAGTGAGTTCTCCCATTAGAAACAATTCCCTCAGTCCCTCCTCAATCTATATAAAAAAATGAATTAACAAAATAAACCCATTACTTGCCGGTTAACCTTATCCTTTAAATACTACATTTATGATAATATTAGATATGAGTAAGGGGTAAGTATATTGTGTAAATATCTGGTCTCAGGACCTTCAAAATCTAGGCGACTGATCCCATAATAGGTACATAAAGGAAGGGTTAAAGAAAACTTGATTAAATCCCATGCTTTTATAATACTGCCTACTAAAACACTATTGTTTTTTTTCCTTTAACCCTGTCCCTTCCTTAAACTAGATTTATGATGTTTTTATTATAAACAAAAAAAAAATTCTTATATAAGACAATTACACCACCCTGAACACTATCCTCTAAAAATAACATGATTTTTATAAACAAACAAATAAATACATAAAATAAACTATATAAAACCATTACACTCCCCCCCCCCCCCCCCCCCCCCCCCCCCCCCCCCACCCGTGAACCTTATCCTCTAAAAGTGTATGATTTTTTTAATTATAAACGAGAAGAAAAAAAAATTGGGTGGCCAATGATTTTCTAGATATGACTTCCCCATGGGTGGTCTAAGCGGGGGCGTGGCAGGGACGTGTCCTTAGAAGTCAGAAATGAAAATTCTCTAAACTCCCTATGAAAAAAATTAGAACGAAAATTGCTTTTTAAAATAAAAAAAAAAATATGTATATGATATTTTATTTCTTAATTTATCAAGAATGTAAATATCGCTTAAAAAAATAAAAAAATAAATATAGGTAAAAATATATAAATAAAATAGGTTTAAATGTAAAAAATAAAAAAAATAAAAATGAATGTTCCTTTAAATAATTTCCTAAGGAGAGGGGGTATG
>CM070043.1:35472200-35482469 GCA_036250615.1 Ptychadena robeensis | reverse complement strand
GGGGGTTATGACATGTAATTGGGGGGTTATGCCATGTAAATGGGGGTTATGCCATGTAATTGGGAGGTCGTGCCATGTAAATGGGGGGTTATGACATGTATTTGGGGGGTTATGCCATGTAAATGGGGTGTTATGCCATGTAATTGGGAGGTCATGCCATAACGTGTCACTTCCTGTGTTCAGGTAATACAGGAAGTGTATTATTATATTTCTCCTTTAAGTTGACACCTTCCTACTTTTCACCCTGCTTGTGTGCTTTCACCGTACTCGTCAACCCCTGTAAATCGGTCGTTCGACCCCCAAGGGGGTCCCGACTCACAGGTTGAGAACCACTCTACTAGGGATATATATATGTTCCTAGTTGATGGGGGAGTCTCCTTTAAGCTGACCATTTTATCATGGTTTATTGGACGTGGTCATCCGATCTGAAATATGGAACAGCTTTTTATATACAATTTTCAGAATCGGAGAATTAGGCTTTCGTGCCGGTAATATATTCCTCCCACCGACTTTCTCTTCATCCCGGGGTCGCTCTCTGTACACAAAGGGATAGGGATTGTTGCCCTGGTATTTGCCACCGAATGCCAACCTTGTAAATACAATTGTGACTTTTACTGATCGTCTCCTTGTACACGCTCCCCTCTGTTGACACGAGCGGCGGATATCAAGGCCGCCGATCTGCTGTGCATGTGTTCGGAGGGAAGACAAAGGGCCTGTGTGCAGATATGAGGATTCGGGAGGGCGACAGAGGCTCGGCAGTTGAAAGGACAGTTACTTGGCCTTATACAGTCATTGTTTCAAAGGCGGAGGGTGCTTTTTAGGCTCCCGGCAGCTGTCATCTTCCCCTCCCCATTTTTTTTTTCATAATTATTTCAGAGACTCGGACCAGATTTTCTTTTTTTTTTCCCCTTCATCCTCCGGCTTCTATTAGAAGAACCACAAACCATAATAGACTCGGCTTGCCTCGTAAGCTTCCAACACATCCTACGACCCACTTCTGCTCCTTGGCCACATCCACCAAAAACTCAAAACACATTGGGCTCTTTGTAGCCCTTCCCCATCCTCCCCTGGGCCAAACGGTCGTCTTGTGACCAAAACCGTCCGCCTCATGGTCTTTATTTCACCGTGTTTTGGAAAACAGGCACCACAACAGTTCTTAATAAAAAAACTAGGCAATGGCAGATGATCAGCTTATGGGTTAACCACAGGCCCGTTTAAAAACAACTTCAAAATAGGTTACACTCTATAATTTACAGTCGTGTCGAAGCTCACTTGCAGTTTCTCATAGCTCTTCCTTTCGTACGTGTATGAGACCGGAATAACGTCGGCACGTCCTACCACCGCTCTCCGTCACTCGTGTCAACCATAGAGTTTTGTTTTTTTTGACCAAGGAACTCCATACACAAGAACGCTTCTAAAGTTGGCCGTACATGTACAGATGGGCGCACGATCGATGACCCATCACGTCGGGCACGCCCCCGGCCATCTAAAGCCAACTGGGCACCAGAGCGTGCGGGCATGCATGCATAATGGGGGGGGGCACTCCTCCACCTTCTAATTAAGTGTGGGGGGGCTCATCGGTGTAACTGGGTGGGCCTGGCCCTTCATGGGCCATCGTCGAGCCGATCTAAAGCTAGTCATACACGTTAAGATAACCATCCATTTTGCCGGCGATCTATCGCATCGTGGTGACATCACAACGAACCACAATCGAGATGTGTGCCACTGACACATCGATTCCCGAGATCCTGGTATCTAAACAAGGTCCAACAGGGATTTACCATCTTGGCGGATCCCTGTTCCATCCTTTCCTTGTGCAATTTTGACTTTTTTCGGTTGAGCGCTCAAGGTGGGTAGCCACAGATTGCCCAAAGATGGATCTGCTGGAATGAGCACGCAGATCCATCTTTGGGGAATCGTTGGCTACCCACCTTGAGCAATCACCCCAAAAAGGTCGAAATCGCACAAGGAAAGGATCGAACAGGGATCCACCAAGATGGTAAATCCCTATTATGTCTAAATCGAATCGAACAGGGATCTAAACATGTATGGCTACATTAACGCGCCCACTCCTGTCTTTGAGTGGGATCAACCAGGTTGGTCAAGCAGCTATGGGACATGTCCGTAAATCCTGCTCGATCTACTCAATCTCGACCCTGATCTCCATCCAAATGATTGAGTGGAGATCAGTTCTCCTTGATTCCCATCCAATTGACAGGAAGTATTTGTTCTGCAGATAGGAAGGATTACCCGAACAATTATGTAAATTATATATTATCGGTTGTTTTTTGGAGTATTTTTCTAAATTTTCTGAGTATATAAACTCCTGAAAGAAGTCTTTAACCCTCTGCAGGAAAGTACATGTGTTCTTAGATATCCCTGTCTTTGTGTAGAACTAGATATTGATCGCCTTGTAGTTGAAAAACTCAGGGATAAGTCTCGGAGATTAGCTGTTCGATATCCTTCGGCATAATTGATGGCATTTTTGCAGAAGATGTTTAACATGCGACTCCTGAAAATAATATATAGAAGAATAGATTGTGTGAGTGTGGTGGGCAGCTAGATCACATCAAAGATGGCGGCACCCCAATGGCGGCCATGCGTGATTTGATTGTCTATGCTATCCCCTTGTATAGACAACCAAATCATAGGGTGCCGCCATCTTTGATGTGATCTAGCTGCCCACCGGACTTTACTCAGGAGATGGCTTATCTTTAGGTCATTTACATATGCAGATTAGATATTCCTGACCCCACCCATCTGCTTTGTAACACCTAGCACCAGATTTGACTTTTGGACTCCTGAAATAAAACTATAGTATAATACATTGAGTGAGTGTGGTGGGCAGCTAGATCACATCAAAGATGGCGGCAACCCAATGGCGGCCATGTGTGATTTGATTGTCCAAACAATCATCCTTGTATAGACAACCAAATCATAGGGTGCCGCCATCTTGGACATGATCTAGCTGCCCACCGGGCTTTACTCAGGGGATGGCTTATCTTTAGGTCATTTACATATGCAGATTAGATATTCCTGACTCCACCCCTCTGCTTTGTAACACCTAGCAACAGATTTGACTTTTGTTGACCTGGAGGTTCGGAATAGTCTTATCGGCTTGGATGAACAGCGTGCTTTCACATTCTCCGAGCCCGTATATAAAGTACAGTCATGCGTCTCTCGTGTTATACGATCAGGTAAGAAAGGTCACATTCTTGTCAGCGTGCCCCGGCAAGTGACTGTGAGCAGGCCTGTCATTTTAAAAACGACCAGTTCAGTCGGATGAAATGGCCGCGGTTAATCCTGGTTTACCTGAATGGAACCCGTCGTGTTTATACAAGCCCCGGCAGCTTCTGGGCTGAGCGCTGCGCGGACGGTATATCCGAGAGAATAAATGAAGACTGTGACATCATACTGATTAATTACCGCACATCTTCAAGACATGCGTTGTCGGGAGATCACCGGCGGCTATGAACGCCTGACTTTAACTCCCCTTCCAAAGTTTCTTCAAGTCAAGTTACGGTTAGATTGACAGCTCACTTTTTGGCGCATTTGACAAGTCAGTAACCCCGGCCAATGCATTGATTAGATTGATGATGGTTTAGGTGTCTGTAGACTTAAGCCGGCTCGATCGTTTGTTTCTGGAAAGATTGATTGGTGCACAAACTTGCGGCGTTCGATCGTTCGGAAATCCAAGGTAGCCCACCTTAAGCTATCAATCTTGCAAAATATTGACCCTCCAGTATCGGTTGGTGCCAATCGATTCCCCGAATGATCATTGTGGAATCGTTCGGCACTTCTTGCATCACCGCGTTACGATCGATCTCCCAACAATTGGGCTTAAGGGCTTATTTACGTAAATTGCAACCAACCGGTGGAGGCAACATTGGGCGTCCGCCAGTCAGTTTTGGGACTTCCGCCCAGTAGGACCTCCATGGGGTTCTTACAACCTGCGAGCACCTGCATATTTTAGTTTGCCGTGCGGCTGCAGGAGCGGCAGTGTAAATTAACCTTAAAGGCTGCCCTATACGGGTCCATGCCCATGAGATGGATCAGCCTTCGAGCTCAACGTGATGACGTCATCAAGCTCAGCCCGATACCGATGGAGCTCAGGGCGCAGCACTGCTGCGTCATCAAACTCAGCCGATGCTTTGCATGGACATTGACTGGTCATGTCCGATAACCCTGTCTTTGAGCAGGATTGATTGATCGTGCTCGAAGACAGGAGTGGCCGCATCAGATTGCCACAAATGCACACGGCGTGACATCAGCCCTCAAAATGGCCATCTATCGAGCAGCTATTGTCAGGTGTATTGGTACCTTAAGTGTTGATCTTGGTGGATCCTAGAATACCTCAACCGGCTATGACCATGGTCAACCATAACCTGATCTTACTAGCGTGGCTCGACAACCGATCATGTGATTTCTTCTTCGACACTGGGTTGGAAGAGGATGTACTATAGGTTTTGAGTAGGGCAGTTTAGAGTGATTGCAATGCGATGGATGGTTCTCGGGTATATTGATAGGTTACAGATAGGTTATTGACTTCCATTGGGTTGCAGTCCATCTGTTGTTCGGCTGATTCCGGATGACCAAATCTGGACCCATCTCCTATTTACTCTTACAGAGCCTCCATAGAGGCTGAGAAGCTCCTTGAACAGCCTCCTTTCACTTCTCTTTCCTGGAGAGGCCCTTTGATGGCATTGATTGCCTTTCTCTACAACTCTCCTTTTCATAGTCCGGTCCTCCGAAGCTGCATTCTGCGCTGACAGCGGAAAGCTTCCCATAATCCTCCGTGAACAGCAAATCGTTGTCGTTGTGAATGATCTGAAATAAATCTAGTGACAAGTATAGACGTTTGTAACTGATAAGCCGTAATGCCCGGGCTCAGCCGAGCCCCGCCGCTCCATCCGCGCAAATGCAGTATATTAAAAAAATCAATGTAAATGTGTTAAGGTGAAGTATATCGATCAGCAATTGTTTTTCTCTTTGCGCATTTATTTCTCGGTGCTGAGCTGATAAGAGGGCGATATGAGTCGATTGACAAACATTTGCAGCGAGACATGGTGTATGAGTATTATAGGAGCCACAAGGCTGTGTAATTTGTCGGAATATCTGTAATTTTCATCATTGGGGGACATGGTGGGCCAAGCAATAGGTTTGGCTTAGTTCCACCATCCTCGGAAACATGTACGTAACTTTCCGCCACACCGCTGCCTCTTTATCCAGCAGACTACACCACCCGGTATGGCCAGCTTGTAATTAACACCATGTGACCGTGCTGGGCCTAACATAGAGCTACGATTCCAGTGCCTCTATTCTCATACATCACTTTTCCTGTTGAATGAAGCGGTTGAGGATTGAGAGAAAGCCATTTGAAAAGAGTTTTGGTAGATGTGTCAGGTATCTCAATATGTGTTGAAAACGGCCTTTGACGGAGCCATTGGTCCTAACGTTCTTCTGTTTTCTTGCAGGTAAAGATGAACCAACCAGCTATATTTGCACAACGTGTAAGCAGCCTTTCCATAGCGCCTGGTTCCTGCTTCAACATGCTCAAAACACGCATGGATTCCGCATCTACCTGGAGACCAGCCCAACTAACAGTTCCCTCACTCCGCGACTTACCCTCCCCCCACCTCTGGGACCGGAGACTGTTGCACCATCCCCCCTGATGAACTTCCTCGGAGACAGCAACCCCTTCAACCTTCTACGAATGACTGGGCCCATTCTACGTGAGCATCCAGGCTTCGGTGATGCTCGGCTCCCAAACACGCCGCCACTCTTCAGTCCACCCCCTCGCCATCATCTGGACCCGCACCGCCTTAGTGCTGAAGAAATGGGGTTAGTTGCCCAGCATCCCAGTGCCTTTGACAGAGTTATGCGTTTAAATCCAATGGCAATTGAATCTCCAGCAATGGATTTTTCCCGAAGGCTACGAGAACTGGCAGGAAACAACTCCACTCCTCCTCCAGTGTCTCCGAACCGTGGCAATCCTATGCATCGCTTACTCAATCCCTTCCAGTCAAGCCCTAAATCCCCTTTTCTGAGTACCCCGCCATTACCACCGATGCCCCCAAGCAGTACGACGCCACCACAAACCCAGGCCAAGAGCAAGTCCTGCGAGTTCTGCGGCAAGACATTCAAGTTCCAGAGCAATCTCATAGTTCATCGCCGTAGCCACACAGGGGAAAAACCTTACAAATGCCAACTGTGTGACCACGCGTGCTCGCAGGCCAGCAAGCTGAAACGCCACATGAAAACGCATATGCACAAAGCCGGTTCCATGACCGGCAGGTCTGATGATGGACTGTCTGCCACAAGCTCACCAGAGCCAGGTACAAGCGAGCGAGAAGGGGGCAAGTCCAATGAGACAGATTTCAGAAATGAGAGCGACCCATCCTTGGGACACGAAAACGAAGAAGAAGAAGAGGAGGAGGAAGAAGAGGAGGAGGAGCTGGAGAACGAAAGTAGACCAGAGTCAAGTTTTAGCATGGACTCGGAAATGAGTCGTAACCGGGAAAACGGGGCCAAGATCCTACATGACGAGAAGTCCCTGGTGCTTGGCAAAGTGATGGAGAATGTAACGTTGGGAAGCATGCAGCAATACAACGACATGCTCAACGACAAACAGAAGAGAAGCCATTTCATGAAACGCTCTTCTGACCCGCGAGACTTGTGCCGGAGAATTCCAGGCGAAGAAGACGTCGACGAAAGAGATATCATTCAAAACGAAGACGGGGCCATCAACGGACGAAGCTTTGGCTCAGGTGATCCCTTCCCGGGTCTGCTCCCCCGAAAACCTATGCCCATCTCCGGCTCTGGTCTCAACAACAACTCGAAAAGGATAAAAATAGAAAAAGACTTAGACTTACCACCAGCAACGATAATCCCTTCTGAAAACGTTTACTCGCAGTGGCTGGTGGGATATGCAGCATCGCGGCACTTCATGAAAGATCCGTTTCTTGGATTCACGGACTCTCGACAATCCCCCTTCGCAACGTCTTCTGAGCACTCTTCAGAAAACGGCAGCCTGCGGTTCTCCACTCCACCGGGCGACATGCTGGACGGGGGTCTCTCAGGGCGGAGTGGGACGGCCAGCGGGGGCAGTACACCTCACATCGGCGGACCCGGCCCCGGCCGACCCAGCTCGAAAGAAGGTCGGAGGAGCGACACGTGCGAGTTCTGCGGCAAAGTGTTTAAGAACTGCAGCAACCTCACGGTCCATCGCCGGAGCCACACGGGGGAACGGCCTTACAAATGTGAGCTCTGCAACTATGCATGTGCACAGAGCAGCAAGCTGACGCGCCACATGAAAACACATGGCCAGATAGGTAAGGAGGTGTACCGCTGTGACATTTGCCAGATGCCCTTCAGTGTTTACAGCACCCTGGAAAAACACATGAAAAAGTGGCACGGAGAACACTTGCTGACAAATGACGTGAAAATTGAGCAGGCAGAAAGAAGCTAAGGCCCCCCTAGACGGCTCTAATCAGTCTTAAAAAAGTTTGTACAGATTTAACTATTGCCAACTGAGAGAGAGAGATAGAGAGAAAGCTGAATTGCCTCCTTACACATAACTTAGCGCACACATGTCAGGTGCCGCAGACTGGCGCTCACCATGCAACCTGCGTCTGCAGTCCTTTATTATTTTTTTTGTCGTTATACCTGAGGGTTGGATAAGGCAGTCAAACTTTTGGAGCCTTTTAACTGTGCAATAATTTCTGTATTTATTTGGGGGTTTTATTTTGTCATTTTCGGCATGTGCAGGTACTTATTTTGCTCTTTTTGATTTCCTTTTTATATTTTTTTACGTTTCCTTTTGTGTCGTGTTTTTTTTTTTTTTTTTTTTTAAAAGAGAAAGTCTTGAATCTCTCTTGTGTTGCGGGGACTAGGCAACAAAAAAAATCAGGCCCCCCTCCTACCTGCAGGGCACAACGGGTTAATACCCCCCTTCCCCGCTAGTTATTCCTCACCCCACTTAGAATAATAGCCATGGGGGTCCTAGTAGTGGAGATTTTTGTATGTTAAATTATCATTTCGGGCTGCTAACATTTCTGGAATTTAAGCTAAACTTTTTTTTAATTTGTAATTTCTTGAAAAGAAGCCATCGGCCTTATTTCTGTTATATTTTTTTTGTTATTGTTATTTTTTTTTTTTTTTTGTTATTGTTTTATTTTAAATTTTTTTGTTATTATTTTATTTTGATTTTTTTGTTATTATTTTATTATAATTTTTATTTTGTGTTATTATTTTTATTTCTATTTTTTTTATAATTTTTGAATATTTTTTTTGTTATTTTTTTATAATTTTTGAAATAATTTTTTTTTTTTATTGTTTTTTTTTTCTTCATTAATTAAAATGGGGTCAGATAGAATATTTACGCAGCGGATTACAATCTATAAAATCTTAGCACTTATATTGCATGACATGAGGTTCTCATATGCAACAGTTAAAATGCAACCTGAGGAAGTTTATACTTGAGAATCGTTAAGTGTCCATTGTCTGCACCATTTTTCTTTTTATAAGTTTGATTTTTCTTTTTTAATGCATCACCTATTCTACTGTCTATACATTTGGGAAATAGAAGAGGCACAGCGTTGAGGGATACCCCACCCTGTACGGACCCTTTTTTTTTTGCTGTTGAAGTGTCCCCGCCTCTCCCTGCTCCATTTTCTCTGTAGAGGCGGGCCACTCGGCAAGCAAATAGTAAGAGGTGCCCCCCCCCCCTCTACCTGCAGTTCACTCTGAAGGGTCATCGAACACAGATCAGTACATGAGTTATGTGGATGTGATTGCTTAGTTTGCAATGATTTGTGGACTTTTAAAAAATTTTTACAAAAAAAATGTTTTAATTGATATGAAATGAAACGTTCCCATGACAATGACGTTTTGCCTTTTAAGATCGTTTTTCCATTTTTGTTTCCTTTTGTTTTTTTTGTCTCCGCGTGCATCAGGAGGACAGCTGAGAACGAAAGGTTATCCATTTTAAAAAAAAACAAAATCATTTTTTTTTTGTTGACCGCACTTTAAAAAAAAAGTTGAGTTTTTTTTTTCCATGGCTTCTGAACAAGAAATTACGGCCTATTTCTCCTGCAGCCCCTCCCCTCCCCCCCCCCCCTCTCCGACGGCGGCGGGTTGGATTCAATAAGGGAACACCTGAGATTAAGTGCCAGCGTTGCTAAGCATGGCATTCAGAATGCTGGCACTATAAAAAAAAAAAAAGAGATATATATAATTTATTGGACGGTTGCTCTACTGCCATTCGAAATATTTTTTTGTGAGTGCCTTGAAAACTGATCTTCCTATGTGAGTCTCTTGAGACAAAAAAAAAAAATGCAAACGTTTTTTTTTTTTTTTTTGGGAAAGGAAAAAAAAAGAACTTTAAAAATTGTAATAGAAATTTTACATTTCTTTTACGTAAATCTGGTTGACCGTAGTGGACACGATATTTGCCATAAGAACCCGATCTAACGAAGATGTTTACTCAGCACAAGAACCTTCTTAAGCTGATTTTGCTTTTTTTTTACCGTCAGCTGTGTTTCAGGACGACGCTGCTTAGAGAACGCGAGGAAAAAAAAAAATATTTACCGCTGAATTGAGAATGAAAACGAACGTGCCGGTTATCGTTGAACGGGGAAAAAAAAAAAAACAATTCAGGAAAAAAAAAACAACAACGGCTATTTACATTTTTACATTTTTTTTTTTAAACGGTAAATTTAGTGCACTCTGTCTTAAAAAATACGTTTACAGTATTCAATACGTACAAGGGTTTCAAAACAAAAAGAAAAACGGAAACAATTATTGTGTGTATGTGTTTGGACGATCCATTTCTTTTTCAAAAAAAGTTTGATGAATAGGTTATATAAAAGAAAAGAAAAGAAAAAAAAACGCCACGACGGCCATGTGTATATTGTTTATTTTATATTTCCTTTTGGTTTTTTGGGTGACGGGGTTTTAGTATATATTATATATATTAAAATTTCTTGATTACTGTAAAAGTGGACCAGTATTTGTAATAATGGAGAATGCCTGGGCATTTTAACAAAAGCTGTAATAATAAAAAAAAATAAAAAATTCCTCGGGGATAAAAAAAAAAAAATTCAATGGTGGGTCTATTACATTGTTCTTGTCACTGTAATTGTAAAGTCTGAGTTTTAGTACTTATTTTTCCTGCCTTGGGTGTTAATTATTTTTTTTTTTATTATTTAAAAAAAAAAAAAAACTGTATAGAAACTTGTATTTGGGGAATAAAAAAAAAAAAAAAAAAAA
>CM070043.1:35214503-35227374 GCA_036250615.1 Ptychadena robeensis | reverse complement strand
TATCCATGGTAGAAGTGGTGAGGGAAGTATCTCCAGGTTCTCCATCCTATACGAGTATCCGTGGTAGAGGTCCTACTGACCTCTCTTGGGCCACCTTCCTCAGCACCATCCCTGAATTGTCTTCTAAGGCCTCCCATACCCCTTTAGGGTCCCCATACACCTTAAGATTTCTCTGTCAGATTTCCTTTAGATCTCTTTTTGGTTTATTAAAACCATGTCATATGAGGGACTTTCTTACCCATCAAGTCTACCTGTGTTCAGTCGCAGAGGACCCGGCACTACATAGTTGATACCGGAAAAGCAAGACGTTTTAGGATGAAGTCCCACCAAGACCACCCCCACGAGCCGGTATAGAAATACCCACCAATCGTAGATCCGCTTCCTGCCTATAATAGTATACATAGTGGGTGATCCTGAACTTCCTCCCGCAGGGTGACAATGCTAGAGGCCCGGCAGGAAATTTGCTGCGGCGTTGTCACCCTGAGCAGCTCCTGGAGATCCTAGAGAAGGTTAAATTTTTTTGACTTTC
Source organism: Ptychadena robeensis (assembly GCA_036250615.1). Taxonomy (NCBI): domain Eukaryota; kingdom Metazoa; phylum Chordata; class Amphibia; order Anura; family Ptychadenidae; genus Ptychadena; species Ptychadena robeensis. The sequence goes on along the minus strand of CM070043.1, from coordinate 35,226,845 downwards.
CGAGCTGATTGCAAAGCCCCTGAGCATGGTATCATCACCAAAATTACTGGAAATGTAGAGAAGGAGTTGAGGTAAATGCAAAATAAAAGGTTTAGCTCTTACACAAATAGTTTTTGCATATATTAGGTTCAAAGTCAAGTCAAGATTTAAAGTCAATTTGAATTTGAACTTAATTTATGCAAAAACTACATGTGCTAAAGCAAAACTGTTTATTATTAAATGTTTTCCCAACCTTTCTCTACATCTCCAGCAAGTTTGGCGATGATACCACGTTAAGGGGCTTTGTATCAGCTCACAAAGTCAGCAAGTAGCAAAATTCGACCATCTCTATTTTATAATATAAAGAAATTCCTGCAGGGTGACAACGCTACAAGAAATTTGCTGCGGGCGTTGTTTTTCGACTAGCTGAATTTGTGAGTCAATTGCAAAGCCCCTGAACATGGTATCATCATCAAACTTGCTGGAGTTGAAGAGAAGAGTTTAAGGTAACTACAACAATTTTTTTTGAGCTCTAACCCAAATAGTTTTTGCATAAATTAAGTTCAAAGTCAAGTCAAGATTTTGAAAGTCAAAGTTTCAACTTTAACTTTGAACTTAATTTATGCAAAAACTAAATGGGCTAGAGCAAAACTGTTTATTTTTAAATGTTCCCATAACCCTTCTCTACGTCTCCAGCAATTATGGTGATGATACCATGCTCAGGAGCTTTGCAATCAGCTCACAAAGTCAGCTAGTCTAAAAATGTGACCGTCTATTTTATAATATCGACAGTGAACTTCCTGCAGGGTGACAACGCTACAGGAAATTTGCTGCGGGCCTTGTTTTTCGACTAGCTGACTTTGTAGTTATTTGCAAAGCCCCTGGGCATGGTATCATCACCAAAATTGCTGGAGATGTAGAGAAGAGTTTAAGGTAACTACAACAATGTTTATGTTAGCTCTAACCCAAATAGTTTTTGCATAAATTAAGTTCAAAGTCAAATCAAGATTTCGAAAGTCAATTTGAATTTGAACTTAATTTATGCAAAAACTACATGTGCTAGAGCAAAACTTTATTTTTCCAATGTTCCCACAACCCTCCTCTGCATCTCCAGCAATTTTGGTGATGATAACATGTTCAGGGGCTTTGCAGCTCACAAAGTCAGCTAGTCGAAAAATTCCACCATCTCTATTTTATAATATAGTGGGTGATCTTAAACTTCCTGCAGGGTGACAACGCTACAGAAAATTCGCTGCGGCGTTGTCACCCTGAGCAGTTTCTGTAGATGGTGACACCCACAGCGCCAGTCTCAGCTGTTATAGGTAAATAATATAAATCATTTAATGGGGGGATGTCATTGGGTGGCACAGAATTGGGGAACACGCCCCCTCCCAGGACTAGCACATGTTCCAGGTAGAGGTGGTCGAATTTGTTTTAAGAAATTCAACAATTTTGAGTTAATTGCAAAGCCCCTGAACATGGTATCATCACCAAACTTGCTGGAGATGTAGAGAAGGGTTGGGGGTACACTATAAGTAAAAAGTATGTCTCTAACACAAATAGTTTTTGCATAAATTAAGTTCAAATCAAGTCAAAATTTGGAATATAGACTTTGAATTTGAACTTAAGTTATGCAAAAACTCCATGTGCTAGAGCTAAACTGTTTATTTTCAAATGTTCCCACAACCCTTCTCTACATCTCCAGCAATTTTGGTGATGATTCCATGTTCAGGGGCTTTGCAATCAGCTCACAAAGTTAGCAAGTCGAAAAATTTGACCATCTCTAGTTCCAGGTAATGACGACTTATCCCAGCGAGGGACAGGTAGGTCCTGATATATATTCATCACTGTAGCGTGCGATGACAGCTTCAGTCAGAGGCCGGTGAGACAGGCGAGCGTTGTGACTGGTGGCCTTTGCGGACAAGTCTCCGGCGCTGTATTCTTGGTATTTCTCCATCAGTGAATGTCACATTCTGATCTACAGATACACCTCCCCCCGGCGCGGGTGCGGCGCTGATCTGGATGCGCGATCCACTTTCACGGGTGCACGTTTCACGAGTTCGGCATATGGCAGCCGCAACCTCCGGGCCTGGCCGGGAAACCGACTTTATAAAAGCAGATGTCGCTAATCTTCCAGATATCACATCCAATGATGTCACAAATGATTGACAATTCATACGGGCAAATGTTCCATCCGCGCCGAGCCGGAGAGAAGGAAGAATCAGCATCAGGGCCAGGGGGAGGAGGGACGGATGGGAAACCGGAGGATGGGGATATTCCATAATCACAGAGGGGAGAGGAAGAGGGAGGATGAGGGATCATAGGGAAAACCTGAGGATGGGGGTATTCCATAATCGCAGAAGACTGGGGAGAAAATAGGAGGATGACGGATAATAGGAAAGCTGAGGACTGGGGGTATTCTATTCAGCCGGGATGGGGGCGAAAAAGGAGGGGGGAGGGAATCAGGGAAACCCGAGGGACTGGGGATTCTTCATCAGGGGATGGGGAAGAAAGCGGAGGCATGAGGATCTAGGGAAACCTGAGGATGGGGTATTCTATCACAGGCCGCCTGGGAGAGAAGAGGGAGACTAGGACTCATACGGCAACAGAGGATGGGGGTATTCTATCTCAGGGATGCGGGAAGAGAAAGTTGGGGGTGCGGAATACGGGAACCGGAGGATGGGGCATTCTCTATCACGGGGACTGGGGAGAAAGAGGGAGGTTGAGGATCATAGGAAACCAGAGGATGGGATATCCCATTATCACAGAGGAAAGGGGAGAGGGAAGGCGATGAGGGATAAAGGAACCGAGGAGGGGGTATTCTATCAATAGGGGATGGGGGGGAGGCAAGTGGATGGGGTGAGGGTAATGGGGAAACCGGGAGGATGGGGGGGGTATTCTATCATCAGGGGGATGGGGGGGGAGAGAAGAGAAAGAGGGGAGGATGAGGGATCATAGGGGAAACCAGGAGGATGGGGGGTATTCTATCATCAGGCGATGGGGAAGAGAAAGGGGAGGATGGGGTGATCATAGGAAACCAGAGGATGGGGGGTATTCTAATCACAGGGGTGGGGGAGAGAAAGAGGGAGGGATGAGGGAATCATAGGGAAAACCGGGAGGAGGGAATATTTCCATATCACAGAGAGATCGGGGGGGGGGGGGAGAGGGAGGGAGGATGAGGGATTTAATAGGGAAACCCGAGGGATGGGGAGAGTATTCTATCATCCGGGGGATGGGGGAGAGAAGGGAGAAAATAGGGCGGAGAGGATGAGGGCTAATGGGAAGGAAACCAGAGGAGGGAGATTCAATCATCAGGGGATGGGGGGAGAGAAATAGGGAGGATGAAGGGATCAAAGGGAAACCAGAGGATGGGAGTTTCTATCATTCAGGGGATGGGGGAGAGAAATAGTGAGGATTGAGGGGGGATCATAGTGAAACCGGAGGATGGGGTTAGAAAAGAGGGAAGGATGAGAGGGAGGATAGGGAAACCAGAGGGATGGGGATGGGAAGAGGAGTGAGGGATAGGATAATAGGGAAACCAGAGGATGGGGGAGAGGGAAAGGGGGAGGAATTAAAAGGGATAATAGGGAAACCAGAGGATGGGGGAGAGAGGAGGAAAGGGGAGGAGGAGAGGATTATTAAGGGATAATAGGGAAAACCAGAGGAGGCCATGTGGCAGAGGTAAGGAATGGTACCCTGCAGGTATTTGGAAGTGAACCCTACTGTCCCAAAACAACCAACCATAACCTAATGGTTGTGGAAGGCCGCGCTTGATTGGTCCTGCAAATCAACTTGGAGAAGACCATTCCTCATACAGAAGGTCAGCCTGATGGTGGATCACCATAGTCTGCCACCTTTACATCTACAACACAACATTTCAGTTTGGATTCCAGGTCAGGACTTGGGACTTGGACTATTCCAGAATGTCCTATGTTATGTTATGGGAGAGGAGACCATTGTGGAGAACATGAGCGATGCCTTCGGTTAGACGTTCTTCGTGGGGTTCTCAATGATGGGCTATCTCAACCAGTGGAAGTTCCTTTGATGGTCGGCTCATCCTGTGTAGCGCTTTCTCTATTAGTAACAGTCTGAATGATGGTGATTGGTGGAGTCCCAGCTCTTTCAAGTCTTCGTACCTCTTCAGCCAGTTGTCATGACTGAGATGCCTTTCAGCGATTATAAAACCCTAAGGGTGCAATACTTCTGCACCCACCTTAAGGCCCCCCATACTACAACCTTACAATTCTTTCTATACAATTCTGTTGACAACCAGCTTTTTCTAACCAAAAAAAACATGTTAATAGGAGAGCTTTCTAATCCTTCCAATCATATGTATTCTATCAGGGAGACTCTGCACTACAATAGCAGTGATATATATCTTCCAATCAACTATGTATCTATCAGGAGGACCCAGCAATACCATGCAGTGATATTTTATACCTTCCATCACTATGTTATTCTATCAGGGAGGGGACCCAGGCACACATAGCAGTGGATATATACCTTTCAATCCATATGTATTATATCAGGGAAGGGGACCCGCACACGAGCAGTGATATATACCTTCCCAATAACTATGTATTTTCTTTCAGGGGGAACCTGGCACTACATAGCAGTGCTATATACCTTCCAATCCACTATTGTATCTTTCAGGGAGGACATGGCACTACATAGCAGTTGATAATACCCTTCCAATCACTCTGTATTCTTTCAGGGAAGGACCCTGCAGTACATAGCAGGGGTATATTACCTTCCCAATCACTATTATTTATCAGGGAGGACCCATCACTACGAGCAGTGATATATGTACCTTCCAAATACTATTGTATTCTATTCAGGGAGGACCCGGACCTAAATAGCCAGTGTATATACCTTCCAATCACTATTTATTCTATCAGGAGACCCATCATACATAGCAAGTGATATATACCTTCCAATCCCAATCTGTATTTCTATTCAGGGGAGGGGCCCGGCCACTACATAAAGCCGTGATACTACCTTACAATCACGATTGTATTCTATCAGGGAGGACCGGGGGAACTACTAGGCAGTGAATATACCTTCCAATCACGATGTTATTCTAATCAGGGAGGACCCGGGCACTACCATGCAGTGATAATAACCTCCCAATCACTATATTATATCAGGAGGAACCCGGCACTACATAGCAGTGATATTACATTACAATCTACTATGTATTCTATTCAGGGGGGGGCCCGGCACTACATATGCAGTGATATATACCTTCCCAATCCTATGTATTCTATCAGGAAGGAACGGCACTACATAGCAGTGATATTATACTTACAATCACTTATGTATTTATATCAGGGAGGGACCCGACACTACCATAGCAGTTGAATTATACCTTCCAATCACATGATTATACAGGGAGGCCAATATGACTTAAATTGGTAGATCTAATGGAAATTGTATGGAGTGATCTAAAGGTGTATGGGGGGCTTTAGGAATATCCCTGATTGGACAGATGGAGGTCTGACATTTTAAAAAGGCTGCACTGAGGAGACCAATCAGATGATATCCCATTACACACAATGCCATCCAATCTGTGGCCCCGCCCACAGCCACTGACCTCTACGCCCTCTACGTCCTCTACGCCCTCTACACCGTGTACACCCTCTACACCGTGTACACCTTCTGAGCAGAGTTCCCCTTTACGTTTCCGTCTGTTGGATACTTCTGGAAGGGGTTTTTCATCGTAATGTATCATCTTGGAATCCAGTCGTGGAACGAGGGGAGAAGCTGAACGCGATGACACCGGGTGAGGCAGTGCTGCCATTCCACCAGTCGGTTTCGGACGTAAAAGAGGCGCTGGGGAATGAAATGTGAGCCCTCCACGGCGCGCTCCGCCATCAGGCCCAATCATTTCACGTCTTTTCATTATAACAATCATTTAAATGACTGTGCTCGGCGCTTTGAGTGGCAGGACATGCATATATGGAACAGCTCCATCACCGGAGTGGGTTCAAAAGCCACTTTAGTCATAATGATTGAGGAAGGGGAGCCGGGGAAAACTGATTGCAGAGCTGAGGGAGCCGTGAGCAGGCCATGGCCGTCAGGAGATCTTCTCATTGGAGGCTCGCATGGACAACCCCAATCATCCCAGCAACGAGGGGTTAAAATATGAGCAAGTATTAGACTCTGAACACATTCTGAGCAGGCCAGAAGATCTTCATATTGTAGATGAGCTCAGGTGGACAACCCCAACACTCACAAAACTCTAAATCTAGAAATAGATTGGACCTCATACATACTGTGAGCAGACCATGGCCACCAGAAGATCAACTCAAATAGACACCCTCAACCCCTACACCAACCCCTAGGCTATGGCCAGAAGATCCTCATATTGTAGATGAGCTCAGATGGACAACCCTCCCAGAACTTCGGGACACCCATTTGACCTCATACATATCGTGACCAGACCATGGCCAGAAGATCTTCATATTGTAGATGAGCTCAGCTCAGATGGACAACCCCAACCTTCCCAGAAATCTAGGATACCTATTTGACCTCATACATATTGTGACTAGGTCATGGCCAAATGATCTTCATGTTGTAGATGAGCTCAGCTCAAATGGACAACACCAACCCTAACAAAACTCTAAATCTAGAAATAGATTGGACCTCATACATACTGTGAGCAGACCATGGCCACCAAAATATCAACTCAAATGGACACCCCCAACCCCTACACCAACCCCTAGCCTATGGCCAGAAGATCTTTATATTGTAGATGAGCTCAGATGGACAACCCTCCCAGAACTCCGGGACACCCATTGGACCTCATACATATCGTGACCAGGCCAAGACCAGAAGATCTTTATGTTGTAGATTCACTTAGTTCAAATGGACAACCCCAACCTTCCCAGAAATCTAGGATACCTATTTGACCTCATACATATGGTGACCAGGTCATGGCCAAATGATCTTCATGTTGTAGATGAGCTCAGCTCAGATGGACAATCCCAAACCCAAACAAAACTCTAAATCTAGAAATAGATTGGACCTCATACATACTGTGAGCAGACCATGGCCACCAGAAGATCAATTCAAATGGACACCCCCAACCCCTACACCAACCCCTAGCCTATGGCCAGAAGATCCTCATAGATGAGCTAAGATGGACAACCCTCCCAGAACTTCAGGACACCCATTAGCCATTGGCCCTGATACATATCATGACCAGGCCATGGCCAGAAGATCTTCATGTTGAAGATAAGCTCAGATGGACAACGCAAACCATTCAAGAACTCTGGGACACCCATTGGACCTCATACATATCGTGACCAGGTCATGGCCAAAGATCTTCATATTGTAGATGAGTTCAGATCAGATGGACAACGCCAACCCTCCCAGAAATCCGGGACACCCATTGGACAATCTTCTCATTGTAGACGAGTGAGGCTTTCATGGACAACCTTAATCATGCCAGAAATGAGGGATTAAAATATGAACAAGTATTAGACTCTGAACATATTGTGAGCAGGCCAGATGATCTTCATGTTGTAGATGAGCTTACATGGACAACGCCACCCTCCCGGAACTAGGGAAACTGATTGGACATCATTCATACTGTGAGCGGGCCATGGGCGGAAGATATTAATGATGTAGATGAGCTCAGCTCAGGTGGACAACCCCAACCCTCCCAGAACTTGGGGACACTGATTGGACCTCATACATACCGTGACCAGACCATAGCCAGAAGATCTTCACTTGTAGATTAACTCAGCCATATTGTAGATGAGCTCATCCATGGCCACCAGGGGATCTTCTCATTGTAGACGAGTGAGGCTTGCATGGACAACCTCAATCTTTCCAGCAATGAGGGGTTAAATAAGTTTAGAGTCTAATAACAAGTAGGCCAGCTGATCTTCATGTTGTAGATGAGATTTACAACCCTCCCAGAACTCCGGGACACCCATAAGACCTATATCCCATATCGTGAGCAGGTCAAGGCCAGAAGATCTTTATGTTGTAGATGAGCGTAGTTCAAATGGACAACCCCAACCCTCCCAGAAATCTAGGATACTTATTTGACCTCATACATATCGTGACCAGGTCATGGCCAAAATATCATCATGTTGTAGATGAGCTCAGTTCAGAGGGAAAACCCCAACCCTCCCAGAACTCCAGTACACCTATTGGACCTCATACATACTGTGCCCAGCCCATGACCAGAAGATCTTCACGTTGTAGATGAGCTCAGATGGACAATGCCAACCCTCCCGGAACTAAGGGACACCGATTGGACCTCATACATACTGTGAGCAGGCCATGGGCGGAAGATCTTCATGTTGTAAATGAGCTTTGTTCTAATGGACAACCCCAACCCTCCCAGAACTCCAGGACACCTATTGGACCTCATAGATATAGTGACCAGGGCATGGCCAGAAGATCTTCATGTTGTAGATGTTCTTAGCCATGGAGATCTCCACCAGGACTTGCATGGACAACCCCAATCATCCCAGCAATGAGGGGTTCAAATATGAACAATTATCTGAACATATTGTGAGCAACCCAGAAGATCCTCATGTTGTAGATGAGCTCAGCTCAGCTCAAATGGACAACCCCCCCCAGAACTTCGGGACTCCCATTGGACCTCGTACATACTGTGAGCAGGCCATGGTCAAAAGATCTTCATTTTGTAGATGAGCTTAGTTCAGAGGGAAAACCCCAACCCTCCCGGAACTCCAGGACACCTGTTGGACCCTTATACATACAGTGACCAGGGCATGGCCAGAAGATCTTCATGTTGCAGATGAGCTCAGCTCAGATGGACAACCCCTACCCTCACGAAACTCTGAATCTAGAAATAGGGACACTGATTGGACCTCATACATACTGTGAGCAGACCATGGCCACCAGAAGATCTTCATATTGTACATGATCAACTCTTCATGTTGTAGATGAGCTCTGCTCCAATGGATAACCCCAACCCTCACAAAGCTCTGAATCTAGAAATAGGGACACAGATTGGACCTGATAAATACTGTAAGCAGGTCATGGCCAGAAGACCTTCACTTGTAGATGAACTCAGCCATATTGTAGATAAGCTCATCCATGGCCACCAGGGGATCTTCTCATTGTAGACGAGCAAGGCTTGCATGGACAACCTCAATCTTTACAGCAACGAGGGGTTAAAATATAAACAAGTTTTAGTCTATGAACATACTGTGAGCAGGCCATGGCCAGAAGATCTTCATATGGTAGATGAGCTCTGCTCAAATGGAACCCCATACCCTTACGGCACTCTAAATCTAGAAATATGGACACATATTGCATCAGAAGATCTTCATATTTGCCATGATCAGATGGACAACCCCAACCCCTCCACCATTCTAAAACTAGAAAAAAAGAACACTTATTGGACCTCATACATACTGTGAGCAGGCCACGCTCAGAAGAGCTTCCTATTCTCCATGATCAACTCAGATGGACAACCCAAACTTCCCCACCATTCTAAAACTAGAAAAAAAATACATATTAGATCTCATACATATTGTAAGCAGCTGATAGCCACCAGAAGATATTCTTCATCAGCTCAGATGGACAACTCAACCCTCCCGACACTCTGGATCTAGAAATAGAGACACTTATTGGACCTCATACTGTGAGCAGCCCATGGCCAGCAGAAGATATTCTACATCAGCTCAGATGGACAACTCAACCCTCCCGACACTCTGGATCTAGAAATAGGGTCACTTATTGGACCTAATACATATGGTGAGCAGGCCATGGCCAGAAGGTCTTCATATTGTAGATGAGCTCAGCTCAGATGGACAATCCCAACCATTTCTGTACTCTAAATTTATATGGACACTATTGGACCAGAAGATCTTCATATTGTCCATGATTAGCTCAGATGGTCAACGCCAACCCTTCCACCAATTCTAAACTAGAAAAAAGAACACCTATTAGACCTCATACATATTGTGAACAGGCTATGGCCAACAGAAAATATTCTACTTCAGCTTAGATGGCCAACCCTCTCAACACTCTGGATGTAGAAATAGGGACAACTATTGGACCTCATACATACTGTGAGCAGGCCAAGGCCACCAGAAGATATTCTACATCAACTCAGATGGACAACCCTTCCGGCACTCTGGATGTAGAATAGGGACAACTATTGGACCTCTTATATATTGTGACCACCATGGCCACCAGAAGATACGTTATATCCACTAAGATGGACAACCCAACCCTCCCGGAACTCTGGATCTAGAAATAGGGACACCTATTGGACCTCATACATACTGTGAGCAGCCCATGGCCACCAGAAGATATTCTAAATCAGCTCAGATGGACAATCTGAATCTAGGGAGCATAGGCCTACTGTAGTGGTCCATGCTGGAGCAGCTGAGTAACTGTCAAAACCCTTAGCAGCCATGTCCTCTGGCAGGTACCTTCGGTGGTGGAAAATTTTGGGCCATCAGAAGCCTCACCTACAAAAAAGAAGCAGAACACCGAAGTATTCATTTCCCCATAATTCTGCTCCCTCATTCTGACAATCTTATTGGTTCCTCATGTTCTTTTTCCTTCCCCATTCTGAGCTCATCCATATAGTAGATTGCACAGGGCTGACACCTTTCACTTATATCTGGTGGGGTTCAGCAAGAAGGTCCCCGCTGTAGGATCATATAGGTATTATTTTGTCCAGTGTGGACGTCTCTGTGGTTGAGAAGGTTCTCCATACCTGCTGGAGCCATCGTGAGGAGCCTCCAAAGTCCCAACTGAATGTTTCATTCATTCTCCATGCGCCAAGAGGGGAAGACATGACCCAGCACCTTGAGGTGGTGGGCAGGGCTGCCATCAGAAATATCGAAATTTTCAGATTCTAAGGCGGACATGGCACCTTGGTTATTACTTGCCATATGCCAAATATGCATGCCCACTGGGGAACCCCAAGCTCTGCTCCTAAGCTCCCTATGGACAGGTCGCAATCACCCTATCGGGGGGAGATATCGGAGGGGAGGGGGTTGGTACAATGAGATGTGTCCTTTCTTCCGTCTGTTGGGAGGGTCGGTACAGCGCTGTGTCCTCTCTTCCCTCTGTTTGGAGGGTCAGTATTATCGTGTGTTCTCTGCTCCCTCTGCCAGGTGGGGGGGAATGTGATATGGTCTAGCATAGGGCCCCAAAAGAGCTAGAAACCTCATACATACAGTGACCAGGCCATGGCCAGATGATCTTCATGTTGTAGATGAGCTCAGCTCAGATGGACAACCTTATCCATGGCTACCGGGGGATCTTCTCATTGTAGACGAGCGAGGCTCACATGGACAACCCAGCAATGAGGGGTTAAAATATGGAACCAATACCATGAGGAACCAATAACAATAATTTCCAAGTGGCGCCATAACTTCTCCAATCATTGATGTTCCTATTGTATCTACAAGGTCAGTCCACTCAGAACTCATATTTCTGTGATTGGTGGAAGCTGTAGGATCATATAGGTATTATTTTGTCCAGTATGGACGTCTCTGTGGTTGAGAAGGTTCTCCATACCTGCTGGAGCCATCGTGAGGAGCCTCCTGGTGTGTAGTACTGGTGTGCCCCTTCCCTTTGTGTACAGTGTGTGTATAGGTGTGCCCATCCTGTGTGGCCAGTGATGGTTAGTCCATGTGTGCCCCCATCACTGTGTGTACAGTTGTGTGTAGTCATGTGTGTACAGGTGGTGTAATGTAGTGTAGTTCATGTGGTCCCTCAATCCCTGTGTTACAGTGTGTGTGTAGTCCATGTGTGTCCCTCATCCCTGTGTGTACAGTGTTTGTATAGTCAATGTATGCCCCATCCCGGTGTGTGTACAGTGTGTGTAGTCCATGTGTGTACAGTTTGTGTGGAGTCCATGTGTGTCCCTCACCCTGTGTGTACAGTGTGTGTAGTCCAATGTGTGTCCTCATCCCTGGTGGACAGTTTGTGTATAGTCAATGTATGCCCCCATCCCGGTGGGTACAGTGGTTGTAGTCCATGTGTGCCACCAGTCCTTTTGTTGTCCAGTGTATGTAGTCCTCGTGGGCCCAATCCCGTGTAAGTGTGTGTAGTCCATGTGTGCCCCATCCCTGTGTGTTACAGTTGGTGTAGTCCATGTGTGCCTCCTGATCCTGTGTGTACAGTGCGTGTAGTCATGTGTGGGCCCCATCCCTGTGTGTACAGTGTGTATAGTCCATTGTGTGCCCCCATCCCTGTGGTACAGTGTTTGTTAGTCATGTGTACCCCCATCCATGGTGTACAGTGTGATTTAGTCCCTGTGTGCCCCATCCCTGTGTGACAATGTGTAAGTCAGTGTGCCCCATCCCTGTGTGACAGATGGTAGTTCCCATGTGGGTCTCATACCTGGGTGTA
>CM070043.1:35198475-35212864 GCA_036250615.1 Ptychadena robeensis | reverse complement strand
TGTCACATGACCACTACACCGACCACCCAACCGACCTACCGGCTCATAGTACAGAGCAGGGCTGTCTCTCCCACTGTGTGGAGTATGCGGGCGCATGGGGCCGTGGGAGGTGCTCTGGTCACGTGATCAGCTCAGAGCGGGCAACGTCTACAGCCCAACCGACCTACAGAGCAGGGCTGTCTCTCACGCCATAAATATGCAGACGCATAGGGCCCACCCCACCCAGACACTCAACAACTTTTCTGTTCACATCCCCCATTCAACAACTTCTCTGCTAGCACCCCTCCTCAACAGGGGGCCCCAGGCAAACACTTTTCATTGGTCCCCCAAATGCTAGCAACGGAGAGGGGGCAATGCTGGCCTACAAGTTGTTGACCGGAGGGTGCGAGCAGAAAAGTTGTTGAGCGCAAATTGAGTAGGAGAATAATCTGTGCAAGTGCACCCGCATACTCCGCATAGTGGGAGAGAGACGGCCCTGCTCTGTACTACGAGCTGGTCGGTTGGTGGTCGGGTGCAGACGTTGCACTGTGTCTGGGAATAATGCGCCTGGGTCCCGGGGCCCTATGCGCCCACATGGCCCTGCTCCGTACTATAGGCCGGTAGGTCTGTACAGAGGATTCAACAACTGTGCAGATCTTCTACGTGGAGAAAGGAACGGGGACATTGACTCCATTTTTACCATCTGGAAGATTTCCCTCCACTTCCTGTCTAATGACCTCAACAGGAAGTGGAGGGAAGTATCTGGGTGTAGGCCAGTAGTTGGGGATTTCCAGATTAACGCCCAGCTCCGTTCTCCTGGATCGCTTTACTTTGTAGCAATGATTTAACTATTCTACTATGCCCCTCCCCCGCCACATGGTTGGACAGGGGGCTGACATGTGACGTATCACAGAGCGTATCATGTGTCTGTAGTCTGTCTCTGATTGGTTGGGAGGAGAGGGGAGGTGATTTATTTCAGCCTGGGTACCCGGCTGGTGAAATGTAAACAGACAGCAGCACCATCTTCTGGCCACACTGATAATTTACCAGGAAATTGCAGGTATTGGCCCACTTGTGTTTTGTTTTATTGTCTTGTTGACTGTTAAGCTGTTTATTGATGAATCGCTTGTGTTTCTAACCGCGTCTGTGATGATGTCATCACGTCTAGAAATCTGAAACGTTCGCCATCGCTGGTCTAGGCGCAGGCTGGAGGACAGCACATGAGGTCCAACGTACGGACATTCCAAGAGTAAAGCTAGCCATACACGTGTCGGATTCCATGTCCGCTCGATCACCCATCCGATCGATTCCGGCGATCTCAGCGGGACTCGGAGCTCCGATCGAGCGGCCAATTAAGTGATCCGATCGCTGCATACCACCTTGTCCAGCTGATTCCGGGACGGATCCGTGTCCGATTGTCCACCTCACAAATGGCAACTCCCCCTGATCTGTGCAGAATCAATCTGATGGAACCAACATGTTGGTTCTCTGTCGGATCCGATTCTGAGCCCCGGAACGGACGGACCTGATCGATCGGACAAGGTGGGCTGCACGCGATTCCGGCACGATCGTTTGGCGTGCACGCGCCCGGAATCGATCGGACCGGAATCAGACAGGAATCTGACCCGTGTATGGGGGCCTTAACAAGTTCCTGGTGTCACGTCAGCTCCTGACTCCGCCCACTACTCCCCATACATCTAATACCCGTACGTATCACATGTTCACGCCGGCCAATGGCAGCAGTCCCTGGTGGATTGGGAAGGTTCAAGGACCACCACTGACGCAGGGGCCGTGGTCCCATCTGGACATTCTGCCGGCACTAGGGAAAGGAGCATTGGCCTACATCACTGACCCATAATGAGCATGCAAATGAGTATGCAAACGAGTATGCAAACGAGTATGCAAACGAGCATGCAAATGAGTATGCAAATGTTCCTCTGTCCTCATCTGCCTGCTTGTCCTGGATCAGTGAAATGTAGAAGCCAAAGCGGCGGCATCGCACCCAAGGATTGTAAGCCCAACCGGGCCGGGTCCTCTACTCCTCCTGTGTCATACCTGTACCTGTGTGTTATCGGGTGTTTGTATCTCCACTCTAATGTATTGTACAGCGCTGCGGAATATGCTGGCGCTATATAAATACATAATAATAATAATAAGGAGGTCAGCAGAGGTCAGCAAAATATCGGGAATTTGAATATTGCCTCTGCCGCTCATCATAGAGATGGTCGAATTTTTAGACTTCCTAACTTTGTGAGCTGATTGCAAAGCCCCAGAACATGGTATCCTCACCAAAATCGCTGGAGATGTAGAGAAGGGGTGGAGGAACAATTAAAAAAAATAACTTTTGCTCTAGCACATGGAGTTTTTGCATAAATTAAGTTCAAAGTTAAAGTCGAAATTCCATTTTCAAATTTTTTTCTTGACTTTGAACTTAAGTTGTGAAAAAACTATTTGTGTTAGAGACATACTTTCTTTTTTGGCGTATACCCCCAACCCTTCTCTACATCGCCAGCAAGTTTGGTGATGATACCAGGCTCAGGGGCTTTGCAATTAACTCGAAACCGTCGAAATGGTCGAATTGTTTTAAAAAAAAATTCGACCATCTCTATTATAGATCATAAGACTCCATGGGTATTATATGAGGACTAGAGATGATCGAATTTTTCGACCATTTCGACGGTTTCGACTTAATTGCAAAGCCCCTGAGCATAGTATCATCACCAAACTTGCTGGAGATGTAGAGAATGGTTGGGGGTATACAACAAAAAAGAAGGTATGTCTCTAACACAAATAGTTTTTTCACAAATGAAGTTCAAATCAAGTAAAAATTTCGAAAATCAGAATTTCGACTTTAACTTTGAACTTAATTTATGCAAAAATGACATGTGCTAAAACAAAACCTTTTTTTTTCAAATGTTCCTACAACCCTTCTCTACATCTCCAGCAATTTTGGTGATGATACCATTTTCAGGGGCTGTGTAATAAGCTCACAAAGTTAGCAAGTCGAAAAATTCGACCTCTAATGAGGACAGGGTTAGGGCTTGTTTCCATTATACGTCGGGACCCCCACGCTAAGCGTATACGCTTAGCAGGGGTCCCATCGTATTCCCACAGAGATTGCCTGCCGGCGGATGGTCTGTAGTGATGAGCAGCATAGGCAATATTCGAATTCGTGATATTTCTCGAATAATTCTACTAATATTCGATTCTATATTCGGAAATTCGAATATTCGCGGTATGACCATGTATTGCGAAAATCATATTCGCGTCGCAAAAATCTTTAAAATGAATGGTCACATGCTATGTTTATTTTCGCAATGCGAATATTATTTTCGCAATACATGGCCGTATTGCGAATATTCGGAATTGCGAATATCCGCCGACATATTCGAGATATTGCCGAATTCTCGAATTGCCGATATTCGCGAAAAATATTCGCCATTCGAATATTCGAGCTCAACACTAATGGTCTGTTTACACATCCGCCGGTGTACAGGCTGAACGTACTCGACTCCGTTCAGCCTTACACCGGCGGATCGGCTCAGCGCAATGAAGACAGACCCGTCCGCCGAGCAGGTAAGTCTGTTACGTTGGGACCTCGCAATGGAAACAAAGCCCCCTTTAGGTTACCTCTGAAATCCATCTAGTCAGCAGCAAACTTGTCCTTACAGCCCCGGAGCTCCAACCAGAGAACAGAGAGCCAATTAGGACAGATCTATACGTATCATGTTACGTGTCACGTGTCTCATATTCAGACTTAAAGGACATATTTTCCCCGACACCGTAATCGAGGGATAAAAACATTGTCTGGTCGCCTCTTCGCGGCATCAGACTAAAGCGACTCGGCGGTTCCCGTTGACACTCTGCTAGCGGAGATAAGATTGTCTCTCTCATATTTAGCCACGAGAGTGGATGGCTCTTGGCTTTCTTTTTTTTCTTTTTTCAATTAGTCATCAATATCCGCCTGAAAGTAGAGGAGCCGGTCCCTACAGCCCGACATGAAACGCAGAAACACGAGGAGCCGCTATTCGGGCATCGCATTAGGAGAGATGTGTAATCTCCTGCCGTGGCTCTATGGCTTAGTGCTCCGTCTCTCCATTCTCTCCCTTCGCCTTGCAATAACAGATATTTGTGAAAGTAGAACTGTGATCCATTATAGATAAGACGCTGTGATTAAGTTTTCCCTAATGCAAATCTTGCAGCGTCCCGTGCAGGCCACGTATCATATATGACAGGCGCATAATGGCGGCCTTGCCTAGGTTTCTACACCGTCTTGTTTGTTTCTGATGAATAAAAGTTGGTGTACTTACCTTGTTTCCCCAAAAGTAAGGCACTCCAGAGGATACATTGTAACTCTAGACAGGGGGGATCAGAGGGGGCAATCACAATGACACAGGGGGGATGAACTTTCGTTGAAGTTTCTTGAGGAATACTAGAATTGTTGATTTAGGGGGCAATCTTAGCGGCCACAATATCCCGGCCTGGACGCCAGTTTAGTGGTAACGCAATGATGGTGCACACGTGGTGTGCGTGTGCGGTGGGGCACCAGGGGTGAACAATGGGGGAAGAACAATGATTTCAAGCTTCACCTCGCTTTACCAGGTCAAGTCCTGCCATTCTAACCCTCACCCATCAAGAATAACTCGCGAGGTCAGATCAGCCATGTGGGGGAAAGTCGAGGATAAAGCGGGAGAGTGAAGCACCCAGCAGGATCCTGAAGATCAGTACATCACCCATCGAATCTTTCAGAATCAGACATCACCCCAGAATCTTCCCGAATCTGTATTACCCAGCAGAAGCCATCTAGGAGTCCATAATCAAAACCAGATAAATAAAGGATCGATGAATCACACATCAGAAGCCATCGAGAGGTCAGTAATCATCTATCAGAACCATCCAAATCAGCGATCCCACCCATCGGGATCATCCAAAATCAGTAATCACTATCAGAATCCATTCGAAAGATCGTATGCACCTCTCTGATCCACCCAGATCGTATCACCTATCTGATTCCACCCAGATCAGTAATCACCTATCCGAATCCTCCAGAATTGGAAAAAGCATGCATGTCGGTCCGTATACGCACACCATCACAGACTCTCAGCGACTGCGCCAGAACAGCCACCGGATCAGTGAATATGCGGCAGAATCAGTACACCATCGATATCGCGATCCAGAATTAGAGAATCACCAATCATAGTTCGTCCAGAATAGAAACACCAATCAGATCAGTAATCCTCGCAGAATAGTACCGAGACAGAAGATCACCTAGCGGGAATCTATCCAGAATCTGGAGTATCCACAGAAGCCTCTAGAGTCCATATCAAAACCAGATGAATAAAAATCAGTAATCCCACACATCAGGAAAGCATAGGAGTCGGGATCTCTGCGCCGAATTCTTTCAGAACAAGGATTCACGCCATGCTGGATCCACCCAGAATCAGTACTCACCTATCAGAATCCATCCAGAATTAGAAATCACCAAGTCGGGTCTGTGCAGAATTAGAAATCCCCTCATCCGACATCAGCATCCTCACCCAGCAATTCATCCAGAATTGACAACACCAATCATAGTTCGTCGAACTTAGAAAGCACCTTGTCAGTATCACTCTCACGAGTAATCCCGAATCAGCAATCACCTATCCGAATCTGCCGCAGAATCAGCATCACCCATCAGAATCTGCCCAGAATCAGCATCACCCATCAGAACTGCCCAGACAGCACGCCAGCAGCAATCAGCGCCTCAGAACGTGCCAGAATCAGCCATCACCCATCGTAGAGATTTCGACGGTCGACTTAATTGCACGCCCCTGAGCATGGTATCATCACAAACTTGCGGGGGGAGGGAGGGGAAGGGGGGGGTTGGGGTGGGGGGGTAGAATACAAAATAGAAGTAGGTCTCTACCCAAATCGTTTTTTTCACAATTAGTTTAAAGTCAAGTAGAATTTCGGAAAATTGGAATTTGGAGGGCTTTAACTGTTGAACGGAATTTATGCAAAAACGCCCATGGTGCTAGAGCAAACTGTTGCGTTTCAAATGGGCCCCCAACCGCGGCGGCAGGCCCCAGCAATTTGGTGATGATGCCTGTTTCAGGGGATTTGCACCAGCTCAAAAGTTAGCCAGTTGAACATCGCCACTCTACCCATCAGTAACTATCGCCGCCAGTAGTCACCCTCACAGTACCCTTGAATGAAGAAATCCCAGTCTTTCATGATCAGGTTATCACCTCGAGGGGGGAAGCTATCCAGATTCGAAATCAGATTTCCATCCAGAATCAGTATCACCATCATAGTCGGTCCGACATTAGAAATCCCAGATCAGTACCCTGAATCACAGTCCTATTCAGGATTGTCTTATCATCAGAATCCTCCAAAATCAGCAATCACCCTTGGGATCTATTTGAAATCAGTAATCTCTCATCAGAATCCTTTCAGATCAATATTCACCCTCTGATTCCCATCCAGATCAGTAACACCTATCAGATTCCATCTAGATTGGAATCAACCAATCAGATTCCTCGCGAATTAGAAATCACCAATCTAGTCTGTCCCGATGAAATCACCAATCATGTCTGTCGCGGAGGATTAGAAATCACCAATCATGTCTGTCGCAGAATTAGAAGCACCAATAAGGTCTGTCCGAATGGAAATCACCATCAAAATCAGCAATCACCCATCAACTTCCGAACAGCACATCCCCATCAAGAACTCCGACAGCAAGTCAACCCATCAATAACTATGCCAGAATCAGCAATCACCCTCCAATAGAAAGACTACCGAAGCAGCAATCGACGGGCCGTCGCAAGCACCCAGAATCAGAAGCAATCCCCAGCATAACTGATGGGGGGGGCCAGACAGGTAATCACCCATCATAACTATCCAGAATCCGTAATCACCCATCAATAACTATCCAGATCAGTATCACCCACAGAATCAGCCCGAGAATAAGAATCCCGAATAAGAAGCCCAGTCCTCTTCAGTGTTCATCTATCAGTCTATTGTGTTTATCCCTCCTATCAGATATATCCAGGAAGTGGTAGAAACCACCCATCTGATTCTACAGAGCAATGCAGCATCACCAATCACAGTCGCCGCCAGACTGAGAAGGACAGATCAGCCCGATCAGCAATCACCCATCAGTACTACCGAGAATCAGCAATCACACCCTTGAGGGAGTGGTCGATTTTTTTTCCAATCGACCTTGTCGCCGGTTTCGACTTAATTGCAAAGCCCCTGGCATGGTATCATCCACCAAACTTGCTGGAGATGTAGGAGAAGGGTGGGGGGGGTATACTCAAAAAAGAAGTATGTTCCCACCACACAAATAGTTTTTCACAAATTAGTCAAGTCAAGAAAAATTTCGAAAATCGGAATTTCGACTTTAAACTTTGACTACTTATGCAAAAAACGACATGTGCTAGGAGCCATACTGTTTTCTTTCAAATGTTTCCTCCCCAACTCTTCTCTATTCTCGCCAGGCAATTTGGGTGATTGGGTGATGTGCTGTGTTTTCAGGGGCTTGCAATCAAGCTCACAAACTTCACAAAAGTTAGCCAATGTCGAAAAATTCGGGACCATCTCACAACCCATCAGTAACCTTATCCAGAATCAGCCTAACAAATCAACCATCAGGAACTATCAAGATCAGGCAAAAATCACCCATCACCAGAGTACCCTGAGTGAAATCACAGTGCTATTCAGGACAGTTCAGGGAGAGTCTATGCAGAATCGAGTCCAGAAATGTTTTTTTTTTCTGTTTATTAGAAATTCACCCATATGATTCCCACCCCGACGAATCAGTAACCACTAAATCACAGTGCGTACATGATGAACTAGAGGATTTGGGTGGGGTGACGTGCCTTTTAGTAATTCGTGTGTGTCCCCATGTTACCAGGAACTGTCTCCTCCAATGTTGTATATGTCTGAGTCCCTCACGCACTGCCGCAGTAAATCTACGGGATATTATAGTCTGGATGGAATCTTATTAGTGGACGTTACCTATCAGTCGCCAATTGATCATTAGAGATTTGATGTCAGCTGATTATTAATGTCAAGAAACAGATTAATGGAATAAAGAGGAAAATACGCCGACCACGAAAAACCGCCGAATTGAATTAATCCCTCACAAAACCATTTAGGGTGAGAAGATCTTGTACACCAAACAATGGCCGTCAGCACAGCGGGGACTCACTCCTTTTTTAAATGGGCTAAAGAATTAAAAAAGCACAGGGAAAGCAGACGGAAGCGGAAGGGACAGGGAAATCGCCAAGGGAGCAGGATGGGAAGCCGGGGCCACCAGGCAAACAGGGAGGGAAAAGAGGAATGTGAACCGGGGTATGATACCGTGATATGAGACGGAAAACGATATTCAAAATGTAATCAGAGATAAAATGGAGACAGAAGATTTAACTTGAACGGGCTTTTCCACATTCCAGCCTGTGACCTTCATGTCTGTTTCCTGATTGCCAGTCACTTTTGGGATGTCTTGGGTGGGACCATACGGACAATTCATTTACCGGTGCTATTTACAATTACAGCACTATTTAAAAGGGTCAGATGATACAAGAAAACTTTAAAGAAAAATGCCTATAATTAGCAAGGGATGATGACCACGGGGAGAGATTTTCATGAAAAAACGAGCCGCTGGCTAATGGTGTGGCGAGAGGAGAGCCCTTTGGCCAAGCCGACGGAGCCACAAGCCATGGAAAGGTGTATCCCGAGACCGGTGAGGATCCAGTAGAGTTGGAGAAGAAAGTATTAAAGAAGAAAGTAACGCTGAGATGAAATGATACTGAAAGGAAGGTAGTTTAGTTCCCTTGGAGCCGAGCGTAAGAAGGAATCATGTGTGATGGTGAAGGGTTTTTTTTGGAATAATTTTATTATAGTCAGAAGGCGATAGATTTCAACACTTTCGGATGTGTTTTGAAGTTCTTTACCTGAACTTCGCGATATCACCCTTGGAAGCTTATTGACATCAATGTGGTCTTATGACTTGGCTGAGATACGTGCTGTGCAGAGAGGGAATGTCAAGTGAGAGGACTCATTAGTCTATTACCATCCGAAGAAAAAAGAAAAGGAGACACTCTGGGCAAAGGACCTGTCTAGTGTGGTCTATCAGGAGACGACTATCCACCTTGAAGCTTAAGCCCCCATAAAAACCTTAAGATCGATCCCCATACAATCAGCCATTAAATCTACAACAACTGTTTTAGTATAGTGGCCCCCTCCCTGATAGAAATACATAGTGACTGGGAAGGACCACCCGGTGATTATAAAGGCGATGTAGGACGGGGTCCTCCTGATAGAATACATAGTGATTGGAAACAGGTATATATCACGGCGATGTAGTGCTCGGTCCTCCCTCCTGATAGAATTACATAGTGATTTTGGAAGGTATAGATGCACTGGGTTCTGTAGTGCGTGGGTCCTCTCTGACAGAATAAGTAGTTATTCGAAGGTATATTACATCACTGAGAATGTGTGACGATGCGGTTCCCCTGATCGCAATAATAGTGATCTGGAAGGTATATTATATATCACTGCTATGTAGTGCCGGGTCCCTGGGGTCCTCCATGATAGAATCTATGTGAATATTGCGAAATCTCGCCGCTATGAATGTTTAGTAGAAACGCGCAGAGGTAGGCCTATGAAGGCACGATTGGAAAGCCGCAAAGGATGAACGACACGACTAGCTGGTGTTAACGACTAGAAATAGAAATCCATGAAGAATACATAGTGATTGGAAGGATATTATCAACTGCTATGTAGATGCTGGGTCCCCATCCATGAAACAATACATAGTGATTGGAAGGTTATTACATCATCTGCTATGTAGTGCTGGGGTCATCCCCTGATTTATGAATCATGGGATTTGGACGGTGGTAATATCACTGCTATGTAGTGCTGCGTCCTACTGATAGGAAGACATAGTGATTTATGATTGGAAAAATGGAGTAGAAAGCGCTCCTCTATTACATTGGTTTGGAGCATTGGTGAGGTTTAGGAGCACAAATCGATGTTTACAGAAATCGGTAGTTTATGAAATGAAAAGATCGTCGGATTAACGGGGTATGCGCGGGCGAGTAGATATTAATTAAGACTAAGGCGGTGGAGTATTGAACCATAAAAAAAGGACAAATATTAAATCGAGATGGACGATTACCGTCACAACGGCTGCCAACAGACGAGGAAGGAAGTGACAATTCAGAGTGAGGAAAGTCATTACCATGCAGCGAGGGAAAAGTAACACTTGGACCAAGGACTGCTGGGTGGGTCTCTATATGGCTATCACCCTTTGAAAGCTAGACCTCCTGTGTCTCTGAAAAATGTCCAACGTGGCTGGATGATACGTCCGCCTGTGCAGCAAGCGGAGGGAAAGCCAAAGTGAGGACCAGCAGGAAAAAAGTTAAAACACTCTGGGCAAAGAATGTCTAGGTGTGCGTCTTGAAATCATGCCCAATGGGGGGGGGGGTGGACAAAAGAATATTAACGTTCTTTCTAATTCTAGAATTTCAAGAGGGAAAGAGATCCACCCAATGTATCAAAATGCCACTGCCAATGAATCCGTGGTTGGTTTGTGTAGAAGGTGAAATTCCTCTCAAACTTGCGTAACTTTTCACCACAAAGGATTTTTTTCAAAAGGTTATGGTCAGGCGTCGTTTTATGAGTCAATGTGAATTGTGAATTAAAGAGACCTCGGTGGGACCGAGATACCCTCGGACCCATCGGGAAAGGGAAAGAGGATAGCAAGGCACGGGCCAGGGGTAGGAGAGGGAGGGGGCGGAGGGTTGAGGGCAGAGGGGGACAAAGGACGGGACAACACAAATGGCAGTTCCAGTGATTTAGAATATCATGGGCGTTGTGGTTTCCATCTGGTGGAAGAATGTGAAATGGGATGAAAATCTAGAAATAGAAATTGAATATTTTTGCTGATTTCATAGACCAAACTAGGACAGCTCTTTGCCCAAACCCATAAACAAAGAGGAGCCACCACAGCAATGCCTCTCCAACAACCAATGTCTAACATGCACTAGCAAGATTATCAGTATTCCAATAATCTCCAACATTCAATTGATCTCCACCACCAATGTCTGTCAACCATGAAAATACTGAGATACAGGCAAAAACTGATTAATGCCACAAACAATGGATTCTCCACACAATTGGTCTCCACCATACCCATGATATCATTACCACCTAATCTCCACACCAATGATCTCCACCATCAAATGTTACCACAACCCAATGATATACACCAACAATATTACAACCAACAATTATCTCCCACTACCAATGATCTCCATCAACACTGAATCGCCATCAAACAATATCTACCCCACAATGATCTCACAACCAAATCTTGACACTAGCATGACACCCCAGTTTACAAAATTTCACTGCCACCAATGATCTCAACCACCAAAGATCACCACCAATGATTGTCGTACCCCATGATTTTAACATAATACCACCAATGATTGTCAACCCAATGAGTCTACCACACAATGATTGTCCATACCCAATAATCTCACCCACCCATGATCTCACAACCACCACCATCTTGTCATCACCAATGATTGGCCTTACTCAAACACCAATATTTGTCACCCAAATGATGACCACTACCATGCCCATATTAAGGGGATACCCCACCTAACCAACATTCTGTATTATTATATTACAAATTATGATTTAAAATATATTTACAGTATTGTCAGGGTCTTTTCCTGGTATGTGACTACAGGCCTTCCATAGTGGGTAGTGCCCACGGAATGGTAAGTAGTACTGTGCATTGCGGAGATGGACTTCGGAGAACAATGTCTGGGTGCTGTTCTCATGGGAAATAGGGCGCTTGGATGGGCCCCTCATGTCGACAAAATATGTGGTGGTAGTCTTGGTGGTTGAGATAGTGGTGGTGCGCTCATTGGTGGTGGAGCAATCATGGCGTATGGACAAATCAATGGTGGTGGTGATCGTGGTAGTGAGGATCATTGTGGGTGGTGATCAATGATGGTGGGAGATCCCGGTCATGGGGATATTGGTAGTGGGCAGAAGTGATTATAATGATGGAGATCATTGGTAGGGGCAGCTAGGTGTGTGGAGGATCATTGGTGTGAAGTTGAATTGGCACAATCTGTCTACTGGGCCTAAATTGCCTACCTTTGGTACTCACTACACCCCAAATTCCAAGGAATTAACGTTTGTCCATGGATGAAAAGGTCAGGAGATCCTCCGCAAGCAGTGATGATGCACCCACAGTGAAAATCTATACGTGTGGGTCTAAAGCCCACCAAATAGACAGGCCAGACTCCTCCATACAACTTTCATGAGACTTACAACAAATATGTAGTATGTTAGTGACCTCCCTGATAGAATACATAGTGATTGGGAGGTATATATCACTGCAGGTAGTGCCGCCGGGTCCTCCCTGTAGAACTACAAGTGATTGGAAGGTGTAGGAAAGTCCTCCTCCATTACATGGTGTGGTAGAAGAAAAGTTGGTTGTACAGAAGTTGCATGGAGGAGGACGTCTGCCGGTCTATGGGGGGCTTAAGGAAATCTCCTAAAGCATGGATAACCGACGTGGACCGATCCTCACCAGATACCACTGAAGACACTTGGAGTGCTTCACAAAGTACAAGGACTCATGGCAATTCCTGTTGATCATACAGTTAGCTGGTTCTACTTGAGAGGAAGCTTCAAGAAGATTAGTATAAACCCAAAACCCAACATTGATATTAGGTAGATAGGATAGGTGAGGCCAACCCAATGTATACATAAACACAATTTGTGAGACACTATAGGGTCTAGATGGAAGGTTACAAGTCCTATCATGAACTATCTCTTAAGACTCGAAGTCGTGGGCTTTAGGAAGAGCACCAAACACAAAAGCCCCCGCATGCACACCACACCCTTCCGTCATGATACGCTAAGTCTGGTTTAATCCTACTTTATGACCCTGGCAGTGATGTGACTTTTCATGAGGGCGGAGTATTGAGGGTTGCATCACTAGAATGGACAGGTGGAGCAAGATGAACATTTTATGGCAACGGAAAAACATTCTACTGCAAGGACAAGGTAATTTCCATAGGGAAATATTTGCTTTTGAACAATGATATGATAAGCGATAATGAAAGAAAGGCCATGCTTCTTACATACGCGGAGGATAAGAGTATTGGGCACTTGTTCTTGCAGGAAATCATGGCAGTCACGATCATTGGTGGCAATCATGGTGTGGAGATGATTGGCTCAAGGAGGTCATGGTTGTGGCAGGGTGGCATTCATTGGTGGTAGCAACAATTGGGGGGTGATGATCATTAGTGGTGGAGAGATGGTGATGGGGATCATTGGTAGTGGCATGACAATGGTGCGAGGACGAGGACATCATTGGTGGTTGAGATCATTGGTGGTGCAGCTCCATTAGGTCATGGGATCCATTGGTAGTGGTTGAGATGGTCAAATTTGGTTTAATTTTGACAATGTGACGGTTTCGACTTAATTGCAAAGGCCCTGAGCATGGTATCATCACCAAACTTGCGTGGAGATGTAGAGAAGGTGGGGGGTATACCAAAAAAGAAGGGTTGTCTCGGAACACAAAGAGTTTTTGCACAAATGAGTTGTCAATCAGGTAAAAATTCGAAAATCGAATTTCGACTAGACTTTGAACTTAATTTATGCAAAAAATGCAGGTGTGCTAGAGCAAAACCGTTTTTTTTCAAAGTTCCTAAACCCTTCTCTACATCTCCAGCAAGTTGGTGATGCTACCATTTTCGGGGGCTGTGATAGTCACAAACTTAAAGCCACATACACCACATACAAATACTCATTGCACTTCTGTAAACCACTTTTCTTATACCAAAAAACCCATGTAATTAGGAGGATTCCTTTCTACACATTCCAATCAACAGGATTCTATCAGGAGGACCCGGCACTACATAGCAGTGTATATACTTTCCAATCACATGTTATTATACGGGAGGACCCGGCAATACATAGCAGTAATTATAACTTTCACCAATCACTATGTATTCTATCAGGGAGGACCAGCAATACATGCAGGATATTCTAACTTCAAATCCCTATGTTTTATCAGGGAGGACCACAGTCACTACATAGCAGTGATATATATATACCTTCCAATCACTAGTATTTATCAGGGAGACCCGGCATACATAGCAGTGACACTATACTTCCAATCACTGTGATATATCAGGGAGGAAACCGGAAATACATGCAGTGATATATACATTCCAATTACTTTGTATCGATAGGGGATCCGACAATACATAGCAATGATATTATACATTCCAATCACATGTATTCTGTCAGGGAGGACCGGCACGGCATGCAGTGATATATACCTTCCCCCAATATCACGAGTATTCTCTTTATATCAGGGGGCTCCAGCACT
>CM070043.1:35135497-35148433 GCA_036250615.1 Ptychadena robeensis | reverse complement strand
AGAATACATAGTGATTGGAAGGATTAGAAAGGTCCTCATATTACATGGTTTTGGTAGATTAAAGGTGATTGTACAGAAATTGCATGGTAATTGTATGTGGTGTATGGGGGGGGGCTTAAAAAATCCCTTTTAAGAAAACACAATAACAGGCGAGTCTTTCCCTCAGAAGAGCGAGATATAAATCACAGTTCTGATCTTCACGCCGACGAAGACTTCGCATATTGCAACAGTTTGCAAACCTGTCATCCTCCATGTGACTGCTCCTCTGCCTAGAAGGAGGAAGGAATCATTCCATATATTCATTAAGCATGGCTCAGATTTATTTTCCTTCTCAGCCGCTCTGCCTACTCATAACTTATACATTCAAACATATATATCCGGAGCGTTTAATAGCTGTAAATCCGGCTGCATCAGCGTTGTTGTATTTCACGCATCAAGCCGGGGAGGTGAGCTGCCGGCACCGAGTATTTCTTACAGGTGAGTCTCACCGCATGAAGTCTTCTCCAACTTACCTGTCGGGGCAAACAAGGAAATGTGCCTAACAGGACTGGTGGATCAGTGTCTGCTTCCAGCTCTAGAATCCATCCGTAACACTAAGGGTTAACTTTCCCGCTCTGGAGCTCCCTCTGCTGGATGTACTACTCCTCGGTCGCTCCTCCCTCCTGATCTTTATCTTGCTAGATCAGGTGACAGGAAGTCGCCTGAGCTTTGGTCTCTCATGTGTTTACCTTCAGATCCTTGTATCTCCTGCTTGACCTCCCGGCTCCTGACCCCCTGCTTGTTTCTCGGACTTCGCTCTCGTCTTAACCCTCGGCACTGCATACCGGCATCTCTTCTGACCTCCCAGCACCTGACCCCCTGCTTGTTTTAAGGACTTCGCTCTCATCTTAACCCTCAGCACTAACCCTCGGCACTGCATACTGGCATCTCTTCTGACCTCCTGACCCCCTGCTTGTTTCTCGGACTTCGCTCCCGTCTTAACCCTCGGCACTGCATACCGGCATCTCTTCTGGCTCCACGGCTTCTGACCCCAGGCTTGTTTATATGGACTTCCTTCACTCTCTAACGCATTTTACCACGTACTGATTCAGCAAGCCATCTTGCACGGGTGCTTTTCTAGGGATTGCAACCTAGGGATTACCTGCAGCCAAACCCAACTCCCTTCGCGGGGAGCTCTGGTGAATACCAGGTAGTCCCTTAGACTCTGCACCCCTGCCAATCGTGCAAGTTGGTCCAGTGGGTCCACACCCTAGATTCACCAGTGTCACCGCTGCTCTGGTGTCACCCGCCGTGACAGTGCCGAAGTCGGGAACCACAACTTGGGGGCTCAGGGTGGTGAAGCACAAAAAATGAGATCTCCTACAAATATATGTATAACCCAAATCACCGACCAGAGAATGGGAATCCACAATGATGATAAATATAATAGCAAACACTCAATGATGAGGCCATTATAGAGATGGTCGAATTTTTCGACTTGCTAACTTTGTGAGCTTATTGCAAAGCCCCTGAACATGGTATCATCACCATCAGTACATCAGTATCATCATTACTGGAGATGTAAAGAAGGGTTGGAGAAACATTTTAAAAGAAAAAGCTTTGCTCTAGCACATGTCGTTTTTGCATAAATTAAGTTCAAAGTTAAAGTCGAAATTCCCATTTTTGAAATTTCTACTTGACTTTGAACTTAATTTGTGAAAAAACTGTTTGTGTTCGAGCAATACTTTCTTTTTATGTATTATACCTCCAACCCTTCTCTACATCTCCAGCAAGTTTGGTGATGATACCATGCTCAGGGGCTTTGCAATTAAGTCGAAACCGTCTAAATGGTCGAATTTTTGAAAAAAAAATCAACCATCTCTAAAGGCCAATGTCCCTGAAGGAGCTCATGCGTCAGGATCCGAACCCAGGGATGCTTTGGTGCCTGGCTGTAGCTCTGTCTGCTTAGCCACCTGCTAGTCTGACTTTACACCTTGTTGGATCCCTTAGACAAAACTACTATGAAATCTAATTGTTGTTGAACCCCAAACTCCTGGCCCCTCCTTAGTACTTCCTATATAATCCATGCCTCTGCACTTCCTCATTGCCAGATTATTGTGCTCCTGATGATATCTCGCTCTTCCTGCTATTGCTTATTGTCCCTTCGCTATCATCCGCATACTGACCCTTGGCTACTGACTATCGGGCCACGCTTCATCTCGCTCTCTTTGCTAGTGACGGCTGAACTGTCCGCAAGGGGAATTTAAATCGAAAATAATAAAACTGTACCTGTAACCCAGAGTTCCCGGTGACGTCACTTCCGGTTTAGGACGGCTTTCTTTCACTAGACACCGGATCTCTCTGCCGCCTCTCCTGAAAGAATTCTTCCTCTGGCCGGATCTCTCTGCTCCTGATCCGCCCAGTAGAGATGGTTGAATTTGTTTTTTTTAAATATTCGACGATTTCGAAGTTAATTGCAAAGCCCCTGAACATGGTATCAACACCAAACTTGCTGGAGATGTAGAGAAGGGTTGGGGGTATTTTACAAAAACGAAAGTAAATCTCTAACACAAACATTTTTTGCATAAATTAAGTTCAAAGTTAAGTCACAATTTCGAAAATTTGTATTTCGTCTTTATTTTTGAACTTAATTTATGCAAAAACTCCATGTGCTAAAAAAAATATATTGATGATAATAATATAATATATAATAATAACAACAATAATAATAATAACAAAAATAACAACACAATATATTGATAATGATAAGTGATGGCCGAACTTCGGCCAGGTCCGTCCGCCAACAGGTTTTCTTCACGAGAGACCGGCATCTCTCTGCGACTTTCGTGAAAGAATTCTTCCACTGGCCGGATCTTTCTGCTCCTGGAAGAATAGTCACCTTCCCGCCGGGGAACAGGGCGGCTCAAACATCCGTACTGTTCGCTAGAAATGGTCAAATTTTTGGACTTCCTAAATTTGTGAGCTGATTGCAAAGCCCCTGAAAATGGTATCATCACCAAAATTGCTGGAGATGTAGAGAAGCGTTAGAGAAACATAAAAAAAAAACTGTTTTGCTCTAGCACATGTCATTTTTGCATAGATTAAGTTCAAAGTTAAAGTCGAAATTCCGATTTTTTAAATTTTGACTTGACTTTGAACTTAATTTGTGAAAAAACTATTTGTGTTAGAGACATACTTTCTTTTTTGGAGTGTACCCCCAACCCTTCTCTACATCCCCAGTAAGTTTGGTGATGATACAATGCTCAAGAGCTTTGCAATTAAAGCGGACCTACCACATTGTAGGTCACTTTGCACTATCAGCATCAGGCTGCCAATAGATCGGGCAATCACTGTCCAAAAAGAAAATAAATAAATCTTAAAGCAGGAAAGACGAGTTTTTCCGAGGTCGCACCTCCCATGCTGTGACGTTGCACCTTGTCAAAGCTGAAAGGGCTGCCTGGAAAACATCAGCTGTGTGTGGAGTCCCATAATGCACTGCTCTGCCTCTTCTCTGTGATGTCACTATCACAGCGATTCACTGTGCAGCCCTGTGTCCTGTGTGCTCTCTGTCAGTAGCCTCCCTCCCCCTTCCCTTCTCTGTCTCGGAGTTCATGATCTGGATGAATGAGAACCTTCCCTGACATGAAAGTGTCATCTGTGAGGTGATTGTGGGGGAAGTGTAGAGGAGACATTGCTGGGACTGGCAGCAGAGGAGGTAATAAGATATTATTTTATATTACATCCAGTAACCCCGTCATGTCTGTCCTCATCCTCCATATACCATGATCTGGATGAATGTGAACCTTTCCAGATATGGAAGTGTCATCTGTGAGGTGATTGTGGGGGAAGAGTAGAGGAGACATTGCTGGGACTTGCACAGAGAGTAATAAATATTCATACCTCAACCTAACGCTTATCCTCAGCTAACTGTGTGTCCCCCAATCCATGGTCACGCCCCATACACCTCACACTGAACCCCTTCCAACCACCACTTCAGTCCAAATCTCTCCTGTCTCGGTACAGGGTCCTCCTTTCAGACTTCACTTCCTGTCCCTATGCAAACTGAGCCACAACGATCTCTGGAAGGACAGAACGTCCCTCCCATACCAAACCTTTGGGATTGGTAAATATGTATGCAGGGAAGGGGCACTTAGTAATGTCCAAACAGAATGGCGACGAATAGCTTAGCGCCATACTTAAGAGGTTGCCTTAAGGAATGAGGAAGTGAAGATTAAGTATCTTTTTTTTTACTCTGAGTAGCAGTTTTCCCAGATGTATACTGCTGAAAGGTGATGTTAAAATATGTCCTTAGTAATGTATGTGGGGGAGTTTTT
This sequence comes from Ptychadena robeensis, assembly GCA_036250615.1. NCBI lineage: Eukaryota > Metazoa > Chordata > Amphibia > Anura > Ptychadenidae > Ptychadena > Ptychadena robeensis. The sequence continues at coordinate 35,144,120 of CM070043.1, read as the reverse complement.
AGAGTTTACAACCGCTTTAGTCAAAAAACCGTCGAACTGGTCGAATTTTTAACAAAAAAATTCGACATATCTAGTTCGCCAGGGGGAGAAAAAGCGTGTGGACAGTTCGGCCATCACTAAATTGATCTAATAAACACAAATAATAATACAATGTATATAATAATATATAAATATAAAAAATATATTGATGTCAATATAGCCAATAAATAATATCATCAATCATAAAATAAAATTTTTATATATGATGATAATATAATAATAAATAAATAATGTAATATACCTAAACAATTCTCTATGATCATGCAGTAATGCCCTCTGAGATACCATCTTACAAACACCCCTCTGGGGGTTCATGCACTCAACTTTGGCGGCATAACCCTGCCACTTGCAAAATACTCATTCTCGCCATTAGACCATTGCTCGACATCTTTATCATAGGAAAGGATTCCTTAGTAAGTTCAGGACAGACCACGACCTCCGGGAGATATTGCTTTTAACTCTTTATTGAAAAACAAACACAACCAAATGGAATAGACTGCCCGGAGACAAGCTGCTAGGTGCAGGGCTCTTGCGGGCAAGTCCAGCGGAAGAAAAAAACCCTATAAGCGCACATCTCTGACGCACAATTACCAGGGTATCAGGGTTCTTATCAATTAACGGGAACGGAAGGGGAATCACCCCTTTAGCTGGAATTCTCCCTCCCTCCCTTTACCTGGTTTGTCCCACTTTCGTTTGTTTCTTTAGGAAGAGATGATTTCGCGTATGGCCTTGTCCGACAGCAGTTCATCGTCACAGCAGTGCGGGTCCCGGCAAGTTGTCCTTGGGATAGAGGTGTGAATACAGTGTATAGTGATTTCCCCAGGGTGGGGCAGTCACTTTATTAGTCCCTAGCGCAAGCATAGGGTCAATAAACCCAATGGTGTATGGAGAAAAAAAGTATCCTTGGCGCAGGAGATTATTTTTTTTTTACCCCCACGAGCTCGTAAGGCTCGCGTGCACTCAGTACAAGCATGTTACGGTCTGCACATCATTTAAGGGCACCACGCCAGGGACCCTTTTCAGAACCGATTCAACGTTAAAATATGAAGAGTAAGGGAATGCTATTATTTAATTATTGCAAATATGTTGGAGGTTTTTCAATACTGTTTGCACTTTTAAGTTTTTATTTGTAGTATATGGTTTAGGTAATTGGGTTTTTTTTTCTATCATATTATACTAGTCGGGCAAACTCTCCTCGGCCTTTGACCAAGTCACTCTTGTAATTTTTTTTCTTTAAATGAACTCACCTGCATACAGTCTTAAGCATGAACGGAAAACAGTTTCTCTTGGAAGCGGCCGTTGTAGCTATCAATCCTGTCCCCTCAGTCACTACAGTACAGGTACTTGAGACCCAATGTACCTACTCTTAATAAAACGGAGTAGACACCAGAACTCCAAAGAGGGATAACGGGGAATCCCCTACCTCTCCAAGAAAAATACCACACAATAACTTGCCTAATGTCACAGGACGGAAATCCACCACAGGGCTTGCATGAATAGCGATCACCCACCCCCACCCCACTTGAGGTAATACTCCAGGAAAAATGTCTCGATAAGGCACAATGCCTGGCAAAACACAGTTGGCCAATATCGCGTGTATTATGCTCCGCGGGCTGCACGCACGCCATAACACCAAAAAACGGAAGAGCATAAAGGACACTGGAGCCAGATATGATTGCCAAGTCGCCAGCATGTTCCTCAAGGAAACTCCTGTCTGGACTAGATTTCCTCTTCCTGTCTGCATCCCTCTTAACCTTATCTGTTGCACACCTTCTGGGGTAATGACCTTAAAGGACAGCATTCCAACTTGGCTTGATGGACTAAACTACACCTTCAATCACTTGAGTAGATTATGTGATTACCTGGTCCTTTTTTTTTTCTCCCAGATCTATACATATCCTTTGTTTTATTACGATAGTCTATCTAATAGTGTATGTGTATACCTCATTTGAACTATTTACCCATCCTACTACTCTTATGCATCTTCATCTTGAAACAATTAACAAATAGTCCTTAAAGGAATGTTGCACTTGACAATGACCACCTATTGTATAACCCTCTCGAACATGAACACTTAGTGGACATGACCATAAATGCACCACTAAACCATGTAATAGAGGACCATTTCAAACCTTCCAATCAACTATTAATTCTATCAAGGGGGATCCCAGACTACATAGCAGTTGTAATAACCTTCACAAATCACTATGTAATATTTATAGGGTAGGGAACCCAGCAACTAACATAGCATGATATAACCTCCCAATCATATGTATCTAACAAGAAGAACCCAGGACAAAACATACTAGCAATGATCAATACCTCCAATCATATAGATTGACTATACAGAACCGGCTATACATAGATGATAATACCTTACATTCACTAGAATCTACAGGGAAGAACCCGGACCACTACATAGCAGTGACATATTACTCTCCATTCACATGATTCTATCAGGAGGACCCAGCACATACATATCAGTTATATATACTTCCAAAATCACTATGTTATGCCTATCAGGGAGGAACCCAGCACTAATACAGTGATAATACTTACCACATCAATATGTATTCTATCAAAGGGAGGACCCAGGAAATACAATAACAGTAGATATATACACTCCCAAATCACATGTATTCTATTCCGGAGGACCCGGAACTACATAGCAGTATATATACCTTCCAATCCCTATGTATTCTAACAGCGAGGACCCCACGGCACTACCATAGCATGATCCTATTACCCTTCCAACACATGTTATTCATATCAGAGTAAACCCAGAACTACATAGCACGTGATTATAACCTTCCAATCACTATTGTATTCTATCAGAGAGACCTTGCGACACATAGCTAGTATATAACATTCCAATCCACTATTATTCATCAGGGAGGAACCCGGCACTACATAGCAGTGATATAACCTTCCAATCACTATGTATTATAATCAGGGAAGGATCCCACACAAACTAGCAGTGATTTATATACCTTCTTAATCACTAATATCTATCAGGAGATGACCCACACTACATAGACAGTGATATATACCTTACATACTATGTAATCTATAAGGAGGGCCCTTTAACTACATAGCAGTGATTATTATACTTCCAAATCACTATGTATTCTTATAGGGAGGACCCCTGTCTGACATTATTACCTAGCAGATGTATATACACTTTTCTAATTCCTATTTTTTCTTATACGGGAGACCCCGCACCTACATAGCAGTCTTATTACCTTCCAATCACTATTATTCATATCAGGAGACCCGCCAAACATACAGTGATATATACTTCCAATCACTATGTACTTCTATCAGGGAACCTTCGGCAACACACTACATACAGTGTATATAAATTCCAATCACTATGTATTCTAATCAGAGAGACCCCCACCCCAGTTTGTTTTTTTCCACACATAGCAGATATATACTTCCAATCATATCTATTCTATCCAGGGAGGACCGGCACTACATAGCAGTTTTATGTTTTATATACCTTACACTCCAATATGTTTCTATCAGGGAGGGATCCCCGCATTACATAGCAGGATTATATACCTTCTACTCACTATGTATTCTATCGGGAGGCCCACTAATACTACACAGTTGTTGGTTAGATCTAAATGGAATTGTATGGATTGACCTTAAGGTGTTATGGGGGTTTAAGAAAACATTGCTCCGTAGATATTTAAAGAATTGTTTATAAACATATCTCCCCTGTCACTGTTCCAATATAGAAGACCCCATGAGCGAATCTCTTTTGGGTTTTGTTGGATCATGTATTTGGGATGGAAATCAGACCCTACTGCCTAAATCATCTATTCTTTCTTTGAGTAATAATAATATAAACAATATATAAATAATAATAGAATCTATTTGATGAATATAAGAAATTATTAATCATTAATAATAACAAACACAAACCAATATATTATAACAATATAATAATAATAACAACACTTATATGATGATAATAATAATAAATGTTATGATGATAAATAACTAATAATACACACAATATATTTAATGATGATAATAATAAATTATAATAATAATATTAATAGAATATATGATGATAATATAAGAAAATATTAATCATAATATAACAACCAAAATACTTATTTAATAACAATAATAACAACAACAACAATAAATAATATATACATAATATTAATTATGAATAGAAGATATTATTATTATAATAATATCAATAAATAAATCAATTATAATAATTAATATAATACACATAATAATAACCCCACATCTCTTATGATATTAATAATAAAGAAATATAAGTAACTAATATCTAATAATAATTAATAATACTAATATAACCACACCATATATTGATAAATAAAATATAGAAAATCAACACTAATAATAAAACCACAATACAGTGATATAATACTAATAAATATTAATATACATCACACACTGAAACCCACAAAGTCATAAATCTCTTAGGCCCCCAAAACATTTCCGATGTATTTTCGCGCTTGGAATCCCATCACCCCATTCCCTCTACGTCTTGATAATATTGCCCCGAAGGCCTTAATCATATTTTTTAAATAACAAATTAATTACGAGAATAATATAACCGCATAATGATTCGATGATATGTGAACTTTTTTTCCTTCTCCGATCTCTATGGCTAATTCAAAATACAAAATTTGCTTGGCGGAGACCGAGCAACTGGATTTATCTCTATCAGTCTCACCAATATTAATTAACATTAGATAAAAGTTAATCATATATTTACATCATGGTTTAGTTTATAATATTTAATACCCCTTGATGAATGAAGCTTCACACCTGTCCAATAGGTTCCATTTATAATAACTTGATGAGTTTTTTTTTCTCCTTTGAAATAAAACAATAGGAATTGTGATGAATAGAAGTTGGTGATGGCGCAGTGTGTGACTGTCTTAAGGTGATTGTATGGAGGAGACTTTGGCTTCATCCCTGAGGCTAGTGGAGGCTTCGGCTTCAGCCGAGTTGAACGCTTCCATGGAATGTTGGTTTGGCACGAAAATTGGCGGACTGTAAACGTAATCCCCGCTTTGTCCACGCCACTTCCAGGGAAATCTTTCTGTACAGAACCGTATTGTCATCGAGCGATAGTAGGCGACAAACTTATTGTTTTAGCCGTTATAATTAAACGTTGTGACGATTACCGCAAACCGCATATATACGTTTGCAGTTCTGGATATTTCGCATTTTTTTCCGGCTCTCCATTTTCTTAGGTGTCTGAGGCAAGAATACCGTCCAGAAGTAATACCATACCAGAGTCGGAGACCTTACAATAACCGTACCAGAGTTATACCCATACCAGAGTATACCATACCATAGGTTAGAGACCATACCAAGAGTATACCATACCAGAGTATCCGTACCAGAGTACGAGAACTTACCAGAGGATACCGTACCATAGTATGAGACCATACCAGAGTATCCCATACCATAGTATACAACCAGAGTCACTGAGACCATACCATAGTATACCATACCAGAGTAAATACCGTACCAGGTATTCCCCATACCAGATATACCATACCATAGTATAAGCCCATACCCATAGTATAAAAGACCATACAGAGTATAACCATACCAGATTTAAACCATACCAAGTATGAGACCATACCAGAGTATACCAGACCAGATATACCAATACCAGAGTATGAGACATAACCAGAGTAACCATACCAGAGTATACCGTACATCGTATGAAATAACCATACCAGAGTATACCATACCATAGTATAAGACCATACCAGAGTATCCCATAGACCAGAGTATACCATACCAATTAGGAGACCATACCAGAGTATACCAAGTACCACTATATACCGTACCATAGTATGATACCAATACTAGAGTATACCATACCAGTAGTATGAGACCATACCATAGTATGATACCATACCAGATTATAACCATACAGAGATGAGACCATACCAGAGTATGATACCATACCAGAGTATAACCATACCATAGTATGAGACCATACCAAGTATACCATCCATAGTATACCATACCAGAGTATGAGACATACCAGAGTATACCGTACCAGAGTATGAGACATACAGAGTATCCATACCAGAGATGATACCATACCATGAGTATACCATACCATAGTATGAAACCATAACCAGAGTATACCATACAAGAGTATACATAACCAGAGTATGAGACCATACCATAGTATGGAAATTTCTTTGCCAGGAAAACTTTACTTTTTGTTAAAGCAAACCTCAAAAATTCCAATATATAAAATTCAAATATTACTTTATGACCAACCAAATACTCACAATCTACCACAGTCCCCTCAACTTTATAAGATCCAGTCATCTTGATACGATTAATTGTCCTACCCTATTGAGATGTCTACCCAGACACCTGAGCCTGCGCCAGATTGCATTCTCCTACCACATTGAGATGTTCCACCCAGACACCTGAGCATGCGTAGGATGGACGAGTTCTCCTACTACATTGAGAGGTCTTACTCTGATAACTGCACCATGTGCGGGACGTGAGTTCTCCTACCAGTTTGAGAAGTCCTACCCAGACAACTGCAAATGCGCAAGATATACTAGTTGTCCCTACCACTCAAGTTGTCCTACTCCTGACCACTGCACAAAAATGCCGATGATGGGACGTGTTCTGCTACCGCAACACTCGAGATGTCCTATAACCCAAACAACTGCACATTGAAGGATGGACAAGTTCTCCTACCACAATTGAATGTCCTACTCTGAACAACTGACATGCGCATTAATAGACGGAGTTCTCCTATTCTCACTTTGAGATGTCCGACCCAGACAACTGCGCATGCACAGGACAGACAAGTTACGTCTCTTCCAGTTGAGATGTCCTACTCAGACACTGCTCATGTGTAGGACGACATTTCTCCATCACGGATGTGCTACCCTGACAATTGAGCATGTGCAGGACGGATGTTTCTCCTGCCCAACGTCCGAGGTGCTCCTTACCCAGACAGCTGCGCATGTGTAGGGATGTACAGTTTTCCTACCACTTTGAAGATAAGATGGTCGAATTTTTCACTTCCTAACTTTGTGATCTTATTGCAAAGCCTTAAATGGTATCATCACCAAATTTGCGGGGATGTAGAGAAGGGTTAGAGGAACATTGAAAAAAGAAAGTTTTGCCCTAGCACATGTTGTTTTTTGCATAATTAAGTTCAAAGTTAAAAGTCTAAATTCCGATTTCGATTTTTACTTGACTTTGACTCAATTTGTGACAAACTATTTGTGTTAGAGACATACTTTCTTCTCTAACAATCCCAATCAAATTTGGGTGATGATAGCCATGCGCAGGGGCTTTGCCTATAAGTCGAACCGTCGAAATTGTCGATTTTTGAAAAAAATCGACCATCTCCCGTGAGATGTCCTACCTGACAACTGGAGCAATGCACAAGACAAATGTGTCTCCTGCCCCGAGATGTCCTACCCAGACAACTGCGCATGCGTAGGATGGACGATTTCTCCTACCACGTTTGTTATGTCTACCCATACCAACTACAAATGTGGCATTGCACAAATGCGAGGATGTACGATTTGTCCTACCCTACTTCGAGATGTCCTACCGCATCCAACTGCAACCTGCACATGAAGGATGAATAAGTTCTCCTAACCACTTGAGATGTCCTAACTCTGACAACTGCGCATTCACAGGCTGGACAAGTGCTCACTATCATGTCAAGATGTCTCTACCTGACACTGAAGCATCAGCCATTATACGAGTTCTCTCCCACCACATCAAGATGTCGCTAACCCTCACAACTTGCGCATGCGCAGGACAGGACGTGTTTGCCTTCCACATTGAGGATGTCCTACCCAGACAACTGCACATGTGGCATGAATGACAAGTTTCTCCTACCACGTTCGAATTCCTACCCGAACACTGCACATGTGAAGAATGGACAAGTTTGCTCCTACCACTTGTGATTTCCTTTTGCGCCTTTACCAACGGAGCATGCGCATGACGACAGGGCTCCACTTACGTCTCTGTTTATATAACCCAGTGTGGCGATTAGTGTCCTACTACCACGTTTGAGAAGGTCCTACCCTGAACAACTGCGCTGCACATGGACAGATGAGTTTCTCCTACCCCCGTCGCGATGTTCCTACCTTAATAGCTGCAGATAGCCATAGTTTTTTTCAGGGCTACGCTACGGCTTTGGGTGTTATGTTAGGGTTTTGTTGGGGGGTTTAGGGGGTACGGGTGGCTTTGCTATTTCCTCCCTCATCCCTTATGTTGGATTTGGCGCCTCCATTCACCTTCCTTTCTTTCTTCCTCCTTCTTCTTTCTTCTATGGTTGGACACATCCTTAGCTTGGCATAAAAATGGTGGTAAAATGAGTCTTCTCCTCAGTCCCTGCTCCTGGTGCCAATTGAAGGTATCTGGTCACCTTCTCTTTCACTGGTCTTAAACACCAAAACTTCCTGATGCTCCATCCCAAGTCTTGAAGAAGCCCCCCCCAAAAGCCCCCCCCCTTCGGAGATGGAGAAGACCTAGCATGGATGACATTTCCTTACTGACTCATGGAACATGAACTCCA
>CM070043.1:35069295-35083657 GCA_036250615.1 Ptychadena robeensis | reverse complement strand
AGCGCTCATGCCCACCCGTGCCCGACCCTGCACATAGTAATATAGAATAAAGTTCTTCTCCTATATATTCTATGGCCGCTCAATAACCTTTCGTCCTTCAGGTACTGGGACAGCTTAGTAAATACCAATATGGCGGCTCCTCCTGGGAGGCCGGAAGACAGATTGTTGGTTTAGGGGGGTTATCCGCCATGACAGAGAATACGCCGCGAGAGCAGAGACACGCGCTCGCCGCCTCGCCTTTGAGATTCTCTTCTTTGTCCTTCAGAGGAGAAGTTCCGGGGATCAGGCCCGCCGAGACGCCGAGGCGGCGGGACCATTTGTTTTGTTTCGGTTTCCTCTTTAAGGCAATTCAACCTGTTTAATTATTTCTTCTTTATGGATCTCTTAATTAGTCTAATCCTGACTGGTCTCCTTCCAATGTTCCTGTTGGCACAGTTTGATTTCAATTAACATTCTGTTTTAGCACTGGAGATGCCCTCGCTTCGGTGGGGAAAAAAGTGCCATTCTGGAAGTCGTTTCGTTTCCTTTCCCTGCGCTTTATTCCTGTTAATCTGTTGACTTTTATGAAGTTTTCGCAAAGGATCTGGAGCTCCTGCTTGGCGATCGTAAGTACCCGCGCTCGTCTAAGAGGTTCACATCAGTGTTTTCTATGTAAATGTTCCAATGCAATTCGCAGTCTCAATTACATAGGCTACAAATTCTCGTCTGTGATGTCTCTGCCTGCATTCCGCCCGTCCTGGGAGCTGATTGGCTGGGGAGTGTGGAAGCTTAACCCTATCCTTCCTACCAGTGGCATAGAAACCACTATAGCAGCCATAGCAGTGCTATGGGCCCATATTCACAAGGGGGCCGGCAGACTATCCCCAGGTTGCACTTCTCAGATGCACCCGTGCAGTTAGCAGCTGTGGCTTGCCGAGTCAAGGCAATGGGGAGTGTGGAAGCTTAACCCTATCCTTCCTACCAGTGGCATAGGAACCACTATAGCAGCCAAAGCAGTACTATGGGGCCCATATTCACAGGGGGTCCACAGACTATCCCCAGGTTGCACTTCTCAGATGCACCCGTGCAGTTAGCAGCTGTGGATTGCCGAGTCAAAGCAATGGGGAGTGTGGAAGCTTAACCCTATCCTTCCAACCAGTAGCATAGAAACCACTATAGCAGCCATAGCAGTGCTATGGCGCCCATATTCACAAGATGGCCCAGCACTACTGGAATTGGACTACTGGCAGGGATTGGAATTACAGTTTGGGATGGGGGGGGCATCACATTTTTTGCTATGGGGCCCAGTTATTTCTAGCTATGCCCCTGCCTCCAACAAATCAAATATAATACAAAGAAAAGGGTTAGAGCCCAGTCGAAATCATCGAAATGACGAAACTGAACCATCTCTATTCAGCACCCATAGTGTCATGGTGGGTGATGACACCAACGATATGAAGGCGTAGACCCACTGGACTAACTTCACATTTGTCAAAGGTGCAATCTGAGTCTTAGGAACCACCTGGCGTGATGGACTTTGCCACGGACCATCCCCAGGTTGCGCTTCTCAGATGCACCCCTGCAGTTAGCAGCTGAGGATTGCCGAGCCAAGTGATGAGCCAAAGACAAATCATAGAAAAAGCCGAGGGTCAGTAGTAGTGTTGAGCTTGAATTTTCGAATTGCGAATACATTTTGAATATCGGCTGTTCAAAGATTCGCAAATTTCCCGCATAGGGTGGTGGATATTTGCAATTTCGGATATTCAAGATATTCTGCATTAGGAAGCGTATGGATATGAGGGTGTGGACCCACTGGACTTACTTCACAGTTGTCAAAGGTGCAATCTGAGTCTAAGGAACCGCCTGGCATGATGGACTTTGCCACAGACTATCCCCAGGTTGCGCTTCTCAGATGCACCCGTGCAGTTAGCAGCTAAGGATTGCCGAGTTGAGGCGCCATGTGTGAACTACGGGGATCTGTGACACATTGACCTTGTGTATATGGGTGTCCGAGGACCTGGAGAGGTATACAGCAGATCATAGTGGTAATGTTCTACTGAGAGGAGTCACTTGATGGGGGAATTAGGAGAAACCTAATGTATTGCAGCTCTAAAGCCAGGAGATGGGTGGGTGGGTGGGAGGGGGGTTTATTGGCAGTGCCGTTTCTAGTTTAGACGTGGGGGGTGCTATTGGTGGAGCTGCCAATGCTCCCTTCCTCCTTGTGCATATATGAACACCACTGGCTGCCGAGGGGGGGGTGGCTTTGCTTGAGGGAAGGAGAAGAAACAAAGGAGCACATCTGTACATGCTGCTCCTCCTTCCTCTTCTTCTCCTTCCCCTCCAGCACCCCCCCCCCCTCCTTCAGCAGCTCCCGCTGTTCAAATCTGTAGAGGAGGCAGGGCGCCCGTGTCAGTGAGGGAGGGCACCAGATATGTGTGAGAGGGTGGGCGCCGGGGTGGGAAAAACAGCCCTGGATATTGGTTACCATTGAGCTTAGACTTCTCTATGTGTGACACAGAACAGATATAAATTAAGGAGCCTTGTTTATCCCTTTTTATAGGAAATAGTGTTTACAATGGACCCCCCTGCTGGCCGAGTTGTTGAGCGGATGGGTGCTAGTGGTGCATCCCCCATGCCAGACGGCTGGCTGGATCCTATTGTCAGTAGTAATCAGCATGTGTAGGGCTGCCGTCAGGGGGGGACAGGGGGGACCCCCGTCCCGGGCCCAGGCAGCCAGGGGGGCCCGACGATCAGCCCGGACTGAGTACGATGTGTACGATGTGATGTCAGTCCGGGCTGCACCCATCAGGCAGCACACCAGGGGGTGATTTGGAGTTGGGATAGTTCTGCTAGCTCCCCCCACCGTCGCCAACAAATCCTGCCATGGGGCCCAGACATTTTTGCTGTACCGGGCCCCATGATTTCTGATGGCAGCCCTGAGCATGTGAAATATGCGTGTGGGGTAGAGACCCTATGCACCCGCATACTCTGCACAACGGGAGAAAATCCCAGCCTTTTATTCATATCTGCTATACAGCAGCACTGCATTGTGTTGTCGGCCCGAAGGGGTTGGGAATGCGAGTTGCACCCAACAAAGGTCAGCTGGTTTACATAAACGATTCCGAGAAGAGGAATAACAGAGGTAGGTTGTCAATATGTAAATAATTGTTTATCAGAAGGAGAGGAATGTTCCGAAGTGTGAATCCTTTACAATCAAGTACAATGGAATGCTGAGAGGAACGCCTGACACGCCAACAGGAAACAATCTCATCAAGGTTGACTTCTTCTTCTCGGAGCATTCGCCTTTCTATTCTGACATGTGACGCGGTAATGGTAACACATCATCATCTCCGCGGCCTGAATTGCCCAGCGTTCTCTGAATCCATTCTTAAGTGGCGCTATTGAAGGAACCCAGCCATCTCTGCAGGACGCCAATGATGGTCAAGTAATGGTCCATCTGCTTCCATCTGCTGTGACCCGTGTGCCGAAGAACGGAGACCTCCCGAATAGAGGTGAAATCCATATATCGCTGGGGAACTAAGGATTTCCATGCATGAAATATAGATGTACAGATGGAAAATACCCCCCCCTACTCCTCCAGTTCTTCTTCCATCTTGTCTTCTTTACCAGTCAGTAAGTTTCTGCACCATGATTGTACCTGTGTCCATGCTCTATGGTTGTATGTTGGTGGACATGTGTAGGAGGAGCAAGTGAAAGACAATATAACGTTTAAAGAAAAGATCATAAAATATGTTGTGAATACGATTATAGTCATGCCATCCAAGGAGAAGTTTCCTCAGGCTATGTTTCCACGGAGTCTAGGGCTCCATCGACCCCCCAGCGCATTCCTTGACCGGGATGTCGATGGAGCCCATATATATTACCAGCCTCCCGCACTGTTTACACGGCGATGAACTGATCCGTCTGGGAGGTTGACGTAGTGCCCTGCAGGAGGAGGATGAGAGGTCAATGGAGCCCTAGACGCCGTGGAAACCTAGCCTAACCTGGACTTATGTGATACATATGTGATGTGTATGTAGAGTGTGCGATTGACACTCATTTGCCATAAAGTCAGCCTTCTTTTAGTTATTACCAGGTAACAAGGTAACAACAAGGTACAAACTAGACAAGGCGGCTTATGCCTAAACCAACTTTTATTTTGAGTGAAGGCCCAAAGGGGTCTCGGCTGTGACAATGTAAAAAATAACTGTACTTAGGAGTTTAAGATAAGGGTAACCCGCTGTACTGTTTTACTGTTGTTGAGGCCCTTCAAGAGGAACAAATGGAATCATATTGTGCTGCCATGGTATGACCTTCACTCCTAGTTCAGTGCAGGTCACAGACCTCCCATGATGGACCATTGGACACTTGACGTTCCCCATTTGGCCTTCTACCGTTCTAGTGTTGCTGCCGCCCTTCAAGAGGAACAATCTGACACAAAGCCCCAAAAATCTGCAGATTTATGAAATATGACCATAAAAATGTGTCCAGTACAAATGTAAATATGACGCAATGTTCAGGAGAAGCTACAAATATATCTTCATGTGGTTTGTCTATAAATTGTGCTGTTATCAAGCTGAGCCGTGTAGAATATAGTGACTGCGAGAGGAAGTGCAAGAGAGATAGAGGACTCCAGGCCAGACACCCCACCAACCTTTCCACCCACTCACGTCACCCAGTTAGTAGCACACAGCCCAGATCGAGGTATTGTGGGTACAGAAGCAGGTGCTGCATCCGATGAAACCGCAAGCAGCTGCATCACGGCTTCCATTCATCTCTAACATCTCCTGACCCATCTCAGCTCCTTCAAGATACTTCAGGAAGCAGATCCTCTCTCAGATATGTTGGCAGTGTTGTCTCTTCTATGTTGGAGGACAAATTATAGGGTCTCTGTACCAATCTTCCTATGGGGGCCGGGGTCACTTTGTTTTACATCCTGCGATGGAGCTGACCAATGGATGGAGCGATGGAGCGATGGAGCTGAAAAAAAAAAAACTTAGCTGTAATGACCAATTTAATAAGATAATCCCACAGCTCTTCTCACTTCCTGGTTCATTTTAGGCAGAAATAGGCAGGATGTCACAAGAAGCTTTAAATTCTCAGTGATCTTCTTTGAAAATTCCCATAGAAGATCACTGAACGCCCCCAGTGGCCACCCGCAATATTGCACCCCCATGTGTTTCATGTGTTGCCTTGCAGTGAACCAGGAAGTGAGGGGTATCTTCTTAAAATGGTCATTACAGGTAAGTTTTTGAGTCTTTTACTGCATTCCTCCCTATTATTGGCACTTCTAGTGTCATTCATAAAAACATAGATTTCTGGTGGTAGGTTCACTTTAAATCCTCCAACGAATATCCTCCACCTGATATCCTTCAACTGATATCCTCAAACTGATATTCTACAACTGAAATCCTCCAGCTCATATACTACATCTGATCTCCTCCAACTCATATCCTACAACTCATATCCTCAAACTGATATTCTACAAGTCAAATCCTCTTACTGATATCCTACATCTGATCTCCTCCAACTTATATCCTACAACTCATGTTACAACTCATATCCTACAACTGATATCCTCCAACTGATATCCTCCATCTGAAATCCTTCATCCGAAATCTTCCAACTGATACCCTCCAAACGATATCCTCCAGCTGATATCCTTTATCCAATATCCTCCAACTCATATCCTTCAACCAGTATCCTTCAACCAATATCCTTCAACCAATATCCTTCAACCAATATCCTTCAACCAATATCCTCCAACCAATGTCCTCCAACCAATATCCACCAACCAATGTCCTCCAACCATTATCCTCCAACTGATATCTCCACCTTAAATCCTTCAACCAATATCCTTCAGCTGATATCCTGGAACCAATATTCTCCAACTGATATGCTCCAACCAATATCCTCCAACTGTTATCTTCCACTTCATCCGAAATCCTCCAACCAATATACTTCAACTGATATCCTGGAACAATATTCCCCAATTAATATCCTTCAACCAATATCCTTTAACCAATATCCTACAACTGATATCCTTCAACCGATATATCCTACAACTGATATCTTCCATCCAATATTCTCCAACCAATAGGCTGGCATACACACGCCGATTAGCGGCCAATTTTGGCGCTGACCGACGGGCGTGTGCGCTCACGCCGTCGGTCGGCGGCAAAATCGGCCGCCAATCGGCGTGTGCCCACATGGGGCGCCAGGTCCCTGTCGCCCCACAGCTTGGCCGGCCAGAGAACGGACATGTCGGATGTTCTCTGGCCGATGCCGGCCGATGCCATTACCTTTAATGAAGACCGCCGTCTTTATTGAAGGTAATGGCCGGCACACAAAGGGTGCCCGGCCAATTAAAGCAGCCCCAGAATGCACCGTGATGACGTCATCACGCTGCATTCCACAGCTCATCGGAGCTTGTCTGTCTGCACCCGTCTGTGGGTGTATGCCAGGCATTATTCAATGTTTATTTCAGAACCAACTTTTAAACCACAACCATCACCTACAAGCTGACACTGTTACCTTAAGATCATATTTACAGAAATGGAGAAGCGGGTTGTGGTTGTCAGGAACCATCATGATTAGCGCACACAACATGTTCATTTATCTGTGTATGCACAACCCAACCATCACATCTCCGTACACATTCAGTCCTGTTCCTTCCTGTCTTACCTGTCTACACATAGGCAGTGACTTTGTCATAGGGGGGGGGGGGGTACTGACTTATCAATCTCGGTGTGTCTCCCCGAAAAAATATAATTTCTTCATATCGCCTGGAAGGTAAAATATTCTGTGTAACTGTGCCAGGAAGGAGCTACCTGAAAGTCTGAGCCCCTCTACCGAAGCTGAGACATTCACATCTATTGTCCGTGGTGGAGTTCCCACTGTTAAGTAAAAGGAGGCAGAATAGGGTTGTCCCATAGAAGCCCCATAGATATATTGTCCTATAGAGGCTCCATAAAGATATTGGCCCATACAATCACATATAGAAACCAGATGGACACGTAAGAGGGGCAGGTAGAGGACCTAAAATGAAAGTGGAAGAAAACACTCCAGGCTGATCCAATTTTGATGTCATGTCCTCACACCAAGTCACAATGAGGCTCAGTAGTGTGTGTGGCCTCTACGTGTCTGTATGACCTCCCTACAACGCCTGGGCATGCTCCTGTTGAGGTGGCGAATGGTTTCCTGTATGACCTCCCTACAAAGCCTGGGCATGTTCCTGATGAGGTGGCGGATGGTCTCCTGAGGAATCTCCTCCTACACCTGGACTATCCCCCCTGGACAGTGTGTGGTGGTGGATGGAGCAGACAATCTGATTCAGGTCTGGGGAACGGGTGGTCAGTCCATAGCATCAGCACCTTCATCTTGCAGGAACTGCTGACATCCTCCAGCCACATGAGGTCTAGCATTGTCTTGTATTAGGAGGAACCCAGGGCCAACTGCACCAGCGTATGGTCTCACAAGGGGTCTGAGGGTCTTATCTCCGTACCTAATGGCTGTCAGGCTACCTCTGGGGAGCACATGGAGGGCTGTGTGGCGCCCCCACACACCATTACTTACCCACTGCCACACCGGTCATGCTGGAGGATGTTGCCGGCAGCAGAACGTTCTCCGCGGCGTCTCCAGACTCTGTCACGTCTGTCACATGTGCTCATTGTGAACCTGCTTTTATCTGTGAGGAGCACAGGGCGCCGGTGGGGA
Source organism: Ptychadena robeensis (assembly GCA_036250615.1). Lineage (NCBI taxonomy): Eukaryota > Metazoa > Chordata > Amphibia > Anura > Ptychadenidae > Ptychadena > Ptychadena robeensis. The sequence continues at coordinate 35,075,962 of CM070043.1, read as the reverse complement.
ATTGACCAATCTTGGAGTTCTCTGGCAAATGTCAAACGTGCTGCACAGTGTTGGGCTGTAAGCACCCCCCACCTGTGGACATTGGCCCTCATACCACCCTCATGGAGTCTGTTTCCTCCTTGGCCAAAGGCGGGGGTAGTGGTCCTGATGCTGGGTTGTTGCCCTCCTATGGCCTCCTCCACATCTCCTGATGTACTGGCCTGTCTCCTGGTAGCGCCTCCATGCTCTGGACACTACACTGACACACACAACAAACCTTCTTTGCTTTAGTCCAGGTGTGGGTGGAGATCCCTCAGGAGACCATCCACCACCTCATCAGGAGCATGCCCAGGCATTGTAGGGAGGTCATACAGGCACGTGGAGGCCGCACACACTACTGAGCCTCATTGTGACTTGGTGTGAGGACATGACATTACAGTTGGATCGGATCAGCCTGGGGTGTTTTTTCCACTTTAATTCTGAGTGTGACACCAAATCCAGACCTCCATGAGGTGACACATCCAGACCTCCATGGGGTGACACATCCAGACCCCCATGGGGTGACACATCCAGACCTCCATGGGGGTGACACATCCAGACCTCCATGGGGTGACACATCCAGACCTCCATGGGGGGACAAATCCAGACCTCCATGGGGTGACCCCAAATCCAGACCTCCATGGGGTGACACATCCAGACCTCCATGGGGTGATACATCCACACCTCCATGGGGGGACACATCCAGACCTCCATGGGGTGATACATCCATACCTCCATGGGGTGACACATGTGATCTCAGTGATATGTCTGTGTGATGTTGGTGTCAGCACATTCAGCGATGTAAAGAACAAAGTATTTCATGAGAACATTTCATTCATCACATCCAGGGTCCGCTCAGAGTTCTGTGTTCCCTTTATTTTATTGAGCCATGAATATGATCCATATCTGTAATGTATTTATATTATCTCCGTCTATCTTTATTATTATTATCTGATCTGCGGAATTTTATCATTTGTAGGATTTTTTTTTTCAGAAACTCTGGCTGGACAAGTCTTCTACCCCATTAACTCTTTAGTGTACAGCAGAGACAATGGGCCCACAGGGCAGGTGTCGGCTGAGACGTCTGTTCTCCGATAAAACCGCAGCGGTTGTATATCCTGTGCATCACGTAGACGCAGAACCCTCATTTATCTGCCAATAAACATTTCCGATTCTCTCGCCGAGTTTGCCGTCCGCTGGGGTCGGTCACTTAAGCTGGGGAGGGGGGGGGGGGGGGGGTGTCGGGGTTTTCCTGATTACACAATACATACGTTTAGGATGATTGTTGTAAAGGAAGAAATTTTTTTTTTTGGTCGATTTTTGGAATTGCCGTCCTCTCCGAAACAAAAGAAGGTTTCAGGCCGTCACTCACACACATGGGTAGGGCCTTGTCACTTTCTTCCGTCGTTCCCCCATCATTTCTTTGTTTAATTTATGCCGCTTCAGTCTGAATTATTATTTAAAATCTCTGCATTTTTTTTTCTCCATGACAGCCAAGATGCAGAGATTCTCTCTTTCAGCTCTCTCTGCCAATGACGGCGTGACAGAAGGAAGCGGGTTTCAGATGAAAACAGAAAAAAAAAATCATTTTCAAAGACTTACCTTGCAGACAAACCTTTTCATTAAAACTTTGCTGGCTGGCGTTTCGAGGGAGGGAGGGAGAGGGGGGGGGGGTCTTCCCAGATGGCCTGCAGCCTCCAGGTAGGTGATCGCTGACCGACACATCCGGCAGCAACTATTCCGCCGGATGTAAAAACCACTTTTTTTTAAAAAATTTGTTGTATTTCCTTATTTTTGTGTAGTTTAAAAAAAAAAAAATTGTTAATAATTTAAAAACCAACTGGCGCATTCTGGGGACGCAGCGTTTTTTTTTTTTATGATAAAATCAGAAGCTGCGGCTCCGTCTCTCCTCTGGGTGCTGCAGGTTGTTAAATAATAATTATCAGCTCTTCCCTTCTAATGATTCTCCGCGCGTTCCCTCCACCGAAACCCAAATCATATGTTTGGAACGTGCGGCGCGGAAGGAGAGGGATTCTGCTACGGCAATAAAACAATTGGAAAGCCGCTCAAACATCAGAACTAGAAACGTGAGACGAGATTTACAGAGCTGCAGACATAGGGGGGGGGGGGCTCAGCGGCATTATGTGCTGCAGTCTGAAGGAACGTTTGTAATGGAAGCTTTGGGTGTCCGGCCTAGAAACGGACGCACGGTGCGCCTGACTGGGAAAACTTTCATTTTAGATTTATTTATAGAACGGCAACATTTTATATTGAAAACAGAACGCCCATCATAAACAAACTTCATTATTATTTTTACTTTTATTAATAAAGTGCCAACATATTATATATAGATAGATGACCCGTTAGAGATGTTTTGTACACCTTGGGTAAAATCAGTATTATTATTAACTTTTATTTATAAAGTGTCAACATATTATATAGATAATGTAGATTTTATATATATATATATATATATGACCCATTATAGACGTATTGTACACCTGACCACATATCATTGGTGTTATTATAAACAAACTTCATTATTGTTACTTAATTTTTTTACTTTTTATTTATAAAGTGTCAACATATTATATAGATAATGTAGATAATACATACATATAATTTTATATATAGATATATATTGATGACCCATTATAGATATATTGTACACCTGACCACATATCATTGGTGTTATTCTTATTAACTTTAATATATAACACTTCTATGATTTTAACTGTGGACTTTTTACAATGTAAAATCCCTTCTCGGGGGTATGGTATTTAAAGAAAAATGGTGGCCGTGAAAGTCCCCTTGTCTTATAGAAAACAAACAATGGTGGGATGTCCTAGTATGTTCTGGTCGTCTTACCCATCCGATTTTGAATTTAATTTCTAACACTTTTATTATATTAGAAACAGACCGCCCATCATATACAAAACTTCATTATTGTTATTTGATTTATTTACTTTTATTTATAACGTGTCAACATATTAAAGATAATGTAGATAATACAGATATATATGTATAGATAGATGGCCCATTGGAGATGTATTGTACACCTGACCACCTATGGTAAAATCATTATTAATATTGTTAACTTTTATTAATAAAGTGTCAATATATATATATATATATATATATATATATATATATATGTCCCATTATAGACATATTGCATAATTATTATTATTATTATTAACTTTTATTTATAAAGTGTCAACACATTATATAGATAATGTACATAATACAGATATATAAAGATAAATGGCCCATTTAGAGATGTATTGTACACCTGACCACCTATGGTAAAATTATAATTATTTTTATTAACTTTTTTTAATAAAGTGTCAACATATTACACTGGAAACCCGTTATAAACGTATTGTACACTTGACCACTTATCATTGGTGTTATACTGGTGTTAAGTGTCAACATATTATATATATATAGATTACCCGTTAGAGATGTATTGTACACCTGACCACCTAGTTTAAAATTATTATTATTATTATTATTATTATTATTATTATTATTGTTAACTTTCATTTATAAAACTCATATATATTATATTGGAAGGCCGCCTATAATAAACAAACTTCATTATTGTTATTCAATTTATTTACTTTTTTTTTCTAAAGTGTCAACATATTATACTTGTAACCCGTTATAGACGTATTGTAAGCATGATGACCTATCATTGGTATTTTTATTATAATACATATAATCTATAATATATAAATAGATGACGCATTAGAGATGTATTCTACACCTCTATTATTATTATTATTATTATTATCAACTTTTTTTTTATAAAGTGCCAACATATTATATATTTATATTGATTATCAGTTATAGGCGTATTGTATGCATGACCACCTATCATTGGTATTAATATTATAATACAAATATATAGATAGATGACGCATTAGAGATTTATTGTACACCCCTATTATTATAACTATTATTATTAACTTTTATTTATAAAGTGCCAACATATTATATTCATGACCAGTTATAGGCGTATTGTATGCATGACCACCTATCATAGGTATTATTGTTATCAACTTTTATTTATAACCCTCATATATTTTATATTGGAAACAGACAAATAAAACAAAACTTCATTATTGTTGTTAGATTATTTTACTTTTATTTAAAAAATGCCAACATATTTTATTGGGAAACAGTTATAGGCTTATTGTATGCATGACCACCTATCATTGGTATTCTTATTATTAACTTTTATACTTATACTTATAACACTCTATATATGGAAACTAAACAAACTTTGTTATTGTTATTACATTTTTTTATTTTAATTTTTAAAGTGTCAACATATTATACTGCAAACCCGTTATAGACATATTGTGCACATGGCAATCCATCATTGGGATAATTTGTATAATAAAGATATATAGATAGATGACCCATTAGAGATGTATTGTACACTTGACCACCTATGGTAACATTATTATTATCATTATTATTTTTATTATTAACTTTTATTTTTAAAGTGCCAAGATATTATACATTTACAGTAATGACCAGTTATAGGCGTATTGTATGCATGACCACCTATGGTAACATTATTATTATTATCATTATTATTTTTATTATTAACTTTTATTTATAAAGAGCCAAGATATTCTATATTTACATTGATGAACAGTTATAGGCGTATTGTATGCATGACCACCTATCATTGGTATTATTGTTATCAACTTTTATTTACAACCCTCATATATATCATATCGGAAACAGACCGCCCTGTTAACAAACTTCATTATTGTTATTTGATTTATTTTAATTTATAAAGTGTCAACATATTATAATGGAAACCCGTTATAGACGTATTGTGCCCATGAGTATTCATCATTGGTATTATTATTATAATAAAGATATATAGATAGATGACACATTAGAGATGTATTGTACACCTGGCCACATATGGTAACATTATTATTATTATTATTATTATTATTAACTTTTATTTCTAAAGTGTCAACACATCATATATCTGTTTAGATAGATGGCGCATAAGAGATGTATTGTACACCCGACTATGGTAATTCATTATTAACACTTATATATATTATAGTGGAAACAGACCGCCCATAATAAACAAAACTTCATTATTGTTCAATGATAGAGAGGTATTGTGCACCTGACCCCCTATTGTAAAATCACTGGTATTATAATTAACTTTTATTTATAAAAAAAACGCAAAATATTAAAGAGGAAACAGACCCCTTATAATAAGTGAACATCATTGTTATTATTATATGTATTTTCTTTTATTATCAAGTGTCAACATAATATATACCGGTAAATAATATAAGAGAGAGAGAGAGATGACCCATTATAGACATATTGTATGTAAACTTATATTATTAAAGTGTCAACATGTCATGTATATATGTAAATGATCAGTTGGAGACGTATTGTATACCTGACCATCTATTGTAAAATCATTGTTATTACTAACATTTATTGATAAAGTGTCAATATATTATATAGATCAGAGGTGGGCAACAGAATTGAAATGGAGCACCACAAGTGCGGCCCTCGGCATCACTAAAGGCCTGTACACAGGGCTTTTTTTCTCAGAGAAAAGGTGGTGGAACTCACCCCCCTCCCCTGGCCACGCTCCTACACACCCTTAGGACTGCCCCCTAAAACTGCCCCTTTATGTCAGGTGTCCGCTCCATAAATAGCTCCCCATTGGGGGAACGGGGGCAAGTGCGCCCGCCAGCGCAGGCAGGCGCGCCACCTCACCTCCCTCAGGATGGCGAGAACTCCACTCCCCAGTCCACGCTGAAGAGAAATATCTCTCCAGCATGGCTGGGGGAGGAGACGCCCTGTCATAGGGCCACCACCCATAAAAAATGGGAAGGCGTCGCCCCTCCCTCGCTGCACATTGCGGGGAGGCACAAAATCACCCGCCTGTGGTGCGCCCGTAACCCGTGCTGAAGGGCCAACACTTCCCCCACTAAACAACACACATGGGGGCACCCTGGCGGGCCACCCACGACGCACTGCAGCCAGTGCCCTTATTTCGGGCGAGGCTTAAAATAGGTGGCGGAACTCCGTTCCAGTGCATTTCCCCTGCCTGTACATCACATTTTCAATCTATACTGGCTTGTAGAAGCCTTTTTAAATGAAAAAATTACAGCAGGTATCAAGAAGACATCATTTTTTTCATTTTTAAAAAACAAAACTTGTTTTCAATGATACTTCAAGCATTAGGGAACACTGTAGTGTGGTAATGCACATATAAATCAACAAAGGTTATGTGCCTTATCAAAGCCATTGAGAAGGCACATCAGTGGGGGAGTTGGCAGACAGGTGAGTTCCTATGCCCTATGCATTAACAGTTCGTTTTCAAGGGCCACAAGTGGAGGACTGAGGGGGTGCCACTTAAGAACGCCCAAAGGGCCGAAGGTTGGGCACCTGGGATATAGATAATATATATAGATGACCATCTGGAGAAACAGACCACCCATAATGAACAAACTTATTATTGTCATTCAAGTTATTTACTTTTAATTATAAAGTGTCAACATATAAGGCATCCCCTGAAAATAAGGCACTCTTACATTTTTGCCTCAAGCTGAAATATAAGGCATCCCCCCAAAAATAAGGCCCCCCC
>CM070043.1:35039895-35050904 GCA_036250615.1 Ptychadena robeensis | reverse complement strand
CATGGGTAAGTTGTTAGTGCCAGATTGTAAAATGTGTCTCTCCATAAGTTGGTCAGTGTTTTCAGAAAATGGGTACTGCTAGTGTATAGACACAGGGTAAACATGGACACTCTGTAGGAACTAAGACCTCTCTTCTGGCACTGGGCTTTTGGCTGGAGGAATACAGAGTGAATACTGCCTTTGACACTTTGCTGCAACATTCTATATATTCCCTTGATATCTGAATGGATAAGTCTCTGTTCTTTTTTCCCTGACTTTATCTCCACTTTGGGTGTGTCTTATTGTCCCCCCAAGAAAACGGGACACTACTCACCTTACTTGGCGCCATGCCTGGAGTGTCCGGTCCTCCAGGCAGCAAGATGAAGGAGCATGACTCTTCTGTTCTCACTCCATCCACCAATCTGGATCTCCACGTCACCTGATTCAGATGCAGCTGGCTGTGGACACACGTGGACAGGGGAATGTAGATGTCAGCAGTGACGTCTACTCTCCCATGTAACCTTTCATGCGCCCCAAGTCACTGGGAGGTGGAGCATGGCTGTATTTTAAACATTTTACCATTTTTTTTTCAGTTTTGAGATCTGCCCTACAAAACAGAATCGGAGGTGGTAGATCCGCTTTAACTTCAACTCTCCAGGATTTTGGTGATGATACCATGTTCAGGGGCTTTATAACCATACTGATCCAGACATAACAAAAGACAACTTTTGATCTACTTTGAGTGTTACGGGTAGGAGCTGGTTTTCCACCTACACCATTATGTGACATCATGGATAATTTATATTCAGATGACCAGAGATTTGCCATCTTTGTGCAAGTTATTTTCTATTGAAGGGAAGGTAATGAAAAAAATCATCAAAACTCCCCGCCATCCCCCCTCCCCTCTACACATAACCAGCACCATATCATTTAGGTTATCCTCCCCACTGGCTGTGTAGGCTAGCATGCAGAGTGTGCACAGCTCAGCCAGGCCTGCGGACGTGCAACATTCTTGGTGACAACTTTCCGTCTGGCAAGTTTGTATTTTGGGAGACTTTCAGTTCTGTTGACTCCCAGGGTGACGACTTATGGTTAAGCTGGTTTCTATGGGCGACAACCAGGACATTGTCTTACCATGCTTCCCTGCAGATGACGTTTCTCTAACCGAGACATCTAGAGGTTGAGGCCGGTATGTAAGTGCCCAGGACAACCACCGGAGCAACCAGGTTCTTTTGCACACAAGAATTGTAATGTCCACACAGCAGGTAGGGGTTAACTGTACTAAAGGAGCGAATATATACAGGCTGTCATCATCACCCAAGGCAGGGATGGGGATAAAGCATAGGGAGCTAAGTTGCAAACAATCTACCAGCTGCACAGGGGATTTGGCTGATGGCTCTCGTACCCTGGGTCTCAAGGGATAGCAGCAGCGGTCCAGTGGTCAGAAAAGCCTTATGGTTACAAGAAAGGTGGAGAGGGGAGGAATCCTGCGTCTTGCCCTAACTCTAGACACCTATTGGAGGTCCCCAGTTATCCACCCGGGCAAGATGAGGAAAGGACTGCCCTAATCCAATTTGCCATGGATAGGGGTCGTAGTTTCCGGGCACTGCAAAGTGAACAGCCGATGGGCGAACCCAGATGGGAGCACAGCGCTCCTAGGTAAGCGGCAGACACACTGGTTGGCAGAAGCTCCACACTGAACAGGGAGGAATCCAAAAACAGGAAATTTATAACCTCACCCCAGTAGGAAGTGGTTAAGAGTCTCCAGGATGTTGACAGAGCCCATCCAGATACCCACACCGGCAGTCTTCGCGGCGTGGAGGTTGACACTACGCTAAACTTCTGACCAGCGGACCAGCTTGAGTCGGCGAAACATACCCTAAGATCTTCTGATCATCTGTCCATAAGGGAAATCCAAAGGCAAGAATGCATTTAGTAGGGTTATTGCTACTAAGCTGGTGAAGATTATCGCCATGGCATACAAGGCAACTGGTATCGCAGATCCTCAAGGGGTTGAAGGCTTATTCAATGTCTCCATGTGATATGTTTTGCAAAAAAAAATTATAGCCAACCCAATGTGTATACTTACATGAAGCCACAAAATGTATATCATATTATCAGCATATTCCCACCCTGGTTCAGCAGGTGGTGTTTGATATATAGGTAGGTGGTTAAAGGGGCGGAGCCAACCCAATGTGTATTCTAACATGAAGCCATAAAATTGATATCATATTACCCTGGTTCTGGTTCAGCCAGGGGTGTTTGATATATAGGTAGGTGGTTAAAGGGGCGGAGCCAACCCCATGTGTATTCTAATATGAAGCCGTAAAATTTATATCATATTACCCTGGTTCTGGTTCAGCCAGTGGTGTTTGATAGATAGGTAGGTGGTGAAAAGGGGCGGAGCCAACCTAATGTGTATTCTATCATGAAGCCGTAAAATTGATATCATATTACCCTGGTTCTGGTTCAGCCAGTGATGTTTGATATAAAGGTAAGTGGTGAAAAGGGGCAGAGCCAACCCAATGTGTATGCTGCCATGGAGTGCGTCAAAAAGAAAAATGACGGTAAGTATGATTTTTTTTTTTTGTCCTTATTAATCAGTTTACTCTTGATTTGTGGCCTCATAAATGTCCCATTATTTTTCTCCTCATCCTTTCCTGTGTTGTGTGCAACAGAGGGATCATTAGGTGTTACCACCCATAGAATGTAGCTTCTGGTGTCCATATTGAATGCTGCTGGTGACAAAGTACAGGATGCGGTCATGTTACTATATCCCTTTAATATGTGATTGTTATTTTTTTGTTAAAATATGGAAAAAAGTTTCATAAAACTTTATAAACTTTAAAATTAAATTTTCATCACAAAACCAGAAGACCCCAATCTGAGATTTGCTTCTGTGAAGGACTACATCCCCTTGTACTCAGCGTAGACGTATCCAAACTCAGTGGAGTGGTGTAGGAAGTCCTTGTTGTGGTAACATGGGAAATACGGAGTGGAGCAGTCATATGGATCTTGGCCCGGTATGTCATTATCTGGGTAGAAATTTGGATTTGCCTTGTATCTGTAAAGCCAACGCTCGAAGATCCTAAAAATATTTATGAATATGTTAAGATATGAAGACTCAGCAAAAAAAATCTCTGAAAACACTGTGCGTTTCCTAAATTGTGAACATCAACAGGAAATCTTTAACACAATAAGACTGTCAGCCAATAAAATTTCTTCTACTTATCTTTGTTTGAACAGTACAGTCTTGGAATATCTCTTCAGCATTTGAGATTTATGGGAGTGTCTGTCCCCCTGGCACTGGTTCTCTGATGTCTCGTATAACATTTTCCAAATCTCCAAATGCTTCCTCTAATCCTGTGGTGATTACACTGCAGCTGCTATTTCACAGTCTGCCACTAGATGTCTCCATGGCAACACACATTGCGCTCCCAATATGTGCATGTACTGTAAGTGCTGATTTTTGCGATAAAAGTGATAATGACACAGATTTACTGAAAATATTGGGCAAAAAATGTATAATATCTTGTGAATTGTGTGTCTGGCTGCTTTAATAATACAGAATATATTATATTATGTAGCCCCCCAGGGTGATGTCATAGGGGAAAGTTGATGACCTACCTATTGGAACAGACCGTTTGTCTGTGACAGTGTAAATGGACCATCAGGTGTTGTATCCTGGAAGGAGTAACAACAATTGATTGTTGTGCTGTTTTTGTTTACTGTTTGTTTTGGGATCCTGGACTCTGGGATGGGAAGGGAGGTACTGGGTGGGCCTTCCCATTCCATCCAGGAATTTACACCTGCTGGACATCATGGAGGGAGGTAGGTGTGTCTCAACATAAGATGCTGAGACCAGTGTGTCAGTGCTCCTGACCAGAGGAGGGCTTCTTGAGCAGTGGTGACAGGGGGCCCAGGCCTGCTGCTGCTGGAAAACCAGTGACATTCTTTCCCTGAAGCTAAAGGAAAGAACCCTTGTTGGGTGTGTGCAAGCCAGGATGCTTGGTATTGTCTATTGAATTTTGTTTCTTTTTGATTGCTGTTAACCCCTGTGAGGGTGAATTCTTGACAATAAAAACGGGCAAGGAGCCCTAAAAGAAAAACTGTTTTTGTGGTTGTACCTCATTAACAGCTAGCATTTGAAGCTGAACCCCACACTACCTAGTTGCCCACCTCCTGATTTAGTGATAAAACTTACTTGTCAATAAAACAATGGTGAAGCACAAACATGGGATCGTTGGCAGAGATTGCGACCTCACCCATCGTCCCACCGAAGTAGTTATGGACCAAGTTATGCATGCTCGCATTTGCTGGATTTATGAAGCCTACAAAGACCACGGAGAAATTAAGTACAAAATTACATAATAGTTAGAACTGCTTTCAAGTGTCCATGACTTTCTCTTTCTAGGTCCTAGATAGGTACGACTTACTAATGTTGTTTGGCAAATTAAAAATAATAAGATCTCTAATAAGCCCAGATTATTAATTATCTGGATTGATAAGGGTCGTTTTACATAAACCTGTTTTTCGTGGTGTCCCTGTGGGGTGGTGACCCAGGCAGTTGGAGACCCCTGCTGTATGGGAAGAATGCACTAGGGGGAGCTCTGGGACAGAGGAGATAAAAGGGACCCAGGGAGTTTGGTTCCTTTTTAAAGAGACAAGTGTGAAGGAGACTTGGTCTCTGTGGAGGGGAATAAGATACCCTGTGAAGAAGGCGTGCACAGCGTGCAGGTGGCTCCTAGGCAAAACAGCCTGCGTCCATGCAGCAAGCTTTTGCTCTGGGTGAGCCCCGGTGTGAAGCTTGACCAATCGCTGTCCGCTGATACAGCCATCTGGACCGAGCCTTGGCCTCCAGTGACTCTCTCCCAGTTCCTGGCAATTACCAGCATACCTCCCAGCTCCACGGAATGCCGCATGGTGAGTGTTGCCATAAAGGCTCATTTAACATTCTGGCTACGGCCATTTATTCTCAACAAGTTGCCTAGTTGTTTATTGTTCTGCCCTGCAGCCCACATCTGCACCCCTCAGCTGGTCCGCATAGATGCCCTATAGGCCCCACACCCATCCATAAGATGTTCAGGTATCAACAATTCTCAGCCAACAAATAATAAGCCATTGCTTGGCACCACGGGAGCACTGGGCATTATACTCCACATGACTACTCATACTTGGATCTGTTGGGATCCCATCCCGATTGAGACTTGAACTTTGACCAGTAACCAGTGAATACTCGGCCCTCCGTTCCTCCTCCTTAGGCTTATTATTTGTTGGCTGAGAATTGTTGATACCTGAACATCTTATGGATGGGTGTGGGGCCTATAGGGCATCTATGCGGACCACCTGAGGAAAAAGAGTTAAAACTAATGTCGGGGTCTTCCTTCCTATTATTTACCATCTGGACCCATCAAGCCTCCATCCATAGCCCTACTGCAAGCGAGAAGGGACAGTTCAGCATGCAATCTGTATCCAATATTTTCCATAGATATTAAAACAACCTAAGGACTTTTTATTTACCTCTCAATGTAAATTTATTTTTTGTATGTTGTTTGCAATCCAGATATTACACACCTACATAGAATACAATTGTATTTTTTTGCTGGCCGTAAAAATCCACTAGTCCCTACCCTGGTAGGGAAAAACTCACCCGTCTGGGTTTGTGGATTGAGGATTGTGACTTATTGTCTGAGGTCCTCTGGTCCATAACCCTTTTTCTTCTCTACCGTGTCCAGTGTGAAAGGGCACTAAAGGAAAGCTCCTCAGTAGAGCAAAGACATCAAGATATACAGACAGACATTCCCAACTATGCACTTGACATATAAAAGTCGTAATAGGTTTTGCTCACCTTCTAAAGCATTCCGGAAGCTTTCATTTGCTAATCTGTTGTAGGGAAATGTATCAAATGTTGTAAAATTTAGAGTGTTCTCCACATCTTGGTTGGTAGGTAGGCGTGTTGCATCAGGATTAGCACCTGGTCTCCTGTGAAGTTTTTCCATCTCATTCTGATTATCCGCCCCCAGACAGTAAGAATCCATGTAGTTGTATCCGCTGCAAATCGACTGAAGAAAACAAACACACAAAGTCACGTGAGAAGAGGGGTGTGAGTGTTTGGTATCTGTTAAGCTAGCCACACATGGTTCAATTGACTGTACAATCAATGTAATTCGATCAATTTTTTTAGTCGGTCGATTGAAAATTTAAGCATGTCCACATGGTATGATCGTTGAAATTTGATTTTAATTGTCATTTTGCTCGATCGAAATTTGATCGGACCAGTTGGAAAATTTTGATTGAATGTCCCCACATTGTGTCTAATTCTTTGTACTGTTGTTTGACCCGTCCAATTGAGATTCGATTCAATCAATTAGCATAGTGTAACTTCTGGGAGGAGGGAAATGCAATACAGTCATTTAAACCATGCAAGCATGCATTGTAATGGCTTGTGTGTCTGTTCACTGACACACAAGCATGCAAATGCGATCTCTGTGAATACATCTCCTAATGTAATGTGTGTCCCCCAGTGTCCTTTTGCCACGATTATAATGTGCTGGATTAAAATGCAAAGATATGACCTATGGGTTTTTGATCCCTCTGTGACCATCATTGGTCACTTTTTGATCACTCTGTGAACATCAATGGTCCCTTTTTGATCACTCTGTGACAATCGTTTTTTGATTACTCTGCGATTAAAAACGATTAAATTCAATCGAAGTCGGACTTTGATTGCATACTCAATGTGGTGTGTACTTTGATTCAATTACAATCAACATACGTTTTAATGATCGAAAACTTCGATCAAATTGATGATCGATTTGATGTCAATTGAACCATGTATGGCTAGCTTTAGATAAGCAATTGTAAGTTCCAACAGGAAATTTAAGGGGAATTCAGTTCAGGCAATCATATGTATGATTGCAGGGATGCACAGAAGATGGTGTTTGGCCCTCACCCCATATGTAGGGTGGTTTTCCTCTCTATCCTCTGACTAACCCCTGAGACTACCAGCAGTCCAAATGTCATCCTTTCATAGTCATATTCCAGCTGTCACACAGTGTTTCTCTCTTGTTCTGAGCACTGCAGATCTCTCCTCTCTACAGCTGTCTATGAGACATCTGGGCTTCTGCATTAGCTGCGACTGCCTGAACCCAGAATTCCTCCTAATTGTTAGTACGAACAGTAACAATACAGCAGCTATGTGTAGCTAGTTATTCTTCATGATTCGTGGCTGTTGTGAGGAATTAGCTCGGTAGCAGGGTGTGTCACCACACAGGACACAGGCACAGCAACACAAGGTTTGTAGGTGCAAACAAAAGGTGCTGTTTATTCACAGCAAAGTTCCATCAAACAACAGGTACAAAATAACAAACTATATACTGCCAACCACACAGGCTGTCTTCCATGTGTCTGGAAGCTCCTCAGGATCTCATTCCAGGGTGCAGCCCCTTCCTAGAGCAGGCAGGGCGGTTATCCTCCAGTCTAATGACTAAGTGTTTGTTTCCACATACGTCAGGACCCTCTCCGCTAAGCGTATACGCTATGCGGGGGTCCCGACGTAGCAGATAGACTTACCTGCTCGGTGGAGGATCTGTCTTTACGGCGCCGAGCCGCTCTGCCGATGCAAGGCTCAATGCAGTCGAATATGTTGAGCCTCTGCACCGTCGGATGTGTAAACAGATTATCCGCTGAGCAGGCAATATCAATGTGCTACGTCAGGCGTATACGCTTAGCAGAGAGGGTCCCGAAGTATGTGGAAACTTTCCCTTAGTCTCACCTGTGCACATCACTACCCCAGGTAACTCATCTCAGACTGCTTGTCCTCCAATGGTCAAAACCTATACTGCTCTGTGTAAGGGCCACCATACACCATAGGATTTCTCTGTCAGATTTCCTTTAGATCTGCTTTTGTTTTACCAAAACCATGTAATATGAGGGACTTTCTAAACCATCGAGTCTACCTGTGTTCAATCGCAGAGGACCCGGCACTACATAGTTGTTATAACCCCCATACATGCACAGATATTAGCGGCCGACAGATTAAAAACGATAAATTTTTAGATCGGTCGATCAAAACATGATCGGACATGTCGGAAAATTTTGATCGGTTGAGTACAAATTGAGTACAAATTACGATCCAAAAAATGGGTTATTCCATGTGGAGTATATTCTATTTTCCATCAATCAATCTCCAATTGTACGATTGAAAAAAATTTATCGTTTTTAGTCTGTCGGACGCTAAAATCTATGTATGTATGGGGGGCATTAGTAGATGTAAAGGATATCTAAAAAAGAAATCTAAAGGTGTATGGCCAGCTTAAGACCTAAACCTGGGACAGATGTATACCCCATCCTGAACACAGCCTGTGATCTTCTGGGGCTTCCTGTCACACTGTGTACCACTTGTGTTCTGCCTTTTACTGTTGTAACCGTTTTGATTGTAGTGTTTGTTAGGATATAACTAGACTGACTGCCAGGTGTATCTATATAAAAAGGCACAAGGCAGAATCATCCCAAGAATCCTAAGACAGAAGACAGGTCCCTGATGGAATCTGGTTCCACCAGGAGGATTAAATGCACAGGTAGCTCCTCACCTGAGCTGACAAAGATGTTAAGGTGCACAGACATGACTTGAATGTCTAGCCCCTTATTTCCCCATGTTGAATTGGTAACAAAAATGTGAATGAAGACCTACATACATGAATGAAACCAGAAAGGAGCCATCTAAAGTCTACAGTGAAAATTCTCCCCCATAAGTCATCTGTCACGTCAGCAGAGGAATCAATATACTATATACCAGTGGTTCCCAAACTGGCCCACATTCTGAACCTGTATTTGAATGGGGAGGGGGGCTTGAAAATGTTGCTAAATAAAAAAGGGGGCCCTGCAAGAAAAGATTGGGAACCACTGCTATATACCATGAGGTGGGTGAGTATCTGCTAACAGTGACTTTTTCAGGCCTTTGATAGTTGACACCATATCAGTTGTTCTGGTCAGCCTCTCATGAGTCCACAACTCATGTGGCATGAGAATTTTCAATAAATTCTAAATTACCAACGGTTAAACTTGAGTGTTTCACAAACTGGAAGTGGATGCAAAAAACATCAGTTGCTGTCTGGACCAAGAACACAGTACTGATGATTTTGCTTCACTTCTGCAAAAAGTTTGGAGTGGAGTTTTAGCCATTCCTGATGACCACTTACCTTCCAAGAGGAAAAATGGGAGGATTTACTGAGGAACCCTTGGTTATCACTATCACCAAGGAAGTCATCTGTACAGATGGTGCAGTTGGTCTCATCTCGCCAGTCATAATAAGGTATCCTAAAGTTTGTGTCACCGGTCAAGAGTTGAATTTGTCTTTCCAGGAAGAGGAGGCCCAGCCGGTGCCACCCTGGAAACGCCGGACCTTGATGAGCATAGTTTGTGGAATCATTAAAGGTTCCATCATTCAAAATTGGCCTTGTGGAGTAGTAATGGATCCAGGCGAAGAGGTCATAGATGGAAGCATCAACAAAGTGATGCCAGTCGAGAGGATGACAAAGTCTTGGCTTTTTGTGGTTTTGGCCAGAGACAAGTAGCTGAAGAATCGTTTCCTTTCAAGCGGAGAAAGTTCTCTGATCTCCTTTCGCACAACAGTGGTTTGTCGCTCGCAATTTTCTCCAAAATACCCGTACTTACAGTCTCCGCAGTCATAGCCGCTGTAGTTACCGGAGCAATTGCAGGTCATGGTATAGTAATACGATGGCCAGCCAAGGCGGTCATCATTAAGTTGGCGGTCTCGCCCATGGGTCACATTTAACACTTCACAGTTACCACGACTTGAGCTATTGCCACATTGGCTTCCATCCTTCCAGTATGGACAGCAGGATTTGGTACTTATTGCCTCATCTGTGGTGCAGACCCATGGAAACTGACCCTGGACCACACCGCAGCATAGAAGGAGCAAACCACAGAGGACAATCATGGTTAGATGAAGGGAGTATATAGAACGTACAACAGACCCAGAAGGTGGTGGAACTCAAATCTGAAAAACAAAAAAATTATTTATTTACTTGAAAGTATTTCCGACACGACTTCTATTCCATATTTATTGTTCCCTCTATGAGTACAGCATGTGATTAACCTCCCTAGCGCACTGCTGAGGTCCAGATTTCTGTACCAAAAGTGCACCATAGACTTCAATGGTAAATTTTTCTTAATGTTGGACCCTTGTACAGACATATTTTGGGAAGTTACAGGCCTACAATAGACATCCTGACTATAATAATGTTTGAAACAAACAATTATGTAAAAGAAATTATTATTTTTTTAAATAAAAATAATGAAAAAAAACCACAAAAATTAGGACACAAAACCATGCTGCTATGTACTAAATATCGCCAAAATAAAAAGTCTCTGGTGCCCCAGATGTTCCCATTTGCACTTAACCCTCTCTAACCTGGTGTGATAAAATCACACCAGGGAAGAAAGGGTTACTGCAAATGGGCACATCTGGGGCATCAGGGACTTTATTCTGGCGAGATTTAGTACATAGGGGGAGTTTGAAAGCAGTTTTCTACATAGAAAGCCGAGGAGGATGTCGCATGGGGACACAGGGACAGCGTGAGTATGCGCTCTCCCAGAGCCCCGCATTGTACTGGACGGCAGCACCTCGTCCAGTGCGATAGTAGCAGTTGGAGCGCTGGACGAGGTGCTGCCGCCCATAACGCTAGGGCGGTTAAAACCTCTATCCTTAAGCTGGGTACACACATGAACATATGGGCCAGAACGATGGACAGTTTTCACAGCAGGACCAATCAATGCCACTCAGAGATTATCGGACATGACCGTTAAACATGTCAGTTGCTTTGCATGGAAACCACGGGTCTCCTCTGAGGTCTGAAAGCAGCATGATGACGTCAACGGACGGCTCAAATATCGAGCCGTGCGTTCCCTGCTTAAAGCCCCCCATACACCTTACAATCTTTCTATACATTTCTGTACAACCAAATTTTGTTCTACCAAAACCATGTAATATGAGGAGCTTTCTAATC
>CM070043.1:34989829-35000240 GCA_036250615.1 Ptychadena robeensis | reverse complement strand
AAGAAAAGTTGATTGTACAGAAATTGCATGGTAAGTGTATGTGGTGTATGGGGGGCTTTATTCTGACATGTGGAGCCCAGATCTCTCGGAAGGGCTCACTCATCTCTGTAGCTGGGTGTGCTGTTGAGGAATTCATCGTTGAGGTTCACAGCGGAAGCACTAAAATATTTCACCGCCTGGGCGTTGTGCCCGAGTTATCTCAGGGTGAGCGTCTCAGCTGATAAAACTCACCACAGATAACTACCTAAATATGCGTCCACCCCGATGACATCAGGTATGAGGGGCGAGGGGGAGGCGGAGCCATGTATCGCTTTATTAGGGCACACCCCTAAGTTCAGCAGGCGAGTCGGCATTGAATGTGTTCCACCACTGAAGTATCCGCTGTGTATAGTGACGCTCCTGGTGAGTGGAGCTTAGCTCAGAAGTCACAGAAGCATAGTTTTCCCCTTGTTCTTCAAATCCTAGGCAGGTAGGTTCTCTTTACCAGTCCGTGTATTTTGATCATGCTGTTTGTCTTCCAGGTTTGATGATGAGGACTTCGGCAAGACAAGACTACAGCGGACCCGACTGCCGCTTCCTCAGCTTCAGAACGGGGGAGGAGATAAACGTATATTACAAGCTTGCTGGAGGGAGAGAGGACCTATGGCAAGGCAGCGTACGTCATTGTCGTTATCATTCGTGGGATGGTGACTTCTCTCCAGACATGTCCTCCTGCAGGAGAACTCAAGAAGCACATGATCAATGTGATCAGCTGATCCATTAGGACTGCTCTGATTGGCTTAAACAGGAAGACCTGATCAGATGATCCTGGACAGCAAATCATGTGCTTCTACCTGTTTCCCAGCAGGAGGATATCTCCTCGGCCAGTGGTTCCCAAAGTTTCCCTGCAGGGCCCCCCTTTTCTATTTAAGAACATTATTGAGCCCCCCTCCCTGTTCAAACACAGGTTCAGAATGAGGGCCTGCGCCCCCCTGGAATACCTTTGCGGCCCCCAGTTTAGGAACCACAGTCCTAGGCGGACTAGTCACTCCTACCTGCAGTATGTCAAAGGAAAGTTCTTCTGCCTGCTGACCAGTGATGACGAACATTGGGGGCGGCTGTTCGCGAACAGGCGGATCTGAGTTTTGGAAACGTGTGATGGCATTGTGGGTGTCCTTCCGCCGGCCGGATCTTTTTTAGATCCCTGCATGGCGGAACATATAGCATTCGCTGTGTACTGTCTGCCGCGCGAACACTACTCTGCCGCACGCCCATCACTACTACTGACTAGTGATGGCCGAACGGACAGTTCGCCGCGAACATTGAGGGGGGGGGGGGGCAGGGGGGACTCCCGTCCCGGGCCCAGGCAGCTAGGGGGGCCCAATGGTGAGCACATAGGGGCCCCAGCAGCCGATCCGGGGCAGCAGCCGGTCAGCACAGCAGCCTTCAGAACACTGTGTTTTGCTGTACCGGGCCCCATGATTTCTGACGGCTGCCCTGCCCGCCCCCTTCGCAGGCTAGAAGAAGTCTATAATCTTCCTCCGGCCAGACATTTCCACGTTTGGTCCGGCTGGAGGAATAATTTATTTTACAAGAGACCGGGTAGAGACCACCAATCTTTAGTGCTATACCGGGCACGGGCCGGAAGTGACGTCCCATTGACATCACTTCCAGTTTAGAAACCAGGAACTCTGTGTTCCAACAGGTGGGGAATTTGAAGTTTTTCACGGCCAGGCGGACGGTGGATGTTTGGCCATCACTCCTTCTGACCTAACACGATGGCTTATTCTGTTTCAGACAGGGAAGTCGTACGGCTTCTTCCCCAGAGACATGGTGACCATAGAGGAAGTCTATCAGTCGGAGGAAGTGGAGGTTCCCGCACAGGTAACGTTGTCATCAGTGTTGAGCACGAATCGCGAATCTTTATTGTGAATATCGGCACTTTGAGAATTTTGATCTGGAATATAGCGCTATATCTTCATAATGTGGAAAATGAGATTCTGGGGAAAGTACCACGCATTGCGTTCCTAATATTTACATGTACAAGTGTTGATATTCGCGATGAATGACTTCTATGAGTGTTGTCTCATGTGGTGATCACACTGCAACTTCACATTCTGCCACTAGATGTCACCGTGACATTGCGATCACAATATGCACATGTACAAGTGCTGATTTTCGCAATAAATCACTTCTATGGGTGTTGTTTCATAAGATTACACTGCAGCTGCAATCTTACATTCTGCCACTAGATGTCGCCATGACAACACTCATTACTTTTGCAGTAAATCACATTACTAATGCCGATATAATAGACAGGAGATCTCAAATTTGCAAATTTACTTTGAATATTTGGAGAATCATTCGAGAAATGTCACACATTTGAATATTGTCCATGCTGCTCATCATGCGGTAAACAATAACAAATAATTTGGTTATGTCTTGACTAGAGATGGTGGAATTATTCGACTTTGAACTTAATTTATGCAAAAACTATTTGTGTTAGAGACATCCTTTTTTTTGTAGGATACCCCCAAGCCTTCTCTACATCTCCAGCAAGTGTGGTGATGATACCATGTTCAGGGGCTTTGCAATCAGCTCACAAAATCAGTTGCAATTAATAAAGCCTATGCCACCTCATGATTGGGCAACCCTAGTTCTCATTTAACCAATGGTGTGTCAGGCCTCTATAGAGAGACATCAGAGTCCATACAAAGGTTCTTCCCCCCCCGCATGCTGATCATTGGCTCCTTTTTCCGGTTGGGTCATGGGCTCCTCTTTCTGGTTGGATTGTGGCCTGGTTTGGAGCTCAGTGGTTTCTCTGACCTGTAACCCTCTCTGAAAAATATCTGCGGGGGTGGTAGAGAAATGACCTCACCAGCCCTAAGTCTCTGTCCAAACACAGGCTGAGGTTGGGCTTCTGACCATTATGTAGAAAAGAAAAGGCCAACGCCATCTTCAGCTCCGAGAAGTCTCACATTTTATTTCTGTGTCCACTTTCATCCCAGGAAATCGATTTTGTGTGTCTGGATGGAGGAGAGTACTTCTTTGAGAACGAAGACAGCGTTCTACATAAGTTTAGAGAAAATGAAGACTTCCTGGATCTCACAGGAAGCGAAGAGAAGAAACCAGAAGGTAGGTCCAATGGTCAGGAGCTTCAGACATCTGCATAGGCGGACGTACATCTACAGCACATCCGGAAAGTATTTCCAACGCTCCATCTCTTCCCCCACATTGTGTGATCTTGCAGCCTTATTCCAAAATGGATTAAATTTTACTAAAGGAGTATAAACACACCCATACGGCAGGGGTGGGGTTCAAACATAGGGTCTATGTTTCCAACAATCCTAACCAGCTGCTGACAGGAGTGGAGACTCTTACATAGAAGAAGTAGTACAGGCGGTCAAGGGGAGGTAGAGAGGGGAGGTAATTTTCTTCTCACCCTGGCTGTTCAGGCACCTCTTGGAATTTATTTCATCCACTTGGGCAAGATAAGGGAGAGACAACCCTGGTCCAAAGGGAGTGGATGGGGGTCAACCTGTGGCAGAGGACAGGGTACCCAGAAGAAGAAGAGAGCACCTTGTTCCAAGGTAAGAAGCAGCTTCTTCTGGGTCCCCCACCATCATCCACTTAGCCAGTGATGGTGAATGATAGAAATACCCTTTGGACCAGGGCAGTCTTTTCCTCATCTCTCCTTGAGTGTATGGAACAGGATGATTCCCGGTAAAACATCGACGTCCAAAATATATAACCTCTGCCCAGAGGGAGGGGATTTACAGTTACTGGGCAGATAACTTAAGTAAAAGGTAGGAGGAAAAGCCATGACCTCATCTTCCAGCGGTCCGAGTAACAAATCCTTAAAGGCATATACACATTGTGGGGAATCAGCTCAAACGGTGCTCTCACAGCACCAATCCACACATTTTTATCCTCTTAAGGGCCCCTGCCCATGTGTATTTGAGCACACAGTCCAAATAAAGGGTTACCCTCGCAAGGGTTCATAGACATCCAAAGGAAACAAAGTCATTAAAATATGCCATGCTTCCTGGCTTGTCACTGATCAAACAACAGTTCCTTCCTTTAGGAACCCTTACTGGCCTGCCTCCTAGCAGCCATCAGCATGGGGCCACACACTGCCTGTGTGCCCTGTGTTTGCTGCACCCAGCAGCACTGTCTCCAACCTCATCTGTGAGCCCTGACTGGCTGGTCCCAGCTCCTTTTGTGGAGACACACCCGGCCATCTCGTTAGGGTCTAGCAGGTGTATCTAGGTGGATACACACCAGCAGACCGCACATGGACCACTTCCACATGACAGACCACTGGTCTGACACAACATATACAACAGGGTGTCATGGTCACACACAGAATACACATATACACAGAAGTGTTACACCACTTCCCTATACTAATAACATAACAGAGGCTGTTTTCTGTTATCCTTGATTTTTTTTCTGGAGACCTCCCTTTCCCAGGACATTGGGCAGCAGAAAGTTCCCAGACATCCCCCAAAGCCTGGGAGAGATTTCCTCCTACCCTGCATTGTCCTAAACAAATAATATGAAATATCCTCCTATTTCAGGTGGGGTTTCCTCAGAGGGTTTACAAGATGACCCCAACCTTAAAGAGTCAGCTGAGGATGTCGCAGACAAACCACCTTTGGCTCCATCTGGCTTTGCAGATTGGTTTGGGATGGGAGGAACTCCTGATCAACAAGACACCACAGATAATATAGGTGAAGAGGACCTTCAGGAGGAACAAATCCAAAAAAGTAACGGAGCACAGCTCACGGACCTTGATGTCTCTCAGCCAGAAAATCCTGGTTGGTTTGGCGGCCGAATCAAAAACCTACTGCCCTTTAAAAGAAAGAACATTGAGGATGAGACGGAACCATCCACCACCAGAGCCGAAACTTCAGGTGAAGGGTCTTTTATTGAAACAGATAAAGAAAATACATCTCCAAATCCTCAGGAACCAGAAAACAAAGAAAACGTGAAGGTCGAGGAGGTGAAATCCAAATGGTTCAACTTTGCCATCAAGGATGTTCTGAGTTTTGGGGGAAAGAACGAGATAAAGAAAGAGGATCCTTCGGATGAAACTAGTGAAAGACCAAAACAACCCAACAAAGCTGGAGACAGTCCCACTGAAACTGACCAGGAAACCTCAGGAGGTGTCCAGCCAACAACAGAATGGACAACACATGATAAGGAACTGAATATTGAACCTACAACAGAATACAGTGGGCCTGATGGGTCTAGTATTGGAAATACCGAAGTCACTCTTGATTTGATGGACCAAAGGGAACATGACCTTGACACTAAGATCCTGGAGGATCCAGAGGAGCTAAAGCCTGACCCTACCAACAAGGAGTCATCACACTGGTTGAAATCAGTTATGTCCAACGTTATGAACTTAGGGAAGGCTGAGAGTGATCAAAGGAAGGCAGAGGAAGCAAAAACAAGAGACACAAATCTCAACTCACCGAATGACGACCCCAATTCTGGAGAAACTAGTCCTTCAAAGGACGGTTTTATCTCAACAAACGCTAAGGGAATGGCCAACGAACCAAAGCTGAATATTGACCCAACTGTCCCAACAGAAGATTCATCCACCATTGAGGAGGTGAACCCTTCCACCAGAATACCCAACCCAGATAGAGGGCAGG
Source organism: Ptychadena robeensis (assembly GCA_036250615.1). Classification (NCBI taxonomy): domain Eukaryota; kingdom Metazoa; phylum Chordata; class Amphibia; order Anura; family Ptychadenidae; genus Ptychadena; species Ptychadena robeensis. The sequence continues at coordinate 34,994,598 of CM070043.1, read as the reverse complement.
AGATCAAACAACCCGGATCGACTGATAATAAAGTGGAGATACCTACACACAGATCTCATTTATATTCAGAATCCACGTTAGGTGAGCTGGAAACAAACACGTGAAGTAACTCGTTGGTCTTATGGGTAAAGCCCCCCATACACCACATACAATTACCATGCAATTTCTGCACAACCAACTTTTCTTCTACCAAAACCATGTAATAGGAGGACCTTTCTACACCTTCCAATCACTATGTATTCTATCAGGGAGGACCCAGCACTACATAGCAGTGATATATACCTTCCAATCACTATGTATTCTATCAGAGAGGACCCGGCACTACATAGCAGTGATATATACCTTCCAATCACTATGTATTCTATCAGGGAGGACCTGGCACTACATAGCAGTGATATATACCTTCCATTCACTCTGTATTCTATCAGGGGGGACCCAGCACTACATAGCAGTGATATATACCTTCCAATCACTATGTATTCTATCAGGGAGGTCACTATACTACATAGTTGTTGGTAGGTCTCATGGAAATTGTATGGAGGAATCTAAAGGTGTATGGGGGGCTTTAGGGGTTGTTTCCATTATACGTCGGAATCCCCGAGTCACACAGACATTGCCTGCTGGGCGGATGGTCTGTACACATCCGCCGGTGCAGAGGCTGAACGTACTTGACAACGTTCAGCCTTACATCAGCGGAGTGGCTCGGCGCAGAGAAGACAAATCCTCCGCCGAGCAGGTTAGTCTATCTGCTACTTCGGGACCATCCGCAGTGTATATGCTTAGCGGAGGGGTCCCGACGTAATGGAAACATAGCCTAAATCTCATAACATTTGTGTAGAAGGTGGTGGGACAATATCTACTGTGATGATGTTACCAGAAATTCCAGAAATATAAAGGAGGGTCGAGGAAAGGAGAACATTGGATGTTGTCTCACGCCACAGCAAGGGTTCATAGCTCACTTAGGTCTAGGGGTGACAGAAAAGGGGTTATGTTCACCTAGTCCGGTGCTCCCTTTCCATCTTCTCAGCTCTTGGTTGGGTCTTCTGCTCCTCCTCTAACTCTGAGGAACAAGTCTAAGGCCAATGTCAACCCTTGCATGGGAATGAAGAGAGCATCCCGAAGAGTTGAACATGCCGGGAGCACTGGACTGGGATATTCCCCCTAGATCCTTTGCAGTAGTGTTACCAAATGTTCTTGGTGGAAACATCATTAGTTAGTTCTTGGTGCAGACATCTGGGTTTTCTTTTTGGAATATTTTCCCTCTTTGTTATCAATAGCACAGTTCATACCTCTGGGTAGCTCCACTATGTATATGGTGGGAGCCATGGTTGTAACCCTAGGCTGGTCTCTCCATTTGGACTACAAATATGTCTTCCATTGGTGGGTTGTGTCATAACTGGGGAGATTCACAGAGACTGTAGGTCCTAGTTGCCCAACCTGCGGCCCTTTGGGCGTTGTTTGGCGACCCCCCTTGGTCCTCCACCTGCGGCCCCCAAAACTGTTAATGCATAGGGCATAGTGACCCTGTGAAGTGGTCACACGCTGACCCAGCTTTCCTAATCAATTTGGTGGTCCTATATCAGTAAAATTGTCAACGTTGATCCCAGGTCTACATATGAGCTCTGCACCCAGGGGCAGGAGGGGGGGGGGGGTAGGTGCTGTATGGTTTTGACTGCCTGATGGGATCTGGTCCACCACCTGCTGAGATATGTCGATGGGGGAGGGTCTAGATCGATGTTGTGTGCGGCCCTTTAGTGATGGCGGGGGCCGCACTTGTGGCCCTACATATCAACTCAGTTGTCCACCACTGTAGTAGGTCTTAGACTGTTGGGGCAGAAGGTGATTGAGCAACATAGAACATAGAGGGGAACATATAGCAACAAGGAGATCCATCATATGCCGGTCAACTTGTCACGGCGGTGACACTAAAGCAGGTGTGACACGACTGGTGGCACCAATATGAGGAAGTGAACCCACTAAATGCCCAGTTAGCAAAGGTGCAGAGTTTAAGGAACTGCCTGGTGTTCACCAGAGCAAGGGGGTGATGGACTTTTGTAGACGGTTACCAGGTTGTGGTCCCCAGATGCACCCAAGCAGTTAGGAGCTCACAATTACCAAGTCGTAGTGCCAAGGGATGAGACAAAGACAGTCCATTGAACAAGACTAGGGGCCCATAAGGGTTGATACCCAATCGATCACAGCTTGGTGACGTTATATAACGTCACCATGCTGCGCTTCATCGCGGGTCACTCGAACGGTAAATAGATGTGCTCTCCTTTGCATATCGATTCCTGTTCGTTACCCTGGTCCCCATCCAAAGTGAAGGAAATCGACCGATTTACAGACTGTCCATTCCCTGTATGATCAATCTTTCCTCGAGTGGGATTGAATGATTCCACTCGAAGAAAGGGTTATTTAGTTTGATTTACAAATGATCGACCAAGGAGCGATTGCTGCAAACCGGATGGAGAATCAAGTGTATGGGGGGGCTTAAGTATAGTAAACATAAGAACCTGGCAGCGAAGGCATAGAAGACCTTCTTGCTCAGGCAACTTGCTGTTGCCTGAAGCTTCCTTAAATAGGGCTGGAAGGAGTAGCACCTGACAAGCTAGGGGAAATACCTCTAGCATCCAGCAGAGGGATCTCTTCTACTGAACACTCTAGTCCTCTGAGACTAAGGAAACCAACTGGAACTTCTGGGACCTGTGACACAACCAGTGACCATTGATGTACCCATGTTGGTTTTGATTTGCTTTTATTACTGTTTATTACCCTAGATGATTGATAATATTCCTCCTTTATGATGTTATAGGGGAACAATGTACGGCTGGATGGCAATCAGCCAACGGGGACTGTACAGTCCAACATGATGCAGGTCAGACTATGAAGGGCATCCAGTCTACAGAGGAGAACTGTGATGATAACATACAACCAACCTCAGCTTATCCCGTTCTGCCCGCTGCAGGTAAGTTCACCAGCATTGTAATAGCAGAGCATGTATGGGTTATATTGGACGTGTTAGGTTATTTTAGAATTGGTAAGATAACCTGCTGCTAGATGCCACCAGTCTTCTGGGTTGGGTTGAATGATGGAGAGACGTCAACCTATATCCTGTGAGCCCATGCTGGACATATCCGTGGGGGGATGGGGACATCCGTCATCTTGGTGGCAGGAGAATGCTGCAGAGGGTCTCCAGGTTCAAATATGGTGCCACCTTCTGCAGCATTCAGGGTCAACAGACAGGGATGAGAAGGAGGACACCATATAACCACTCTGAAGACACCAAGAAACTACAACTACAGCCTCCTGATGATTGGTTTAGGTCATTGAATGTTCTTCTGGCTTTGGCACAATATTATTATTATTATTATCATTTATTTATATAGCGCCAGCATATTACGCAGCGCTGTACAATACATTAAAGTTGAGATGCAACACAATATAACACACAGGTACAGGTTATGACACAGGAGGAGTAGAGGACCCTGCCCGGACGGGCTTACAATCTAATAGGTTGGGGAGCAAGGTATACAATAGGTGGGGGGGATGGGACTGGTATGGTTATGATATTAGGAATGAGAAGATGGGTAGGAGAGACTGAAGAAGTGAGTTTTTAGAGCATGTTAAAGGTAGCAAAGGTAGGAGCAAGTCTGATGGGGCGAGGGAGGGAGTTCCAGAGAGTAGGAGTGGCTCTAGAGAAGTCTTGGAGCCTTGCATGTGATGAGGTTATGAGCGGGGATGTCATTAGTAGGTCACTGGAGGAGCGGAGGGGGCAGTTAGGGGTGTATTTGTAGGAGGTGTGGATATAAAAGCAAGGCACAGAACTTTGAATTGAATTCTCTGGACATTTGGAAGCCAGTGTAGAGATTTGCAGAGAGGAGCAGCAGATGAGGAGCGCTTAGAGGAGTAAATGAGTCTAGCAGCGCCATTCATGATGGACTGAAGAGGCGAAAGTCTAGTGAGAGGGAGACCAGAGAGGATGATGTTGCAGTACATGGTGTTTGGTGGTCTCTGGGGAGAGGAAGGGGTGGATTTTGTAGATGTTGCGGAGATGGAAGTGCCAGGATCTAGCAATGTTCTGAATGTGGGGAGTAAAGGAGAGCGCAGAGAAGATGACACCAAGGCAGCGAGCTTGTGCAATAGGGGAGATGACAGTGTTATTACTGTAAGTGAGATGTTGGGGGGAGGAGGCTTGGAAGGCGATGGGGGAAAGCTGATGAGTTCAGTTTTGCTCAGATTGAGTTTAAGGAATCTGTCAGCCATCCATGAGGAGATGGCCGATAGGCACTGAGAGATGTTGGGCAATTTATTTATAAAATCTGATTTTATTCTGCACAGAAATAAGACTATTCCTGAAGAATGTTCTGAGACAATGCCGTGAGGTCTACAGTGAAGTCATCCGTCCTGCACTCAGTGAATGTACAAGTTCCATCATGAAGGTAATGACCAATCTTTTCTCAATATTTCAGAATGTCTTGTCATTGGGGGATCTCTCCAACCATCAGAGGCTTCTTCCTTGCCTATCTTGGATATGTACACTGAGATGTTTATCATTGTTCCTTATATATGTATGTTGTTATAGAGGAGAGGTTTCCATCATGGTCTTCAGGAAGGACCATCTTCACTAACCACCAACGTAGAGGGAACCAAGCTTTAATCATGACCAATGTAGAGAGATCCATCTTCACTGACTGCCAATGTAGAGAGACCCATCTTCACTGACCACCAATGTAGAGAGACCCATCTTCACTGACCACCAATGTAGAGGG
>CM070043.1:34921990-34938903 GCA_036250615.1 Ptychadena robeensis | reverse complement strand
CATTTTTTAACCATCTGTTGTACTAGGTTGTGCGCCTCTGTCCTTGTTCTTATTTGAGAGCCAATAGGCTGCAGTACTTTCTCTGTGCCCACAAAGAGGATTCTGAGTGCCACCTGTGTGCCATAGGTTCACCATCACTGCCCTAGGACCACCCCTGATAGGACTTGTTGTTTAGAGGAGTGAAGAGTAGAGAGGGTCCAATTTTTTGCATTTAGATAAGCTGACTGCGTTAACTCAAAATGAAGGTACCATCTCTAGTACGGAGTTCTGCGTTCATCAAGACATTGGTTATCCTTGATGACTTTGAGATGGTCGTGAAATGTTTATGACTGACCAAGAGGTCAGGAACTTATTCAGAATTTTATGTGGTTTGGCAGGCAGAGGAGTCCAGGAAGAAGGCATGGAATTTGATAAATTAGCTTGAGAACTTCTTCTAATGACCATGTTTCTCTTTGAGGAAATAAATTCTTACTTAGATGAAGAAGGCAATAGGACTGTGATGAAGGAATTCATTCTGTTGGCTTTCTCCAGCTCACATGACATCCAAATATTACTTTTTGTTATCATTTTGTTGGCCTACAACATCTGCATCACTGGAAACCTTTCTATCATCGTTCTGGTGACCACCGAACCCTTGCTTCACACCCCAATGTATTATTTCATAGGCACACTCGCCGTCTTGGAGGTTATGTTTGTAACAGATGCCATACCTAAGCTCCTCGATAACCTAATCAGGAACAATAAGAGTATCTCTATCCTGGGATGTTTCATACAGATGTTCTTCCTTGGTGGTTTGGGGGTGACTGAATGCTACCTGCCGACAGTGATGGCCTTCGATCGTCATTTGGCCATTAACAGTCCCTTACACTACTTCTCCATCATGAAAGGACAGCTTCTTGTTGTGTTTATTACACTTCCATGTATTGCCGGATTTTCCCTTTCATTTTTTTCAACTTTTTTACAGCTTGTTTAGACTTCTGTGGGCCAAATGAGATTGATCATTTCCTCTGTGATTTAGCCCCGTTGCAGAGCTTGGCGTGTTCTGATCCTTATATCAGTAAACTGGTGACAATGGTTGCTGCGGTTATCGCTAACATCATGCCGCTTGTCTTCATCATATCTTGTTACACCCGTATTATAATTACCATCTGTAAGATAAAGACCGCAGAGGGGAAAAAGAAAGCCTTCTCCACCTGCAGGCAGTACAGTACAGCAGGCCGAACGGCAGCCAGTGAGGGAGGAACTAGAGCAAGGAGCCACATAGGAGATGCAATTGTAGTGGGGACTTCTCCGCGGTCACTACATGAGAGGGGAGGCCCATCAGTGCAGAGGGAGAGTTTGGTTCGGAAGTTGCAGTTTGTCCTCCAGACACTAGAGAGGGGCCCAGCGTAGTAAAAACCCTTGCGAACAGAAATGAGGTGCTTATTGATCTGGGTAGAAAGGAAAAAGGCAGTGTCCCTGGTCTCCCTGTGATCTGAATTCTGCCAGAAGGAGCGTGCTGGTGGCTCTGAAGCAGAACAATCCGCGTCCGGAGTACAGAACTGTGCCTTTCAGTCAGCTGAGCAAGGAAAAAGTGTGACAGCCCAGTAGTGGAAAACGGCTGGAGCTGGGTAGAGTATGGGAGGTCCCCTGTGGTTGCCCATAAGAATGGTCTGCTGCTGTTTTTTTTTCTTTTTATTGAGCCTCAGCGAGTGCAAGTACTCTAACGAAAACTTGTGTGCAACCAGTGCAAACTAAAAAGTGAAAACACTCCAAGCAAGCACGGATTGCCTGCGATGTCTCCACTCCAAAAGCAGCTGAAGGACCAGTTCCCCCAAAAGGGTGGCTAGTGGAACGGCAGTTGAAGCCACACGTCCCTCGGATGACCTTTTCCCTAGGAGGCCAAGTCTCTGGGGTTCTAAGGTCCGGGTGCCACTTTCCATAGGTGACCGTGGCCGAAGCCTAGTCTCCCAAGTACTAGGGGCTCGAAACATGGAGAGACTGCCGGGCCTGAGCTGTAAGCAGTCTCTCCCCACCACATTTCGAACACTACAAAACGTGCAAGGGGATTGGAGGGACAGACTCACACAAAAATGTAATAAATAAGAGCCCAGTGCTCAGCATGGGGCAGGCCTAGCGGCCGGCTATAGATAGTTCCCCTGGTTGGGCCAAAAGGCCGCCCCCTGGAGGTGGTTGCTACAAAAGGATGTGCTTTGGTCGACAGTGTCAAATGTGCCATAAAAGGTGGTCCCCCACCAGTGATTTTATGGCACCTCTGGGTCCCAACCAGAGGCACTGTACACCGAGGCTCAACCTCGGCCCCAGGCCAGTCACGAGATGCAGCAGAGCTGCTCCTCTCAGGTGGCATGATGGTCGGTACTGACACGCATCCTCCAAAAAGGACACGGTTTCCCAAAGATACCATCTACCAATTACCCCACATGGCAGCAGTCAGCCAGCATCCCGAAATACCGATCGGCGCAACCCTGTACCGCTAGCCATGCCGGATCAAAGAGTGTCTGAGCTACCCCAGAGCGCCCCTATCAACGGATGGAGAGCCTGGAACCCAATCCGTAAGAAAAAAATTATACAAGGCCCCCCACAGGGAACTGATAAGAACAGATACTACACTTGATCTTACCCAAAAGGCCGAGAACGGTCTGCTGCTGTGTCCGAGATTTGGTTACTGGACTGTTACAACACCCTAGCATGCTGCCGCTGCGCTGCAGTGCGGTGTGAATCCATAAATACTGCACTTCATCGTGAGTAAGACTGAACAGTTGCCAATTGTTGTGCTGTACATCAATAACTGTTAGGTCCTATGACCAGCAGAATTCTGGACAGTAGCCTTGCCCACTAGGCTGTCTGCCCTCCTGGACTTTCCTTGGTACTAACTCATTCATCTCCCTTGCTCCAGCCTTGCCTTTCTTATTGCCCTGATCACCTGCACCTGCTACTTCCTCTATTTATATCCAGCCTCCTGCACCAGGTCTTGCTGATTATTGTACTTCTGAACTCTGATCTAGCTGCATCTCCTGCATCCTCTCTGCTATTTATCTGAATGTCTACCACTGCCGACCCTGAACCACCTACCGACCATTCTTCTGCCTTGTCCATTTAGCTGAACGTCTAACGCTGCGTCTCACACTGTCTCACTACTCTGCTTGCCGCCCGCCTCGACTCTCTGCCTGTTATTTCACTACTACGCCTTCTGCGGCCCTTGCCACTGGACTCCACTCCACCAGCCACTTAAAATAATGTACCAGTTGCAGAATACTGGTTCTCTGATTGGTTCCTGGCTCACTACCTGGCACCTGCCCTTAACATTATCTCATTCACCCATCTTTCTCAGGCCCATGTTTCACTGTCTCACATAGACTATATTTTCACGTCCACGTCTTTATTACCCCCTTGTTGTTAATCCACTTATACATGACTTTAGACCATTGACCAATAAGCATTAACCTACAAGATCAATTCCCTAAAGGTAGATATAAGTATTCTCCACTTCCCCATATGTAAGTCGCCTTCTATTCTAAAACACAATATTCTCATCAGACACGGTGATTGCCTTCAGAGAAATAAAAAAATCACTGCACCTACCGGCTATGGTATCTACTGTATATACTCGAGTATAAACCGACCCGATTATAAGCAGAGGTACCTAATTTTATCTGCAAAAACTGGGAAAATGTAGTGACTCGAGTATAAGCCGAGGGTGGGAAATGCAAAGACAGATAGAGTTTTCTAAAAGAGAAAAATATAGAGAAAGCACCATTGCCCCTAGGAATGAATCAAACAGGTGAATCTTAGTGCCCCAACCTCAATAAATTTAAGAGAACACAGGATTATTATTATTACAGGATGGGTTTTGCAAGGCAATTCTTATGATTTAAACATGAAAATAAATTTCCATTCCATATTATTATTATTATTATTTTTATTATTATTATTGGGACCAATCCATGGAGTGGGAACCTATTTTCATTTTTAAATCATAGGCTATGAAGTGTTGTATTTGAACTAGTAACCGGCCACCAGGTGGCAGTGTGGAGTTTGTTTACATGGCATCAGCTGTCTGTTGGGAAACACATATGCAGCTGAAGAGGGAAGCTCTCCCTGCCTGAAATTCAGCATGGAAATTCAGCTGAGGTGAGTGGACCCTCGGCTGACTCGAGTTTAAGCGGAGGGGAGCATTTTCTGCCAATTTTTTGGGCTGAAAAACTCGGCTTATACACGAGTATATACGGTAAGTATTTATCTATTGTGGGCTGCCCATTCTTTCCTGCAGGTATCACACATGTGACCTATATCTCTTGGATAGTGTTGTGAACATGTCTTGAATATTCTATATATTATGCACTGGAAAGCTCTACGGCCATGCGTTGTGATAATAACTATAGCATGTGACCATAATTTTTAATATAATCGCTATCACAATTATCGCGATGCTTGGCCGTAATTTTTTTTTCTATATTGAATTGAATATTAGAAAAATTCTTTGCAAAATATCGTGAATTGAAATATTGCCCAAGCCGCTCTTTACTGCTCTTGGAGTGATAAAGGGTTGAGAAAAATTAAAGACCTGTATGATTTTACTAAACTCACCATATTACCGTTATCTTTGTTATGTACAATATATCATATCTCCCAACCTAGTCCCCCCCCAATCTATTAGGGATGATTCAAAAATTCGAAAATTTAACTTTTTCACTGAAATTTTGCATAGTCGAATTTAGCCCATTTCAAAAGCTGAAAATTAACCCAAAATGTGAGGACCCCAGCTGTACTGGTTACCACCTGCTGGTGGCACTGTGCTTTCCCTTCCCTGGGTTGGTTCCACAGAAACCAGCAGGTGGCTCCCTGCAAGCGTGGGCTGGGTGGAGGACACCTGCCTCGTTAGCCTTAGGGCTATATAGGTGTGCTTCATTAAGACATGCTGGCTGAGCATTTTTCCCCATTCTTTTCCCGAACCCTGGACACTCCCGAACTCTGGACTATTTGCACCTGTTTGTTCCTGTCTTGAAAGTCCACATTATACTCATATTACCACCATATCCCTGTGTTATCAACATGTGTTGCCCTCTTTGAATACTGACACAAAATGTCAACTAAAAGCAAAATTTTACGTTGAAAATATGTTATAGTGTTGATTACGAATATCGATCACATGAAAAGCTCAAGGATAATTTTGAAAATGATAAGATAAATTTGTAATTGGAAACTTCAAATTTTTAACCCCACTGCCGTTCCTGACGGCTCCGTTTCTGTCCTGTCAGTACTGCACTGGACGAGATGGGAGCCGTCCGGCGAAGATCGGAGCCCCGGATGCGCAGATTTACCATTCTGCCCTGCTATGGCTGTTTCGATCTGAAGAAAAGCTGCCGGACCCTTCAGACCCCTCTCCCCCCACCCACCCTGCCTCTTGACGCGATGACGTCACATCAGGGCAGCGGCGGGAGATTTGAAAGTAAAAATTTTTCTATGGAAATATTACGCTCTCTATGCCACAGTTAACCCTCTCTCCCTCTGTGGAACACACCAGGGGAGAAAGGGTGCTAAAGGAAATTGTACTGGATACAGTGATAACCACATCCAATACAATTCAAAGTTAAAAAAAACACAATTGAATACAAATTTTATAATGAACAAAATATAAATACATACTGGAATCTATCATACAAAATAACTATTTTAGAGATTTTATCATTCAAATGATATTTTTTTTTAAAGTTTTTTTTACATAATTCTGTGTTTCAAACATTATTATATTCAGGATGTCTATTAGACCCTTGTAGAGACATATTTTGGGAAGTTACAGGCCTACAGCTTTAAATAATCCCGACCTCAGCAGTGCGCCAGGGAGGTTAAGTTAAAATTTTACAGTCGAAAGTTGAATCGAATTGACTTCATTTTGACCATCTCTACAATGTATTACATGCAAGTTTGCAAAAAATGGGATGGGGGGGACAAGGATTTTATTAGGCACAAATCCGTATACTTGGGCTGGTGTTTGAATACAACATAAATGACCTGAGGATAGATTTCTTACTTATGTGGCTGCTGGCATACGTGTAACTGGAAAGTTGTACCTGATGCCGAAAAACCATATAAAGATCAATGTAGGGGATTTTCGGATACACTGTGTCTGCCCCCCTTGATCTTTTGATGGTCACACCCTGTTGGCTTTTCAGGTAACCTAGAGTTTTGTAGGCTGCTTAGAACCCTTGATCTGGTGACGGTCACATCCTATTGGCTTTTCATTGTAACCTAGAGTTTTGTAGGCGGCTTAGAACCCTTTTTCATGTAATGGTCACACCCTGTTGTCTTTCTTGGTAACCTAAAGCTTTGTAGGCTGCTTAGAACCCTTGATTTTCTGTTGGTCACACCCGTTGGCTTTTCGGGTAGCCTAGAGTTTTGTCGGCTGCTTTGAACCTCCCTCAGTGGTGTGACAGCTCCTTGGTTATTTATAGGTTTCCAGAAGAAACAAAAAAGCTCAGGTGGAGGCATCCATACTCATTCGAATCTTTTATTTATTTCTTTAAAACTTTATACCATTGACGTGTTTCATGGCTGGACACGCCACTTCTTCAGGATGAATTGTATTGATTAGGTCTCCGTTATGGCGCATACCAGCTTATAGGGACCGGATATTTAAAAAATTTCGACCACCTGCTGCTTTAGCTCTTAATCAACACTGTAACCCATGTGCTAGAATATTCCCACCTTTGTTACTTGAAAAACCTAAATCTAACTTAAAAAAAAAAGAAAGTGAGGGTAAAATATCATTACTGATGGAAAGTGTAACTAGCCAGTTAAAAAAACCCTCAAAACATTAGGCTCTTGCCTAGTAGATGGCCATGCTTTCTTCCTCATCATGGCTGCTGTGGTCAAGGCTTATTGCATAAACATTCAATTACATTTCTAAAATATCTTCTTAATTAAGCACATCGTGTTATCTATAAAAACACCTTTTCCCACACGGCATGTATCATCAAAGGATCTGGGATCCCCCAGGCAGGAGATCTACAGAGCTTTGGGTTATTATCACACATGTATATATCGAAGCATTATACACGTACGCTCGTCTTCTGTAGAGGTTTTCTATGCAGGAAATACAGATTTTCAAGGATACATTTTATTAAACCTTCGGCTATGGGTGATAAATTACATGTAAGTGACATAAGACTTTAAAGGTCTTTAGTTTTCTATTCAAATTCTGACAAATTGGCTAAAAGATAATAATGGCTAAAAGTTGGGTTGTATAATAAAAATTTGAATTGTCTATAACTGCCGTGGCATGAGTGGCGTCTTCTGATGAGCTATGTTTGTTTAGTCCCAATAATACAGGAAGTAGTGAGATCAGGTGACAGCGTAGGAAGCTCAGGTTGACTCCACAAACTGCCTATGGACAGTGAACAAGGTGTCATGAAGAAATAAAGTATCATGGTGACTGACAACAAGGTCAATAAACATTTATTTTAAACAGTACCTAAGGTTAAAGACAATGAACCTATAACATCATTCTTCATTCATAAGGAGTTAAGCCAAAAAGTCTTGTAGTGACATGGGCCTGCACAGTTTGGGTAGTGTCCCCTTTAAGGTTATGGAGCATGATGCCCTGGGGCTATTAAAGCGAGGGGGCTCAACACATGGAGGAGCTCAGTGGAGAAGAGTCTGATAGAGTTGGAGTAACTGGGTATGCTGTCCACTCCGAGGTCTACTACCCACCACAGTCTAGTCTGGCATGCGGGCAGCCAGGGAGCGCAATAGCACACAACTACAGTTGTGTTCAGAATCATTCAACCCCCACTGAAATGGAGTGTTTTGGCCATTGTGACATTGATTGTGATCATTTCAGTCATCTTGGTTACAATGAAATGAAAGCGACGCGTGTAAGTCAGACAAACATAACATAACATTAATAATGACATCACCATAAATGTCTTTTCTGTGTCACATCATTATCAGTTTTATTCACCCCCCAAGTGACATTCATACTTAGTACAACATCCTTTTCCAGGTATAACAGCTCTTACATGTGAAGCATAGCTTGACACAAGTGTCTTGCAGCGATCTACGGGGATCTTAGCCCATTCTTCATGGGCAAAAGCCTCCAGTTCAGTCACATTCTTAGGCTTGCGCACTGCAACTGCTTTCTTCAAGTCCCACCAGAGGTTCTCAATCGGATTTAAGTCTGGTGACTGCGATGGCCGCTCCACAATGTTCCAGCCTTTCCTCTGCAACCATGCTCTAGTGAACTTGGAGGTATGCTTGGGATCATTGTCCTGGTGAAAGGTCCAACGTCTCCCAAGCCTCAGGTTTGTGACAGACTGCATCACATTTCCTTCCAGTATCTCCTGGTACTGAAGAGAAGTCATGGCACCTTGCACACGCTGAAGCTTTCCTGTACCTGCAGAAGCAAAACAGTCCCAAAGCATGATTGACCCCGCCATGCTTCACAGTAGGCAATGTGTTCTTTTCTTTATAGGCCTTGGGATAATGTTTTGTAGACTGATGAAACAAAATTAGAACTATTTGGGCCCATGGATCAAAGTTATGGCCAAAACACTTAATTTCAGTGGGGGTTGAATATTTTGGACACAACTGTATTACTCAAGCCCCCAGTTAAGAACAGTCATCAGTGTACTCACCACTCACCCGTGCCAGGTTCCCAGTGGGGTTGCTCCCGACCCCTTCCAGTGGAACCAACCTCATTACCAGAGGGTAACGATGCCAAGGTCCTGTATCCATTGCCAGGACAAGAAAGTACCCGCCATTGCTGGCCTACTTCCCCTGGCCCTATCTGGGTGCAGTGATTTGAACAATCAGGGTTCCCCAACAAGTGGGTTACCCCAAGTGCAAGTTTTGGGGTTTTTGTATTGTGAATTTGCGTTTACTGTATTACTGTACAATGTTTTAACTTGTACCCTTTGGATTTTCTTTGTAAATAAAACGAAAACCATTGATTACACTGATGGCCTAAAAGTCCCCTCGTCCTTCGGCAGATATTCCTGGAAAAGTTCCTTTCCCCTATTTGTTTTATGGGTTACCCCAAAACTGTGCTTTGCCTGAGATTGTTTATTGTCGTGCAGATAAGTTGTTACTGCCCATACCCGATGGGTCTCGCTGTAGACAAAAGTTTACTGGAGCCGCCTCTTGTCATCGGTTGATTCCTGAACCATACAGTCTTACAATAAAGGACACCATAGAAGGTGATAGAAGGTATCTGTCTTTCTGTCTATGTGTTTTTTTTAAAGTTTATGTTTAAAGTTTATTGTTTCAGTCCCATGTAACCATCACTTGGCTCCTATTTGGTCATAAGGATATTCATAAGAACACCTTTTCTAAGCCTCTAAGGAATCCATTGCAGAAGATGGTAATAAGATTGTGATGACCGTATTTTTTGGTCAATAAGACGCACCTTTTTACCAGTACAATCAGTGGGAAAGTGTCCCTGCGTCTTACGGTCCGAATATGTAAAGTTTTTTTTTTAGTCCCAACCATCCTGAGAGCAACTGCTATGCATCCCAGGAGGCAGAAAAATGTCCCTTTCTCTCCGGCCAAGCCATAAAGACACAGCCAAGAAGAGATCTGCATTAGCACTAGCAGTGCCCATTCTCTGAACACACTGACCAACATATGAGAGAGACATGAGAGTTGTGTATTTACGTTAACATTCTGCATTGCAATAAATACATTTTGTAACACAGACTCATATCTCCTCCCATATGTAAATAGCTGCTCATGGGTAAGTTGTTAATACCATATTGTAAAACTCATTGGAGATGGTTGAATTTTTCGACTAGCTAACTTTGTGAGCTGATTGCAAAGCCTCTGAACATGGTATCATCACCAAACTTGATGGTGATATTAAGAAGGGTTTTGGGAACAATTGGGAAAAAAAGTTTTGCGATAGCACATGTAGTTTGCATAAATTAAATTCGAAGGGGCTAAAGACAAGATCAGGTACTCCCCATACCTCCAAGTCCACTCCTCAGGTGTCCACATAGGTTCCAATATCGGCTCACTTTACTCTCAAATTTACTTAAAATTTTAGCCCACTCCTATCTTAAATAAAAGACAATCTACAGAAACGGAGGGATGTCACTCTCTCTTGGTTTGGCAGATGCGACGCAATTAAGATGACAATTTCACCCCAGCTCTTATATGTTCTACAGGCCTTAACGATCAAAATCCCACTGGCTTATTTCGCCCAATTATGCTCTGCCATTTCAAACTTCATATGGGGTAGCCGCTCGGCCAGAATGAAATATTCCAATTTGACTATGCCCAAACGCTCATGGGGTATTGGTCTTCCGGATCTCCCAAAATATTACAAAGCGATTCACCTATCTAGAGTTATTCACTGGTGTTGCCATACCTCCCACAAGCAATGGGTACTAATGGAACAAGAAGACTCACCATGGGACCTTAGAGGTCTACCTTGGCTGACGACCCCTCTCCCGACCTCACTCTCCACTCATCCAACAATAGGAGTCACTATTGCATCCCCTTCTTCATTATTTCCGATTCTAGAAAACCCGGCATTCCTGCCAGGAGTTCATTCTATACCGTTCTCATTGTTGGTTGCCAAAGGCCTTTTTAGAGCTATGGACTTGTCCAGACCATCAGGCTGGTTCTTTATGGAAGATATAGGCAAACTTCTTGGCCCCCAACAACATTTCTGGTGCTCTGTCCAACTTAGACATTTCCTACACAGCATACCTTTTTCTAAAGACTACTCCTGCAAGCTTACTGCCTTTGAACAAATCTGCAAAGATGCCTCTCCAATAACCCATTCAATCTTGATGATATACGCAGCTCTGACGTTACCTAAAATAGGTTCTTCTCTTTCATTCTTAAAGGCATGGGAGCGGGACTTGGGTCTAGTGTTCCCACCATCTCAAGTAGACAATATTCTCAGACTATCTCATGTATATATCTCATATACAGTCTGTATATTCACTTGACATTTGAATGGCTGTATTTCTGTTTTCCCCCCCTTTTTTTCTCTCTAAAACTTTGAGTGCTTCTTATAGTCCCAAACAATATGGTATTTGCTGGGGTACATTATCTGAATTGCTGGAAACCTTTCCAATGTTATCGTTCTAGTACCAAAGGAAACCTTCTCTTACCTACTTTACACGCTTTTTCATAGACACAAATGCTGTTCTAAAAGTTATATACAAAAGTTACATACAAATTACAAATGCAATGCCTGAGCTTCTTCATAATTTTAATAAGAATTATATTTAAGTTAGAGACAAATGTGCATTGGTGTCTACACTGGTGTCATCCCACAAATCCATTAGTCGCCTTAGCAAAACAATAATCTCCTTTAAACCTCTGTCATCAGATATTAAGCACTGACTGGAGCGTGATGGGAGTGTTTAGAGAACACTCATGGGTCAGTACAGTGTTAGTTCTTTTAATAGTTCAGAGATCATCAAGACATTGGTTATCTTTGATGACTTTGATCATGAAATGTTTAAGATTGACCAAGAGGTCCGTATGTTGACCAGAACTTGAGGTGGTCCTGGAAGAATGCATGGAATTTGATAAATAAGCTTTAGAACTTCTTCTAATGACTATGTTTCTCTTCTAGGAAATAAATTCTCACTTTGATGAAGAAGGCAATAGGACCGTGATGAAGGAATTCATTCTGTTGGCTTTCTCCAGCTCACATGACATCCAAATATTACTTTTTGTTATCATTTTGTTGGCCTACATCATCTGCCTCACTGGAAACCTTTCTATCATCGTTTTAGTGACCACCGAACCCTTGCTTCACACCCCAATGTATTATTCCATAGGCACACTCGCCGTCTTGGAGGTTATGTTTGTAACAGATGCCATACCTAAGCTCCTCGATAACTTGATCAGGAACAATAAGAGCATCTCTATCCCAGGATGTTTCATACAGATGTTCTTCCTCAGTGGTTTAGGGGTGGCAGAATGCTACCTGTTGACAGTGATGGCATTTGATCGTCATTTGGCCATCAACAGTCCCTTACACTACTTATCCATCATGAAAGGACAGCTTCTTGTTGTGTTAATTTCACTTCCATGGATCGCTGGGTTTTCCGTCTCATTTTTTTCAACTTTTTTTACAGCTCGTTTAGACTTTTGTGGGCCAAATGTGATCGACCATTTCCTCTGTGATTTAGCCCCGTTGCAGAGCTTGGCGTGTTCTGATCCTTATATCAGTAAACTGGTGACAATGGTTGCTGCGGTTATCGCTAACATCATGCCGCTTGTCTTCATCGTATCTTGTTACGTCCGTATTATCATCACCATCTGTAAGATAAAGACCGCAGAGGGGAAAAAGAAAGCCTTCTCCACCTGCTCCTCCCATCTCACGGTGGCCGCCATGTTTTATATGTCTTGCTGCGTTGTGTACAGCAGGCCGAGCGGCAGCCAGTATGACAAATATGTCTCAGTTATATACACTCTGTGTACGCCGATGCTGAACCCCTTCATATACACCCTCAGGAATCAGGAAGTAAAGTCAGCAGCAAGGAAATCTAAATTATTTCAGAAAATTCTTCATTATAAACAAAACTGATTGTAATAATTAAAAAAAAAAATCATAAAAAAAGTTAAAACATTTTGGCTTGATTTGCGATGACTCTTTTCAGCAACATAATAATGTATGAGTTATGTTCAAGAAAAAATGCAAAAGTTAAACATATTTTAAATTAGTAAATTCCAATTAAATGATTTCATATTTGCAACACTTGAGAAGTTAGGCTCTTTGACAAATGCAACTGCTAAGTTTAGCTCAGGTCATAGTATAACTCTCAGAACATTATCAGTTTGGCTCCATGCAGACTTCATTTAGAAATCTACTATGCTGAGCTATGAAATGTTAGTGCATTATACCGGCAAAGGTGTTTGTCCAGCATACAATGTTGTAGACAATAGGCATTGCACCCCCTTGTGTAGTTGTGGCTGACAATGGTTGTAACTTGGTGGCTGCTTTGGAGCTCGGCAACCTGACCCACATTCCCTGCCTAGCTCATGTTTTAAAACTTAGTTGTTCAGCGGTTTCTCAAAACCGACCCCAATTTGAAACAGCTACTAATGAAGGTGCGCTGCTTGTCTGCCCATTTCAGAAAGTCCTCCACAACTTCAGCTGGTCTGTCAACCCTGCAGCAACACTTGCAGCTTCCAGCTCACTGACTGTTGTGCGACCTGAGCACGCACTGGAACTCCACTTTCTACATGTTGTCCAGGCTTTGTGAGGGCAATTGTGGAATGCCAGCTGCAACATGGCCGTCACCTTTCCAGTCAACTGCCACAATTCACAAGCACGGAGTGGGCACTGATGTAAGACCTGTGTGAAATTTTAAAAAAGTTTGATGAATCCACAAAGATGGTGAGAGGTGATAACACTATCATCAGTGTAACCATACCACTGCTGTGTCTACTGAAATGATCAATGCTCACAATTAAGGTGGACGCTCTGCATGTGGCAGACGAGGTAATGGAGGAGGAGATAACGCAGGGTGATAACGAGACCACCCACAGTCTGGCTTCACAGCGCAACTTGGGCCATGAAGATGAGGAGGAGATGCTGAAGATTGTTGCCTCTGCTACAGAGGGTAGTAGTACCCATGTCACTTTAATAGAGATGGTCAAATGTTTGAAAAAAAATTCGACCATTTCAACTATTTCGACTTAATTGCAAAGCCCCTGAACATGGTATCAACACCTTGCTGGAGATGTACAAAAGGGTATGGGGTATACTTAAAAAAAGAAAGTATGTCTCTAACACAAATCGTTTTGGCACAAATGAAGTTCAAAGTCAAGTCAAAATTTCAAAAATCGGAATTTCAACTTTATTTTTTTACTTAATTTATGCAAAAACTACATGTGCTAGAGCAACACTTTTTTTTTTCAAATGTTCCCCAAACTCTTCTCTACATCTCCAGAAATGTTGATGAGGATACCATGTTCAGGAGCTTTGCAATCAGCTCACAAAGTTAGCAAGTCGAAAAATTTGACCATCTCTACCACTTTAATGACATCTGTTCAGTGTGAATGGGAAGAGGCGAAGGAGGAAGAGTAGAAGATGAAGAGTTATCCAGATGTCAACATCTGTGTCTTTCCTGTTGGTACTCCGGCACACATGGCTGACTTCATGTTAGGTTGCCTATCCCATGACCCTCTGGATGTACGCATTTGTGCTGAAGATTGTTGCCTCTGCTACAGAGGGTAGTAGTACCCATGTGACTTTAATGACATCTGTTCAGTGTGGATGAGAAGAGGAGGAGGAGGAAGAGTAGAAGAGTTATCCAGATGTCAACATCAGCGTCTTGCCTGTTGGTACTCTGGCACACATGGCTGACTTCATGTTAGGCTGCCTATCCCATGACCCTCGGGATGTACGTATTTTACATAACACGGATCACTGGGTGTTCATCCTTCTCTACCCCCGCTACAAAGAGAACCTCTCCTCTCTCATTCCTGTGGGGGAGAGAACAATCAAAATAGTGCAATACCAAAAGGTACTTTTGGAGAGATTGCTTCAAAGTTTTCCATCTGACAACGTTCCCGGCACAGTCTGTACTTCCTTAGGAAAATGAGGAAGGGAGACAATGGGGACACATTGCAGTTTCAACAAAGGCAGGGCAACACTATCCAAGGCACTTCAGGCACTGCCGTATCATGTTTTAGAGCAATAACTCTACAACTTGCACTCACATGTAATGTTTTAGAGTGTCAGCTCAAATGCAGGCACTGCCATATAATGTTTTGGGGTGTAATTTTTCCTGTATAGTTTTCTCGGGGGGGGGGGGGGGGGGGGGGGTTGTTTTTGTCAGTATTTAAAATTTGCATACAACTGGCACAAACTTGTTTCCAGCAGGGACTTGGGAGTCCAAGATGCATCCAGGCATGTTCCCCAAGGTGTTTCCGGTCCATTTGGGTGGTGTTTCTGTCACTTTGTGAACTTTTCCAATGGACCAGGCACCCTACCCTCTTCCAAGCAGGGGGTGCCTGGTAGTCTCTCATTGACTTCCATTAGGCTCGGGTGCTCTACAGAACACACGAATATCGTGATGTGTTCGGACCGAACACCCGAACACTTTAGTGCTCGCTCATCACTAATCATCAGTCAAGGGTCACTACAACAGTGCTTAGGGGCACACAAAGAGCATGATAGTAAAATGAATCTGCTTTAGGAGTTGTTAAGTGCGTAGATGAGTGAAGAGTAGCTGAGTGTGTGAGTTAAATGTAAGGCCCCTGAACATGGTATTATCTCCAAAAATTGCTGGAGATGTAGAGAAGGGTTGTGTAGCACATGTGCCCGAAATTTTGATTTAATTTGAACTTGATTGGTACTATAACTACATGTGCTAGAGCAACCCTTTTCTACAATTTTATGTGTCTAAAAACCCACTATTGCCCCTGACTGTAGTTTTAAATACTTCTTACAAGGCCACTGCTTTAATGAGCATTTATAGCCACTTGTCACTAGGTGATACAATATGTGACAGACTGGTCATCTGTTACTGTGTGAATGGACTGTTAGGTGGTATCCTGGAAGGAGTCCGGGATATTATTGCCCAGCACCATTAGGTTGCTGAGTTGTTTTGTTTTAGTTTTCTTTAAGGGGTCCCGGACTCTGGGATAGGGAGGAAGCAACTGGGTGGGCCTTCCTATTCCCCCAGGGTCCACTAAAGGGTTAACCTGTTTGCAGGTGAGTGGAGCCAGGTGTGTCTCCACAAAAGGAGCTCAGACCATCGTGTCAGTGCTTCTGACCGGGGGCACACGAAGAGTGTGGGGCCCAGGCCTGTGGTTACTGGGGCAATTGCTAAAGGGGGCTCACAGAGAGTGTGAGGCCCAGGCCTGTTGCTGCTGGAAAGCCAAGGACAATCCTTTATGTTGAAAGGTGCAAAACCAGGTGGTGCAGCATTTTTTTGACTTTTTATTTTGAAGTCTATTGTGTGCTCAAATAAACATGGGCAGGAGCCCTAAGATGAACAACATGTTGACTGATTGACTTAAGAGCAACCATTTAAGTGTGATCCCCCACAAATAGAGAACTTCTGCTTTTAGTTTCCATATTGAGAACAGTCAGCTGACTGCTTGATCCTCTGCCAGCATGGAATGGTCAAAGCATACCAAGAATTCCCAGCATTCTGAGTTAAGTGCACTGTGACACTTCATTATCTCTTGTAAGGTAACTCGGATGGGGCAGCTGAAAGGTTAATATGGAGCAGTACCTCCATTTCACAAATATACAAAATCCTAACCCCAGAATATTAAAGGTTTGCCAGTGTCAAGGTCCTAGCTGCATTTATCATGTGATGATCCAGTGTTTTATAGAGTTCACCAGGAGTTGCAAGTTTTTTCATTAATTCATGATTGAGGGGGCACGCCTAAAAAATGTGAAAGAGAGACCGTTAGGATATTTTGGGAAACAATACCCAAGTGATGTACGATCATCAGATGGCAATGCGATTTTGCGATACTCTATCGCTTTTTCAGAAGATGTAAATAGAACACTGCACTGCTAAGAGAAAATGGAAACGGGGAACATGTCAACAACACGTAAAAAAAAAAATGAGTAACTGCTTCCAACATTTTATATGTTCAATTCTTGACCAAGCTTTACAAATAAAAGGTTAATATATTCTCTTTCAACAAAAGAAAAGTAGGTCCTCACCCAACTGCTCATATCCCACATTTTTCCTGTTGAAATATCTATCAATTCCACCAACATGGTCCCACCACCAGGTGCCTCTGTAAACAAAGGGACCAAAGAGCCCTCCAGAGATGTAAGGGGAAACCTTCTGTAAACAAACGGACCGGACCTCAAGAGATGTAAGGGGAAACCTTCTGTAGATAAAGGGTCTGGAGCTCAGGAGATGTTAGGGAAAACCTTCTGTAGATAAAGGGTCTGGAGCTCAAGAGATGTTAGGGAA
>CM070043.1:34901742-34915525 GCA_036250615.1 Ptychadena robeensis | reverse complement strand
TGACTGTGACTCACAGGGGTCAAAGTTTCTGCAATGTTAAAAGATAGGGGGCGAATCGAATATGTTCGCGAACATGCGTGAACATGCGATGTTCGCCGCGGATAGTTCTCCGGCGAACAGTTTGCGACATCACTAATGATAAAATCTCTAAAAAACTTATTTTGCATGATAGATTTCAGTATTTATATTAGCTTTTCTGTTAAAAATCAAATGTTAATTCAATTATAAATGTGCTTTGGGTTTTTTTTTTTACTTTAAATTGTACTGGATACAGTTATCACTGTATTTAGTACAATTCCCTTTTAAATTTTGCGCCTCCATCCCTGGTGTGATGTCACCAGCTCCTCACACTGGAAGAGAGAGGACCAAATTCAATACAGCTCTCTAAGCAAACTCAGGATTATAACACAGCACCCATAATACAGCATACCCCATCCCCAAAAAAAGACTTTTGTGGCTCAGTAATGATGAACTGCTTGTTAAAGAACACCATAGCTATAGCAACAGATCACAAATGTAATGACGTGACACCAGGGGGAGGAGGGAGACACTTCCTCATGCTGGGTATGCACAGCACTATCGGGTCTGGCCACAAGAGGCCGGCGCATTGGCAGAACGCTGTGGGCAGAACATCCGGTGCTGTAGACAGGTAAGTGGATTAGGACGAACCCGAAAGTGCAGTGGAAATCGCTGTGCAGGTCTGAATTCAGCCGCCTCCCATTGTGACGCCATAAGGTACGTCCCTATGGCAGGTGGAGGGATCCACTACCTTATTCGGAAGCATCAATGAAGCTTAACATCCGGGTAAGTTTTAGAAATTAAACAGCAATCAATACAGTTTTTTTATGCAGAATGCTATGCAGAAAACTGTATTCATTGTGGCTTGAATGTAAAAATCCTGCCACCTCCCGGTGTGATGTCATTACGTACGTGCCACGGGGGGGGGGGGGGGGGGGGGGGGGGGGGGGGGGGGGGGGGGGGGGGGGGGGGGGGGGGGGGGGGGGGGGGGGGTGGACTAGAAAGCATGAGTGGTGGGGTGAGTGAGGGGCAGAAATCAGCTTTGGACAAGTCCAGCTCGTCAAGTGCACTTTAAGCAAGTCAGTGCTTGGCGAGCTTGACTCGTCATTGTCAGGATCCAGGACAGAAGGGAGGACCAGGCAGGCATCACACACTGAGGTCCAGACAGAGGTGGTGGTGACAAAAAACTGATTTATTTGCAGACTTACAGGCAGGAACAAACACAGGTGAAAAAGTACCGAGGTACAGGAGTGTCCAGGGTTCAGGGACAAGAAGCCAGGGGAAGCATGAAGTCCAGCCAAGCAAACAGAAACAGCAACAATGAACAGCCAGCGTGGTGTGGATGGAGCACACCTAAATACCCCTAAGCTAATGAGGAAGGTGTGAGCTTCACCCAGCCCACGCTCGCAGGGAGCCACCTGCTGGTGACTGTGGGACTAACCCATGGATGGGCAATCACAGTGCCACCAGCAGGTGGTGACCGGAACAGCCAGGGTCCAGCTGACAGAAGCTCAGTATTGACTTTATATTAATCACATATAATGTCAGTCTCATAGTATGGGGATACCCCTGAAAGGCTTTAGAGCAATGAGCGTTTTAAAATCTATTCGATATATAGGTTTTTTGTTTATTATTACATTTTAATTCAATTGGAAATGTTTTTTTTTACTTTGAATTGTATTGGATACAGTTACACTGTATTTAGTACAATTGCCTTTTAAATTTGGCGCCCCTGGTGTAATGAGAGTTAAATATAAAAGGGAACTTTGAAAGAAACTGAAAACAGTTTTCTAAGCAGAAAGCTGTATTCAGTGCAATCTGAAAATCTCATCGTCTGAGGATCCCTCTACCACCCAACCCCCTCCGCCGGGCAATCTGTCCGCCAGGCAAACTTTTCGGCCATCAATACTAAATCTCTGGCATACTTTACTTTTATCAAGAGTTTTCTGATGCCCTAACAATACTTTCCAAGCTTGATACACAGTGGATTTTGCTATTTCTTATTCTCATTTGTTAAATCTCAATGGGAAAATATTCCTCAATGTATCATCTAATTGGAACCAAATTTACCACAATAAAGGATATATAGGTGAGTTCAATGGCCATGGCTTTCATACTTGAAAAGAGACCATGCTTTAGGTGCAGCCAACATGGCAAACAGCTCTGAGGTAAGGAAGCTTTCTTCCATATATATTACAATGCTGATATGTATCAGGCCTACATTACATTATAACATGAGTGGCTCTAATATTTGACTCACTACTATTACAGTACAGTAGATTCAATTAAAACAAAACTAACATATATACTCGAGTATAAGCCGACCCGAGTATAAGCCAAGGTACCTCATTTTATGAAAAACTGGAAAAAAACTATCAACTTGAGCGTGGAAAATGCTAAGTCAGATAGTGGAGTTTTCTAAATAAGAAAATATAGAGAAAGCCCC
This sequence comes from Ptychadena robeensis, assembly GCA_036250615.1. Classification (NCBI taxonomy): domain Eukaryota; kingdom Metazoa; phylum Chordata; class Amphibia; order Anura; family Ptychadenidae; genus Ptychadena; species Ptychadena robeensis. The sequence continues at coordinate 34,913,061 of CM070043.1, read as the reverse complement.
ATTGCTTCTAGGAATGAATCAAACAGGTGAATCTTAGTGCCACACCCTCAATAAAGTTAGGAGAACACAAGTTTATTATTATTACAGGATGGGTTTTCAAGGCACTTCTTATGTCCAAATATAAAAAGTACGTTTCCATTTAAAAAGTATTTATATTACTATTATTGGGACCAATTCATGGAATGGAAATTAATTTTCATTTTTGAATCATTAATTGTAGAGAGTTCAATTTGAATTCCTTCTCCAGTAACAATAGGTCACCAGTAACAGTATTCGGCCACCAGATGGCAGTGTGGATCAGTCTGTTTACATTAGATAATAAGAAGCTCTGTAATTCAGCCATCTGCAACCCTGGACAGGTGAGTGTACCCTGACTCTGACCCCTGACTCAAGTATAAGCCAAGGGGAGCTTTTTCAGCCCATTTTCTGGGGTTGAAAGAGACGGCTTATACCTGAGTATATATGGTAAGTTTAATAAATTCTTGGTTTCTTAGCTATTACAACTCTTTAAACTCATTGGCACTTGGTGATGGCAATAACATGACTTTTAATTAACATGACAATTGTCTTTACATTTATAGAATTTTTTCTCTATTTTTTGGTATTTTTTTATATTATGGGCTGTGAACCAAAATTAAAGTCCAAATTACTATTAATTGATTCACTCAATTTATTTATATCTTCAAGTGAATTGAAGATATAAAGGGCCAAGAAAAACTTAAAGGCGTTGTCTGAGTTGAGGTTGAAAAAGTCCTTTATCTTGGTTCAGACATTATGAAAAGAAGTTGGTTCCTTACGTCGCCCAGGAAGACAAGTTGGTTTATTGCATTGATGTAGAAAGTCTGATGGGTCCATTTAACCTTCTAGGCGTTATGCTGGAATCCGGTACGGGAGCAGTTTGGTTAATCAGTTAATCAAACTGAGCGCGTGCCAGGATCGGGCGCAACTTCCAGCTCTCTGTGAGCCTGCAGCATTTCTGCAGAGCTGCAGGCTCACAGAGCCTTTTCAGCCTTAAGTAGGGGGGGGGGGCCATAGACCTCCATGTAAATGGAGGGGGTCTCGATTTTCTCCCCACACACCGCTGGTGTCAATTAGAGGGCTGGGGGAAGAGCCGGTAATCGCGGCGTATTGCCTGCGCAGCAGCTTTTCATGCCATAAAAAATGGAACGAAAAGCCCGTAAGGCCCAGGAGGTTAAAATCCACTATGATTCAGAGCAATGGCGTCTTTTTTCCCCTCAAAGCTGTTTTACTCACAACGGTGATTTTTATGCTTCCATACTTGAAGGTCATTCCGTACACTTGAAGAAAACCTACGAGAACTTGGAATTACATATGAAGACCATGGTGTGTGGGGACTTTAAGGTCTTGTTCATGCCGCTCGGGCAACAAGCTGGGTATACCAAATCCCCTTGATTTCTGTGGGACAGAGGAGACCAACAAAATCACTGGACCGATGAAAAAAATGTCCTCCGAAAAACTTTGATACCTTCCAATAAAGTTCTACTACCACCTCTGCACATAAAATCGGGATTGATGAAGCAAATCGTAAAATCACTTCCAAGAGATGGAGAATGCTTCAAATACTCGGTCACCAGGTTTAGAGGCAAAATTGAAGGAAGGTGTGTTCTTCGGACCAGACATTAGAAGGCTTATAGTTAATCAAGAGTTTGCCAATACCATGACAGATCCTCAAAAAGAAGGGTGGTTCGTAATTAAAGAAGTCATACAGAAATTTTTAGTCAATAACAAATACTAAAAGATCGAAACGCATCAGATTGATCGGACGCATGCTGAAAGCATCTCAAGCTTTAGGTTGCCTGATGTTTGAATGTTTGAAAGTGCATTTCCTCCAGTCCTACCTTGACTACTTTCCTGAAAATGTGGGAGCTGTTGTAGTCACCCTACCTAACTTGGGAACTAGCCCCTTTAATTCTCCTTTCCATCAGGCCCCGGGGTTCTCAGGGTATATAGTCGCTTACCCGGAGGAGGAGGGGCTGTCCAGAGGTGCGATTTCTGATGAGACAGCAGCAGCTGGGTATACTTGCTGTCTCGGGGGGTACAGACCTCAGCCGTTCATACTGGCGTGCAGTCAGCCAGGGGACCTAATACTCCTACAAGAGCCAGTTTCAGTCCGAATGTCCGTTGCTGGGGTATGCCACTCAAGTGGGGTGGGAAGTTCCCTGGCGCACATTGTTCCTGCTACATTCCAATAGGGCTCTATGGCGGTCGCAGCCTGCCCTGGCCAGGAAGACCCATTCGCACAGCTCGTTGAGAGACCTTCTCCAGAGAGAGGTCCGCTTCTTCCTTGTTGAACAGAGACTTAGAGGACTTGGTCGCCCCATTAGGTTCCAAGCTGTTTACCATGTGTTTGGGAGTTAAATAATCCTGAACCTGTACACTGTGAGCGAGGAACAAGGTGAAAGATTCTACCGAGATATTAACCTTCCTAGCGCACCGCCCGTATCGCGCCGTTTACAACGGCGCGATATGGGCGATCGAGGCAGTGTACAGAGTACACTGCCTCTCGTTTCCGGCTTCCCGCCGGAGCTCTACACGCAGCTGTTGTCATTACTGACAACAGCTGTGCGAGAGAGAAAGCCGGCGCTCCTCCATTAACATGGACGCGATCGGGGCGGTGCCGCCAACCCGGAAATGCTGCAGCCATGTAGACAATCGCTGCAGCTTTCCGGGGAGGCATAGGGTCTCCCCGCCGCCGGCTTCCCCGGCGGTTGAGAGGACCCTGTTCAGTGAACGAACAGGGTTCGTCTCAACCGCTAGGGAGGTTAAAGAGATGAAATAGAATTTTTTTATTTATTTTGAGGTTTTGCGTTATTTAACATACCGTATTTTTGCACTTTTTCACCCCCAAAATTGGATCCGGCGGCCGGTGATCGCAACTTGGCTCCCCGACAGCTCTCCTGGCAGATAGGAGAAGAGATCAGCCGGCAGATAGGAGAGGAGATCAGCTGTGTGATCTCTGCCGGGTTAGCTGTGGGGAGCTGAACTTTATTGACTATATTTGCAGAGCCCCGCAGATATAGCCAATGCAGAGGTGTGTGGGGAAAGCTGCACTCGCTGGCAGCTTCCTCACACAGCCTTAGCAGAGAAGGGACAGGGAGACCGAAGTGAAGATTCCCCTCCCTTCCCTCTCTGTGCGCTGTGTGAGGAAGAAGAGATGCTGAAGTGTGCTCTCTAGTGACACCATTTTAGTGGCTGAAAAGGGGTACTGCAGGGGATTTTTCAAGTTCATTTAAACAATTTTTTTCTGATTTCCTGCTCTAAAAACTGGGTGTGTCTTATGGTCCAAAAAATACGGTGTGAGGAAATGTGATTACGTGAAATTACCAAAACAGCTCTCACCGCCTTTGATTGTGGACCGCATGCTCAGGTCAGGCTACCCATTATTTTGTACTTGTTGTTTTTGTACAAAAAAGTTACTTCAAATTAATAAAAAATATTATTGACATCTTGATTTCTTCGCAGGGATTGCTCTTCCATGCCATAGATGACATCAATAAGACTAGAGTGACGGAATTCATTCTCAAAGCTTTTTCCAGCCTGAAGCAATATCAGATTTTGCTCTTTGTTTTCATCCTCTTGGCGTACATCAGTTGCCTCTTGGGAAACTGTGCCATACTGATGTTAGTTAAACACCAACGCACTCTTCACACGCCAATGTATTTTTTTATCAGCGTCTTCGCTTTTTTGGAAATGAATTTCGTGTCGGTCACCATCCCAAAACTTCTGGCCAATTTGATGGAAGCCTGCCAGAGCATCTCGTTTCCGGGTTGTTTTGCGCAGGTATATTCCTTTAACTCTCTGGGAGTTGTGGAATGTTATCTTCTGGCCGTCATGGCCTTTGATAGAGATTTAGCCATTAACAATCCTTTACACTATATTATTATTATGAATAAATTACATTGCGTTAAACTTGCAGCTGCACCATGGATCATTGGATTGGTCTTAGCTTTCATACCGACCATAGCCACGGCTCAGTTGGAATTCTGTGGTCCCAATGAGATCAACCACTTCTTCTGTGACTTGGCTCCCTTGCAAAGTTTATCCTGTACAAACCCGTTCATCAGTAACATCGTTACAAGTTCCACCGCGGTGTTCGCCACCGTCCTCCCGTTTATAATGATTTTGGGATTTTATGTTCACATTATTAAAACCGTTTTTCAAATTAAGAGTTCGGAGGGAAAACTCAAATGCTTTTCAACCTGCTCATCCCACCTTATCGTCGCTGGCTTGTTCTATTCTACTGCTATTGTGGTGTACATCAGGCCCAGAGGTAGCCGGCATGACAAATTCCTTGCTCTTATGTATACTGTCCTCATCCCGACTCTAAATCCATTTATATATACTTTAAGGAATAAGGATGTTAAAGAGGCTTTAAGGAAATTACGTTTTAGGGTTTATGGAAAAACAAATGCTTAAAGCGGTTTTACACTCAAAATAAAAAAACAGACATACATTAAACAGACACAATACTCACCTGTCAGCCGTTCAGATGCTGGGAAACTGCTACACAAACAAAACCCCACACTAAACTGTCTTTACTTGCTTGAAGTTCTCATGCTAGCATCTTGGCTCCTGGCATCTGCAAACTTCCGCCCACACTGACCCCCTCTCCTCCCCTCTCCACTCCACCTCCTGTGTCTTCTGATTGGAGCTGCACACACTCGTAGGGGGGGCCGTGTGAATAGAGATGGTCGAATTTTTCGACTTGCTAACTTTCAGCGCTGATTGCAAAGCCCCTGAACATGGTATCACTTGCTGGAGATGTAGAGAAGGGTTGGGGGAAGATTTGAAAGAAACAAGTATGTCTCCAACACAAATAGTTTTTGAATAAATTAAGTTCAAAATTAAAGTAGAATTTTCCGAATTTTTTATCTTAAAAGCGGACCTACCACCTGGCAGGTCACTCTGCAGTATCGGCTGCAGCTCGGAGATCATTTTAGAGACAGCCCCTCCCATTGTGTTATAAATCACTGAGGCAAGACATAACAAGCCGCAAGGGTATCTGGGAATTCTGTCCCAAAAGCCCCTGAGGCTCAGTCACCCAGATGTGACACCTGAAAGACTTTGTGATGGGTGAAGAGGGGAGAGAGAAGCCTCTCTTCACCCAACCGATTGCTCCATGGATGCTGCCGACTGCCCACCCCTTCCCCCACACCGGAGCTTGCTGCAGAGGAGTGAGTCTTTGTCTGTGTAGAAGTGCGGGGGAGAGGGGGGGCGGGGTGGTGTCAGCTGCTAGCTGTCCTGAGAAAAAGGGATCCAGAAGTTGCTTCTCTTGCCCTTAATTAAGATGTTCCCACCATCAGTAAAAACGTGAGGAAGGTAAGTTTTTTTTTGTTTTTGTGTCGCAGTTTTCCAGGATCTGAACTGCTGACTGGTAAGTAATGCACCTATTTCATGTACATTTCAAATGTACCAGCAACTTCCTATTCCACTGGCAGTGTTTATATAGGAAGTTGATCCAACATAGACCAATCAACTGAGGTCCTGTCAGAGACTGCTAATGAGGGGACAGAAATCAGCTGGACAAGGGTCACACAAAGCTGGATCTGTGTCCACTCATCTGCATACCAGTTCAGGTTACTCACCAGCAATGCAAGTGGCACACAGTCAGATTCCCTGCCTTTGCTGAGCAACCCAGAACCGAGTTCTGGGTTCGAATCCCAGCAAGAACCTAACATTAGGGGCATCCTGTTTCCCCTTATCATCCATGTTCCTGCAGATAATTCGAGCCCATCTGTGGTAAATGCAGATTTGGAAAGGCACACACCTGTCTGTATAAGGTCCCACCATTCATGTTAGAGCACAAACCAAGCATGAAGTCACAGGAATTGTCTGTAGACCTTCAAAGCAGGATTGTCTGGAGACAAAAATCTGGGGAAGGTTACATAAACATTTCTGCTGCTTTAAAGATCCCAATGAGCACAGTGGACTCCATCATATGTAAGTGGAAGACGTTATTTCCAGTAATTTTAATGGGCCAGGTCCCATTATAATGGTGTTGGTTTTCCCAACAACATGGACAGGGGCGGTGGAGGATGGTAGGTACACTGTGCCATGGTCACCCATACCACTAGGGGGGGTTAATACAGATAATAATGTATTTATGGCCTCCTAATCTTGTTGCCTGTGCTATAACATTCTTTTTTGACAATAAACAAACCCATTACACTTATTTTCACGAAATCGTATTTATTAAATGTTGTAGTGTAGTGCCATGTTAATTTCAGGGGCCTGTCCCCTTTAATTCCATGGACCTTGATCCCCCTGGGTTCCCGGGGTATATAGGGGGAGGGCCCGCTCACCAAGGCAGCTCACCAGGAAGGCATCTGATGGAGTGGTAGTAACAGGGCATGTTAACCACCCCGAGACCCTTACTCTGCCGCAGTCTGGACTGGTGTGCGGGTAGCCGGGGAGCAAGATAGCATGCACCGTTCCTGAAAGCCCCAGTTACCCTTACCAAGGTTCCAGAAGCTCCCGCCACGTGGAGGACTGACGAAGTCTGCTGGAGTTTCCTGAGCCATCATGCTCCTGCCAGTCTGTTGTGATGCCCCTGTGGAAGCACAGTTCTGGCCTTACTTCCTCTGGCCCCAGGTAGGAGCAGCGAAACGAAGTTATTTGTGTACCCAGGGACTTTTAGGGTCGCCCTTTATTGTTGGACAATGCATTTGTTTGTGAAAAGTTTCACTCCCCAGTTGGGTCGCTGGAAATAAAGTTCCGTTCCTTAATCCTGTCGTTGGTTGATTCCTGAACCTTACAAGGTCTGAGAAGTAATTGTCTGCTATGGCACTAATGAACACCCAGCGGATTCCTGCCCTTGGGTACAATAATCATAGGAGACTGCAATCAAAAACTGAAGATTATTCCCACTTACCTTCACTCCAACTATAGAGTATTCCCACTTACCTTCACTCCAACTATACCTTCTATAAAGACATCGTATAATGCGTCAAATGTATCTACACTTCAAAGCTAAACATGGTGCCTCAGCTTGAAACAAAGCTTTGTAAGTCTTCGGTGTTTCCTACGTGTAAGGTGTTGCTAAATATTTCTTTGGTTTCGTTAGATTTCTGGAAGTCACAATTTATTTTATGAAGGAAGGGACTGAAAGTTAAATGACAATTACGTTATAGGTGGAAAGATTTCAAAGAAAAAAAGGAATGTGAGATTTTCAAGATTTTCTTGTAAACAGATAACATCAGTTAAATGTATGTTGTGGTAATTTTGGATTTTGAATAAAGAAATAAAAGTTTTTCCTACGGGCGCCTCCATCCAGCCTATATTTCAAGTGGATGACCACTAGACCAAACTGTTAACTGAATCTCCAAAACTTTTGGACCAGGCTTCCAACAGTTTGGATATCCACAGGGTCTGAGAGGGACCCCTGTTCATTGGTCAATGCTGTGTGAACAGCTAGTGCGGTAGGCACGTAATATGGATCGGCAGGTAGGTGGGTAATATGGATCCAATAAACACGGAGAGTCCGGCGTGACTGTATATACAATAGAACCTGCAGAATTGGAGGACACAGTCACGCCAGTGTGTATTGGGTCCATACAATTCTCCTGACCATTAGGAAGAATTCCCTTTGACTAACAACATTATTGAGATCTGATACCTGGACTGACTATCTGCATGCCCTATTACCTTGGAGGTTGGCTTTTAAAGTGAGGGATCCTCTTGTTATATTGTACTGATATGTTTTACTAATCTAGGTTTCTAATATAATGATGATGGGACATATGCATTAAATTGCACAGTTTTGCTTCATTATTGTGTTACTATTGTAAGGGTCAGCACCGGCCCATTCCATGAGTAGCATCTGTGCATGTTTACGTACCGGTTCATTTCTGGGTCACCATTATGCTGGACCTTTGAAGACCATCCCTCCCACGGCAGGACAAGCTCCTCTGCCCACACAGTCTGTAAAGAAGGAAAAGGGGTGATGTCCCCAAAGCAGGAGTGTTGCAAAATGTCTCAATGAGTTCAAACACCCGTTCTATTTGGTGTAAGTTCTGGTACTTTATTGGATGTCATCATGGTACAGTTTACATCGTCCATGCCATCACCATACATGCCAGCCATCAGGGAGCAGCCTTGCCCTTGCAGCTTCACTAGTCCTAGCCCTCTCCTATGATGATAACTTCTCCCAGGACCAGGGTGCCCTTGCTCCCAGCCGGGGGACAAGGGGAAGATCACAGATCAGATCTCTGCAGCAAGCTGTCTTTTGCCCACCGACTGGTGTCCGTTCCCATAAAAGCTAACGTCCGGAGACGCTCTCCACTCCTGTCAGTTCAAAGGAAGCTGCGGCCCTGTCGGAAGGGATGTGGAATTTGCATGCGGGATAGAGCTTTGGGGATCATCGGCCAGCATGGCATTTCATGTTCACATGATTAAGGAATATTCTAGGACATTGCTAAGTTTGATACAATTAACACCCTGACTGTCCCACAGTAACTTCACCTCATAATTGCTTGTTTAACCCCTTATACACAGGCTTTGGATGCTGTTTATGACACAGTGTTAAAGACAGGCACAATTTAACATCTCAATCCTACACTTCTTATACCATTTGCACATAACACACACCCGACTCTCCTACACACAATGTGTTCATTGATCAAAGTAAATGATTGATGATGGATTGTACATGATTGATGATGGATTGTACCACATGACATCTGTTTGATGGATAGTGTTAAAATGATTGGTGTGCCTTTCTTTTTAGGCAGGGACACTGTCATACTGAGCATGCGGCACTTCTCTAGGCCTCATTTCGCAACATACAACCAACAAATACTGCCTCCTGAGGAAGCCCTAATCTGAGGGTGAAACGCTTCGAGGATAATACCAATCGATCCTGAGTTTTATCATTCCATCTATTTAAATGTTTTAACTATGCAATAAAGTGTATAACTAAAATTTTAGAACAACATTTTTTTGAAAACATTGTCTTAAAGTCCCAGAGGCTTCCCATACTGATCAGTTTGTAGCTATGCTCACCTAATAAAGTTGTCGATGTTTTGAATATCCTTTTTTTTTGTAAAATGAAGACTTTCAACAACTCTGGGGTAACGGAATTTCTCCTGCTGGGCTTCTCTAGCTTGAATGAATTCCAGCAAGTACTTTTCTACCTTAATCTTCTAGCGTACGTTACATGCATCTTTGGAAATGTTCTTATTATCGCTTTAGTCAGAAAAGAAAGATCCCTTCACACTCCCATGTACTTATTTATTAGCGTTTTTGCTGTTGTAGAAATAATGTTTATCACGGTGACCGTTCCAAAGCTCTTAGCTATCCTCATTCAACGTAAGAAAACCATATTGTTCCTTGGATGCTTCACCCAACTTTATGCCTTCAACGCTTTGGGAGAAACCGAATGTTATCTCCTGTCATTAATGGTCTTTGACCGCTTCTTGGCTATTCAGGATCCTCTGCATTATTCCGCTATCATGAACAATACGTTTTCTTCGGAGCTAGCTGTTCTCCCGTGGTTGGCTGGCTTTTTCGTTTCATTCTTCCCAACATGTTTCACTTTTCTTCTGGAATTCTGCGGTCCCAATGAGATTGACCACTTCTTCTGTGATCTGGCTCCCCTGCAGAATTTGGCGTGTTCCGATCCTTTTATCAGCAATATTGTGACAAGCGTGGCGGCTCTTTTCTCAGTGGTCTCGCTCTTTGTAACAATTGTGATATTGTATATTTGCATCATTAGAACGGTGCTAAAGATTAACAGCCCGGAGGGTAAGCAGAAAGCGTTATTAACATGCTCCTCCCATCTCATTGTAGTCGCTCTGTTTTATGGCTCGCCCATTATCGTGTATATCAAGCCGAAAGGCAGCCACTATGATAAATATCTAGCCCTCATGTACACCGTTGTAGCTCTTTAGCTCCTTACCCTCAGTATTGCCCCCCCCCCCCCCGATTTATCAGACCCCCCGGTCTCTAGGTTATTGACTTAAGCTAATCTAGGCGATAATGTCCATTTTAAGAGTTCATAAATTCTGTTCAGCGAATTCTGTTCTTCTACAGAGCTGCAGACACACTGAGCCTTTCTGGGGGTGGCACCATAGACCTCCATGGAGGTCTATGGAGGGGCGCCCCTCTTCTCCCCATACACCGCCGGCGTCTATTTGACACCTGCAGTGTGTAGAGGGCTGGGCAGAGAGTTGGCAATCCTCCGCCGCGATTGCGGAGGAAACGGCTTTTCGTGCCATAAACAATGGTGCCAATGCATGGTAACATAACCAATTAAAACGTTAAAAAAACATTTGTTTGGTGTGCTCCTGTTGATGTGAGAGTGAATTTGGCCACCGTAAGGCAGGGACAGGGGTAACTCCCATCCTGGGCCTGACCATCTAGGGGGACCCAGCGGTCCGCTGCCTGGTCCTGTGTTCCCCATCCTGCGTGCTGCCTGACACTGCTTACTATCCAGAGACCCACAGTGTCCCTCTTCCCAGATGTGTGTGAAAGAAGCCGGTGACGTGACATGTAAATTGACAACAAGTGTAAACTAGTGGCTGAAGTTGATATTGCAAATTGACTTCAAAGTTCGAACACATGAAAAAGCTGTACAAACAACAAGTTTTTACTGTTACATGTATACAATTTAAGTTACTTGAAAAACTACAGGGAAACATGAATAACTTTGAAAGGTTGCAGTTAGGGGTGTCAAATTGGGAAAGTAAATTACTAATCCAAAAAAAAACATTGGACTTTTAAGGGTGTTGGAGATCTGGGGGATGAGAGTAGAGTTGGCATATGTAAGGGTAAAATCACTGTGTGACAGCTGGAATATGACTTTGAAAGGGTGACATTTGGACTTCAGGTAGTCTCAGTGGTTGGTTACTAATCCAGAAAATGTCAGGGTTGCACTACTGAGGTATGAGATCTGGGGGTCACACTACTGAGGTAAGCTCACTTCCTTGACAGGGATCGGCTACGGACCCAGTGTCACGAATACCCTCCCACCGCAGGGACCCAGGGCTGTCCTGTCCATGGCGTGGAGCCGTCCACTGACGAGGTTGCGTACTGCATCACGCACATGGACAACGTTGATGTGGTGGTGGATATCTGGATGGGCCTGTCGACACCCCCTGCGATAAGCTCATTCCTTACAGGATGTCTACCAGACACCATCCAGATCCCCTCCGGCCACCACACTCAGCTGTCTATGACATAGGGGGGTCCCCAGATGCATCTCTTTCCCACCACCACATATTCCCGACTGCCGACTGTGCGGACATACGCCGTGCAATGTAGTAGTGGTGCATTCCCCACAACCCCCCCTGCCGGCCGTCT
>CM070043.1:34757361-34767474 GCA_036250615.1 Ptychadena robeensis | reverse complement strand
AGGGTGACTGGTCTTGTCTCCACCCCCTCCTGTAATACAGACCGATCACTGCTGCTCTCTGTCCTTGTAGAGGGTGACCAGGCTTGTCTCAGCCCCCTCCTGTAATACAGACGGATTACTGCTGCTCTCTCTCCTTGTACAACGTGATTGGTCTTGGCTCCTCCCACAGCTCCCCCTAGAGCCCAGACTGTGCAGCACCGCCATAACAGGACTGATAAAGACGTTTGGTGAGCACAAGGTAAGTTCCTTTCCTCGAGTTCATCTGTAATGTAATAGTGTATTGTAAGATCTCCTTACAGTTTTGGAAGACGGAATTCAGCAGTGAGAACACATTTGCCGGCACTTGGTGCATAATTTATAAAGTGCACTTTGCAGACTTCACAGCCTCTTCTTGTGCTGTGGCTTCCCGGTGTCCCCTGGTGACCCTTTTCGTTCCCTGTCAGGCATGCATTATAAATATAGACGGGGCTCTTACCATGACCGCACAGATGGCTGGATCGAACTGGGAAATAGACACTTCAAGTTCAGGAAATTTGCCTTTATGTATTCGTGCAACAGGATACTCCACAAGGAGATGGCGGGTTTACTGAGAGCCACAGCATGTAAATTGTACTTAATACAGTCTCAAGACCAGTCAGGGGGTCTAACACAGTCCATAAAAGGGTTAGGGTTGTATACATGGCTCCACCTACGATCAGATTTGCAAGCAGTAGCCTCCTCAATATAGAGCAATAAATCACCCGGACTCTGCCTAAGTTCCTTTCTTTTAAAGGTATCTACCTATATACAGATCAATTACTGTTCCTAGCTCTGTCCAAGCCCCTCCCCCCAGTAATCTCTTCCATACAGAACAATAAATGTTCCTGCTCTGTCCAAGCCCCTCCCCTAAGTAGTTACCGCTTCCGTACAGAACAATAACAACACCTGGCTCCAGCTATGTGCCCCCTCTGAGGAGTAATCTCTTCCGCACAAAGCAATAAATCCACCTGCTCTGTCCAAGCCCCTCCCCTGAAGAGTAACCTCTTCCATACAAAACAATGAATACACTTGGCTCTGTGAGCTCCTCCCATGAGGAGTAACCTCTTCCGCACAGAGCAATAAATCCCCCTGCTCTGTCCAAACCTCTCCCCAGGGAAGTAACCTCTTCTATATAAAACAATACCAACACCTGGCTCTATGTGCCCCCTCTGAGGAGTAACCTCTTCCACACAGAGCAATAAATCCACCTGCTCTGTCCAAGTCCCTCCCCTGAGGAGTAACCTATTCCATATAGAACAATAACAACACCTGGCTCTATCCATGTGCCCCCTCTGAGGAGAAACTTCTTCCACCAAGAGCAGCATGTACACTTCCTCTGAGGAGTAACCTCTTCCACACAGAGCAATAAATCCACGGAGTGGCTTCATAAGAAGCATTTTAAGGTCCTGTCTTATGTCTCATGGCCAAAACACTAAATTTCAGTGGGGGTTGAATAATTTTGAACACAACTGTAAATTTGCCGAAAGTTCACAGTTACTTATAGATTTTTCTCCTTTAACATGAGCTCCTGATTGACCCTTTAAAGTGAACCTGAACTCATGACTCAGCTTGTGTGTTTCAGAATGTGTCTCTCAAAATGGAAAACCTTCCTAATATCTAAAAAATAAATTACATCTAGCTCTGCCCCCTGATTCATCTTCTTTGCCGCTCGGACAGCACAACCAACCATTCACAGGACTGATGACTGGAACTACAGTGGGGCAAAAAAGTATTTAGTCCCCCACCAATTGTGCAAGGTCTCCCACTTATACAGATGCGTGTGATCTCCTTCATAGGTCACCTCAACTATGAGAGACAGAATGGGGGGAGGATCCAGGAAGTCACATGTCTGATCTGTAAAGAATGTATCTGCATATGATGGTGGAAATAAGTATTTGGTCTCTATGAAAAGTTCATGTCATACTTTGTTATATCCCCTGTGTTGGTGATGACAGAGGTCAGACGTTCTCTGGAAGTCTCACAAGGTTGTCACACACTGTTGCTTCTGCCCATTCCTCCATGCAGATCTCCTCTAGTGATGGTTTGGGGATGTCTCTGGGCAGCACAGACTTTCATCTCCCTTAAAAGGTTTTCTATGGGGTTGAGATCTGTAGACTCTGGAGGAAGAACAAGGCCTATGAAGAAAAGAACACTTGCCTACTGTGATGCATGGCGGGGTCAGTCATGCTTTGGGGCTGTTTTGCTTCTGCAGGTACAGGGAAGCTTTAGCGTGTGCAAGGTACCATGAATTCTCTTCAGTACCAGGAGATATTGGAAGGAAATGTGATGCTGTCTGTCACAAACCTGAGGCTTGGGAGACGTTGGACCTTTCACCAGGACAATGACCCCAAGCATACCTCCAAGTTCACTAGAGCATGGCTGCAGAGTAAAGGCTGGAACATTTTGGAGCGGCCATCGCAGTCACCAGACTTTAATCCGATTGAGAACCTCTGGTGGGACTTGAAGAAAGCAGTTGCAGCGCGCAAGCCTAAGAATGTGACTGAACTGGAGGCTTTTGCCCATGAAGAATGGGCGGAGATCCCCGTAGATCGCTGCAAGACACTTGTGTTACGCTATGCATCATGTGTAAAAGCTGTTATACCTGGAAAAGGATGTTGTACTAAGTACTAAGAATTGATGTCACTCGAGGGTTGAATAAAACGGATAATGATGTGACACAGAAAAGACATTTGTGGTTATTTCATTATGAATGTTATGTTATATTTGTTATATTTGTTATATTTGTCTGACTTACACGCTTTCATTTCATTGTAAACAAAATGACTGAAATGATCACAATCAATGTCACAATGTCCAAAACACTCCATTTCAGTGGGGGGTGAATAATTTTGAACACAACTGTATGTTCTAGTTGGTGTGTTGTGTTTTCTCCAAAATCCTCCGTGGAAGCCGCGTCGTCCTCCAGACACACAATTCTCTCCCCTATCAGATGCCAAATTCCCTGAGATATTTAATTATTTTGTCAGATCTTCCACGGGGCACTTTGGGAAATAACGCGGTTTGTGTGAGTCCCCGGAGAGCAGAAGGAAATGAAACAATTTGCCGCCGTTTCCCCGCGTTGACAGAGATTAGATAACAGTCTGGAGATGCGTTGCTTATTACAATATATGAGGAGATTCCACGAAGTCCTCACTGACGTTTCCTTTACTTTCCTGTAAACAGCGCAAAATACACGACGCCACTGTGTGAGGACCTTACTATTAGTACTAGTGATGAGCAGCGTAGGCAATATTCAAATTCACGATATTTCTAATATTTGATTTCATATTTGTGAAAATTTGAGTGTACGACCATGCATTTCGAAAATATATTCACAATTATGTTCGCATCGCGGTTACCTTCAAAATGAGTGGTCACATGTGGTATTTATTTTCGCATTGCAAATATCGGCCGCCATATTCGCGACATTTGCAATTTCTCGAATAGCCAAAATTCGCCAAATTTATTCGCAATTTGAATATTGTGAATATATTCGTTGAATATATTCGCACAAATTTCTCGAAAGTGGCGGCAGATATTCGTAATGACGTATATTCGCGATACTACGCATTGGGAAGCTTATGCCCATGGATTGTGAGCTTATATTCCCGATTCGAAAATAAATAGCACATGTGACCACTCATTTTAAAGGTAATGGCGATTATAATTGCAAATATATTATTGCAATGCATGACCTGTGGGGGTTCAGCTCAAAGGGGTGCTCCCAAAACAGATAAATCCACAATAAAAGTGTCTCTTTAGGGCTCCTGCCCGTATTTATTGTCCAAAACTCACCCTGGCAGGGGTTAACAGACATCCAAACAAAATAACTCAAAAATGCCAATGCTCCTGGCTTGGAAAACGTCCAACATTTGCCCTCAGTTGACCCTCCCAGCAGTTACAGGCCTCTAGGCGGGGAATTTAAATCGGAAAACCCGCACCTGGAATGCATAGTTCCTGGTTGTGCTAACCGGATGTGACGTCACTGACGTCACATCCGGGTTTACAAGCCGGATTTTCACTGATAGACCGTGTTCTCTACCCGGTCTTCAGTGGAAACATTCTTCCTGCGGCGGGATCTTGCTGCTAAAGATCCCACCGGAGGAAGAATAGAGGGCTCCTTCTCGCCGGGGAACAGGGTGGGTCGAACACCTGTACTGTCCGCCGACGAGAAGGAGGGCGAACATGCTTGTTCGCGGCCTAACTGTCCGCCTTGCGGGCAGTTCCGCCATCACTAGTGGTCGGTAGAGATGGTCGAATTTTTTGACTTGCTAATTTTGTGAGCGGATTGCAAAGCCCCTGAACATGGTATCAACACCAAAATTGCTGGAAATGTAGAGGAGGGTTGGGGGAACATTTGAAAAAAAAAAAAAACGGTTTAGCTCTATCACATGTAGTTTTTGCATAAATTAAGTTAAAAAAGGAAGTCGAAATTCAGTTTTTTGACATTTTGACTTGACTTTGAACCTCATTTGTGCAAAAATTGTTTGTGTAAGAGACATACTTTCTTTTTTGGAATATTCCCCCAACCCTTCTCTACATCTCCAGCAAGTTTGGTGTTGATACCATGTTCAGGGGCTTTGCAATCACTCGAAATCATCGAAATGGTCGAATTAAAAAAAATAAAAATTCGACCATCTCTAGTAGTCGGTGATGCCGTTGTGGTCTCACCTGACTTGAGGTATTTCCAAAAGCGACCTGTCCTCAATACAGAGTGGTTGCCAATTCTTCCTCTTCCTGTTGGACTCCTAGTTGGCTTAAGTGAGGACTAGTGATGGCCGAAAAGTTCGCTTGGCGGACAGTTCGCAGCGAACACAGCATGTTCGCAGTTCGCAATGCCGGCGAACATTATGGGTGGTCTACCAGCCCCCTATACCTTAACATGGAGACAAAGTGCGACCCCTCACCCTATAGTTCAGCCAATAACATTTCCTTTTGCTCCTGGAGAATACCCCCCCCCTTATAAAAGAAGCCCCCCCCCCCGTGGCCATTTTTACATTTACCCTGTGTCTCCAGTACTAGATAGATAGGGAGAGCTGCTGCTGATTGAGGGATGGCTGAGCTACTTTGCTATTATACTCCATCCAGTGATCTGTAACTATATCTAAGGTCTTCTGTTACATGTAGTTCATCATTACTGCACCACAAAAGTCCTTCTCTGGGGGTGGGGTATACTGTATTATGCAAAGCGGAGAGATCTGACTAAATGTGATGCGTTGCAGAAGGTGCTGTCCAGTAACTTTTGGAAAAAAAACTGTATCTAGATGTGATTTCCGACCATTAGACCTGAAAAAACAGCATTTTAAAAAAATCCATACTTTGGGAGAGAAGTTTAGCCATTGATCCCCCTCTGGCATGACACTGTCCAGGTGGTCGCACACTTTTGACTTTTTTATTGGTATTTTGGCTGCAAATATGAAAATTTCGCCCTCCATTAAAGTCAATGGAGATTCGCCGTTCACATGTTCGCGGCGGGTATTTGCAGAAGTTCGATTCGCCTGTTCGCTAACAGCCCCAGCTAATGTTCGGCCATCACTATGTAGGACTATTTGCCACGGTTGCCAAAGTCTGAGACCACGTGGGTCTTATTGTTAAATAAAACATTTAAAACAACCCTCAGCCCCCTCCGTCGCTCTGGTTGTTTCCTGTGTCGTTACACATTGACAGCATGATAGACAACCGGTCTGTCACAAAGGTTTCAGGATGGAGTGCTGACCACCCATGGTTTTACTGCCAGGACTATGCAGCACAGCATGGCCTCTCTGGGGGGGACACTCGTGGACATTGACTCTATGACCTACTAAACTGGAGGATAAGTGATATCCTCTTGGCTTTTTGACCCCATTATACTTCAGACCAGAATACGCTCATCAAAAAATAGCCACTGAGCCCCAGAAGGTGGCCCCCTATAGTGGAGCATCTATATGTGAACTTGGGGCCCTTGTGATACCTATGGGGACCCCCTGAGGAAAACCAATACTTGAAACATATGTCGGGGTCACTCATCCCTTTATCCATCCATGGGACCTATCTTTGCCCTGTTTTTCCCGCTCCTTCGCCAAACAGGACCTAAGCGACAACTCAGCATGCACGGTCGATTTTTTGTTTCTAAAGGACATTAAACTCAACCAGACCAATACTTTTTAAGTCAATGATGCTGCATGGACATTTAAATTTTTTTTTTCTTATTTTCTTTCCTTTTTACTGTTTACAAAATGTGATGGGTTCATACTTTGCTGATAAGTAATCTATGTGTGATACTTGACCGACCTTACTGACTTTTTTATACTACTGGCCTTAAAAGTCCCCAGGTCCTTGCTGTTCAGGGAGAAATCTGTGAGGTGGTTGTGTGTGAGGAGCTGAGGATAAGGACCTGGGTCCTAGATCCATCAGTCCCCACGGCCCCCTCCCCCCTTTCAACACAACACTGCCAGGACTATGGTGGACCTCCTCCAGCCAAGAAAGAGGAAGCTCTGTATGACTTGCCGAAGCTTGCGATATAGGAACGTGAAGGGAAATCAGAATAGAGAAGCTTGTGCGTCTTCAGCTTTAGTAGAGTCTGAAAAACCAACAGCATCTGTCCTGAGTGCCGCCTCGGAGTCTCAGCCCTGGAAACGTTCACTTACATTATAAACTCTGATGACTTCCCCAGACATCCGGGTTAAGTGCATATTTGAAGATTAAAAATGAATGATGCCCTGAATAGCATGTATAGCATGGCTGCCGTACACCGCTGCATCTCTTGTGTTGGAATCATCGGGGACCGAAAGTCAATCTGCCGGATTTTCAGTTCACACGGAAGGGTTTGCCGAGGAATAGATCACAGGAGGCAAATATAAATTGGCCAACCAGGATGACTCAATGACCGCTATAGAGGAGACACGATCTCTTCCTTCATATGGTGGCCGGGCCTACAGAGATAACACAAATCACATTTGTCATGTATGAAGAGGCTCTCATACAATTATCCTGAAGATATGGAAAGCGGACGTTGGTCTGAGATGAGGAGAGCTGGAGGTCAGATTTGGTTGACCTTACATGAATCGTTTTTTTGTTCAGAATGATTATTTAAAAACACATAGAAATATCTTTAGTTGAGTCTGATTGATGATGATTCTCTGAAACCTCTTCCTGTCATTATGTTCTCCAGCAATGGCGATCTGGACTTCCTCTAGGTTGGTTCTCTTATGGTAACAATGGTAGGTTATGACACAATTGTATCTGCATGATCTACCGAATGTATTGAGATAACCTATTGTGGGCTCACAGGAATGGAGCATTGTCCTCCTTAAAGCTCCCAGAATAAGAAGCTTGGAGCTTGTGGACAACCTTTCGAAGCAAGAACATTTAGAGAGAACATTCTAAAACAAGCAAGCTTAGGTGGAATTTGTGGTCAACCTCCCAGAACAAGAGTTTATGGGCATCCTTCCACAACAAGAACGTTGAGGCAAAACTTGTAGTCACTCTTCCAGAACAAGAGCATTGAGGTGGAGTTTGAGGTCAATCTTCCAGAACAACAACATTGAGAGAGAACTAGTGGACAACTTAACAAAACAAATAAGCTTAGTCAGAACTTGTGGGCAATCTTCCAGAACAAGAACCTTGTGGTGGAATTTGTGGCAAACCTTCCGTAACTAGAACATTAAGGAGGAATTAATAGACATCCTTCCACAACAAGAACATTCAGGCAAAACCCTTCCAAAACAACAGCATTGAGGTGGAGTTTGAGGTCAATCTTTCAGAACAACAACAACGCTGAGATGAAATTTATGGACAACCTTCCAGAACAAAAACATTGAGGTGGAGCTTGTGGAGAACCTTCCATAGCAAGAACATTGAGAGAGAACTTGTGGACAACTTAACATAGACCTCCATGGAGGTTAACTTGTGGACAACCTTCCAGAGTAAGAACACTAGAGGTTGAACTTGTGGACCTTAACACAGACCTTCCAAAATTTAAACTCCACTTATAACGTTTGGGTGACTTGTCCCTGAAAATCATTGAATGTTACCAGTTCCAGATAGAGATGGTCGAAATTAATAAAATTAGATTCTACTTAAATTTTGAGTTTCCCAATCAAATTTCGATTAGACTGCGAAATTTTTCTAGTCGAAGTCGAAAATTCGCATAACGCCTAAAATTCGCATAAAGCCTAAAATTCGCATAAGGTCAAAAATTCACATAAGGTGGAAAATTTTGATTTGCTGTATGAGCTGTAATAGAAGAATCAGTGTACATAGTAGCAGAGCTTTACAATCAGAGCTGAGATTTAAACCCAATTTATACACAAACTTGACATGTTAGAGCAAAACTTATTGTTTTCAAATATTTCCCCCCAACCCTTCTCTACAACTCCAGCAATGTCCCCCAACCCTTCTCTACATCTCCAGCAATGTCCCCCCAACCCTTCTCTACAACTCCAGCAATTTTTGTGAGGATACCATTTTCAGGGGCTTTGCAATAAGCAATAAGCTGACAAAGTTAGCTAGCACCATGCAAATTTTCGCCAATGCGAATTTTCCAATCACTCCCGCATACTCGCACGCGAAATAGCGGCACGGCAAATCAAAAGAAAAGTTATTTTTCAAGTTGAAATTTCGATTTCAGTCGAAATATCAGGCTGATTTTCGACTTTTTCGGCCCCCATCAAAATTCGACTATGCAAATTTTCGGCAAAAAAGTCTAAATTTCTACTTAAAAATTCGCACTGTGAATTTTTCGACCATCTCTAGTTCCAGAACATGTATAATAATGATTTCAGTAAAGTCAACTGCGAGTGTTATGTCCACCTGTCAGGATTCAGGACAGAAGGGGGGGGAGGACCAGGCAGGCAACACACACTGAGATCCAGAAAGAGGTGGTGGTGACAAAAAAACAGATTTAATGAAGGACTTACAGGCAGGAAGACAAACAGGTGCAAAAGTTCAGGGGTGTTCAGGGACAAGGAGCCAGGGGAAGCACGAAGTCCAGACAAGCAAACAGAAACAATGAACAGCAAGCGTGGTCTGGATAAGGCACACCTAAATAGCCCTAAGCTAACGAGGAAGGTGTGAGCTCCACCCAGCCCACGCTTGCAGGGAGCCACCTGCTGGTGACTGTGGGACTAACCCATGGATATGCAATCACAGTGCCACCAGCAGGCGGTGACTGGTACTGCCAGGGTCCTAACACCACCATTGAGGTCACTTACCTGATCCACCACTCTCCTGGTCGCCCTGCTCTGATATTTGCCCTCACATCCTCCCTTGTGAAGAGCGATCGAATAATTTCAGCTATATATGGACATTAGATATCTATGTGGATACTGTGATTGGGTTTGTATGTTCTGTAGGGTAGTGAGGGAGATGACCCACCTCTCAGGCAGCGGTTCATCATCTATACATCTTCTTCTTGTACTGCAGGGGGCACGGCGGACATGACACATTGCAGGCCTCTCCGGCGGAGGATTAATATCGATCTGCAGAAGTAGCAGCAGCTCCCTCTTCCCGACGCGTGACGCTCCTGTGACTGATAAATGAAAATCACATATGAGGGAGTCGTGTGTAATGCGTCCCATTTGTCACCGAGTCCGAGGGGAATATTCAATAATGTGTCATGCTTCATAAGGCAAGTCAAATGGGGGAACGCCTAATGAGCAATAATGTCCTCTGCACCTCATTGAGTCTGTTATATTTATACATACTTTGCATATAAAATAGATGTGTGAGGATGGTGCAGCGGAGGCTCCAGAGGCAGCCACTGCGGAGGGTGAATTAATTGGATGATCCACCTCTGGGATTACAGGTTGGTGAAAAAAGTTTCTGCTGCGGATTGCAGCGCTGAGTGAGATGGTCGAATTTTTTGACTTGCTAACTTTGTGAGCTGACTGCAAAGCCCCTAAACATGACATCATCACCAACATTGCTAGAGATGTAGAGAAGGGTTGGGGGAACATTTGAAAAAAAAAATTGTGCTTGTGTCGAAATTCCGATTTTCAAAATTTTGATTTGAACCTCATTTGTGCAAAAACTGTTTGTGTTAAGCTAGCCACACATGGGTAGATTCCCGTGCAATCGATCACCAATCAATCACAGCGTGGTGACGTCACCACGCTG
>CM070043.1:34742927-34753162 GCA_036250615.1 Ptychadena robeensis | reverse complement strand
CTTGTTACCCCTTGCCCCATGTGGGTTGAGCAGCTGTTTAGCCTGTCGACCTTGCAGTTTATCGGACTGTTGTGGACAATAGGTTACCCTTTTGTTTTCCTTGTTCCCTTGCTTGGCCTTGGCATTGAAATAAAGTTTACCAGCATTGTTAGAGCCGCCTCTTGTCGTTAGTCGATCCCTGAACCTAACAACTGTGTCCGTAAAGCCCTCATATGGGGTAAGTGATTTTTATTATGCATAAAGCGTGGTTTCCCATTACACCGCTCCTCTTTGTAGCCTAAACAATACCTGTGTTACGCAAGTACTGGCCTTGTTGCCCCGCGTGGGCAGAGCAGCCGTTTAGCCTGCTGTGGCGGGCAATAAACAGCCCTTCAGGATTTATCTCATTGATTTCAAATGAGCCATTAGATATAGGCCATGCATGGACAGGGAAGTGACGACACAAGCACTCTCTTGGTCTATGAAGGTACTTTTGTAAACACACAGTGGCATTTATAAACTATGTTTTGGGCAGTGTTCTAAAGGTCCTGTGAGCATACTATCATAAACTTCATAAGCTTCTACTGGTTTTGTCCTTATAAAATATCCTGCATGGGACAGATGTCCCAAACCCCATTGTGGCTGCGTTGGGGAGACGTAAGGCAGTGGGAGGGGCACACTCGGAAATTTTTTTTTTTTTACAATTGCGGATTTTGGCAGTATCGGCTGAGCTGAAGCGAATACTGCTGAGTGACCTACCAGGTGGTAGGTCTGCTTTGAATTTCACATCAATATCTGGAAACTAGCTGTTTGTGTGATATCAAACAGTATCTAAATATATGAGTACATAGCATCTTTATAGCATAACTACACAACGTAAAAAATAAAGAATATTGTCCAATCAGCCAATCAATCCCCCACATCACTGTGAAATAGTTACTATTCCAGGGTAGGCGTGCATTGTGCCACCATAGCAGGATAGGTTTATGCCAGGACAGCAGAAAGAACAGAAGTCATTGTAACAGGTATAGATACAGTCAGCTTTAAGCACTTTAAACCATGCGGAAAGCTTTCTATTTTTATACAGGATGGCGAGCTCCAGACACTGACAGCGCGCTTTGAAGACGAGCACCTCCATTACCAGGCAAACATCGTTCTCAAACTGCCGTTCTTTTCTTTCAACTAACGTTACTTTGCAATCTCTTGGAACTCTTTTTCAAATGGCGCCCTGAAAGCACCACAAAACTTTTAATGAAATGGAAGCCAGGCCCCGTCCTTCATCGTTGTCAACTCCACGCCAAAGTTACGGAGATTTTCACAAATGATTCCTATTGTTTTTATTTTATCTTTGCCGTTGATGACGTCCTTCTGCCATGAATGAAAAAAAAAAAAAGATTCAGCTCGTCCATTGTGCTTAACTTATTGGCTGCTAAACCAAACGATGCTTCTAAAAGGTTCACAGGAGATGGGACTGAGAATATGCTGATCCTAAGCAGAAATAAACTTGGCAGAGAGAAAAGTTTAGAAGATTGCTAAGAGAATAAAGTAAATGCTGCGTCTTGTTTAGAAAAATTCCACTGATTGGAAGCTGCTCTTCTGTGGTCACTGTGCGGTCCCTTGACACCTATGTCTCCCTTCACTATAGAGACACTAGGTTAGGTGCTCCCATTGCCCCAATGGCCTCTTCTGCACTCATGAGTTAGTCAAATATTTTACAAAATATGAATTTTATTGCTTGCTAATGTATTCCACTGATTGGAAGCCGCTCTCTGTGGTCACGTTTCTGCCTTTACTATAGAGACACTAGGTTAGGTGCTCCCATTGTCCCAATGGCCCCTTCTGCACCCATGGGTTAGTCAAATATATAAAAAAATATGAATTTTATTGCTTACTAATGTATTCCACTGATTGGAAGCCGCTCTCTGTGGTCACTTGTCTGCCTTTACTATAGAGACACTAGGTTAGGTGTTCCCATTGCCCCAATGGCCTCTTCTGCACCCATGGGTTAGTCAAATATTTTACAAAATATGAATTTTATTGCTTACTAATGTATTCCACTGATTGGAAGCCGCTCTCTGTGGTCACTTGTCTGCCTTCACTATAGAGACACTAGGTTAGGTGTTCCCATTGCCCCAATGGCCCCTTCTGCACCCATGGGTTAGTCAAATATATTACAAAATTAGAATTTTACTGCCTACTAATGTATTCCACTGATTGTTAACTATAATGTCAAATATGTAAAAGATTTACCATGAAAAATGAACAAATGTACAAAAAGACAGTTATTTGAATAATGAAATAATTCATATGTATTAGGACTGGAGCTGCCTTGTATAGACTATTGTGTTGTGTGTATTTTATCCTCTCACTCTATGTCTCTATAGCACGTTATATTAATGATTTGAGTTATTTATAAACGCTGTATGTGTGACCCCCGAGGCAGCAAATGTCTAATTTGAATTTGTGAGAGACCTCCCGTCTCAGGACGTACCCCGCTCTACAGAGGAAATAGAAAAATAAACGTTCTTGTGACTGTAGCAGAAGGTCAATGAGAGACCGGGGACTGGAAATCTATAGAATGTGGGAAAAGGGCAAACTAATTGGGTGCCATGGAAGGAAATCACATTCCGCCCGGCTCATTTGCACAAATTACACAGCGAGATGCCTTATAGCGAGGAATACATTGCAGGTCTGAGCTACAGAATGGAAACCGAATTAATAACAACAGGAAAGATGTGATGTCACTGCTTTGGTTATTCTAGATCTGGACTGGAAGAGCAATTCTTCCTAAAATTTAGATTCAGTGCTTGGCCAATATTTTATTTCTGATTTCCCATTAATGAATCCGCCCCTCATTGTGATGTCATGTTGTGAAATGCTTATAGGAACCCTTCAGTGGACCCATGTGTCAGCCAATGACCAGTGCCCATATTGGTAAGTAGACCCTCCCATATGACAGATCAGAAGGAACTCTCATGAGAGTGTTAAGAGGTTTACTTAAGTAATTAAGAATTTTATGTAAATTTGTTTAACCTCCCTGGCCTTACGGGCTTTTTGTACAATTTTTTATGGCGAGAAAAAAAAAACACTGCCTGGGTAATTGCTGCGGAGTACTGTGTACTCCACCGCAATTGCTTGGGGAGTGGCTTTCTTCCCGACTCTACACACCACCAGTGTCAATTAGATGCTGGTGTTGTGTGCGGTAAAAAGCAGAATTGAGGTCTATGGTGCGGCTCCCTTTGGCGTCACCAATGACACCGAAGACTCAGGCCGCAAGAACTCCATGAGGCGCAGCAAAGCAGAAATGCTGCAGGCTCATAGACAGCTGTTGATTGGGCCCACCCTTAACCGGATGTGACGTCGGTCTGATGTCACTTCCGGCCCATGCCCGGTATATCACTAGGGATCGGGTGTCTCTACTTGGTCTCTAGTGAAAATAATTCTTCCTCCGGCCGGATCAGGTGCAGAAATGTCTGGCCGGAGGAAGACTTCTATTTGCCGGCGAAGGGGGCGGGTCGAACACCCGGACTGTTCACCAGCAAGAAGAAAAACATTCAATATTGGCGCCATCACTACCAGAGGAGTGATCCCTGGCCGGCACGTAGGACACCACTTAATCGCCTGGAGCAAGTTAGCAACCATGAGTATGGCTCTGGGTTACTGCTTTGTGCGCAAAAAGGTGGAGATATGGTGGACTTCAGACTCCTAGCTCATTGCAGGGAACAAACAGAATGCACCCAGAGCATCTTTTCATTAAGGTGACAGTGGGCCAAATTAAAAAGCTAAGCAGGCCAGATCTGGCCCCCGTTCCTTAGTTTGCCCTTGGCCGGCCAAGAGGGTTAAGGTTCAAACATCACATTTCCCTATTCATAATTATTAGATTTTTGTTTACCTCTATGTACGATCCCCATAACCAAATCAAGGTACCAATGTGCAATGTGTGATCCTAACCATGCAGCCAAATTTCTGGACAGAGTGTAAGCTTCTCAAGCAAACTGGTCATGGTAAACAACTGGGACTGGAAATTTCCATCATGCAAGAAAATGTAAGAGTCGCCTCTACCTATGCGCCAGCTTTACAGATTTGCTATTTGCTCTCTTGCTAGCTGATAGCATTATAATCCCTTTGAGGAGAAGCCCCACCGGGAATTGCCCTGGACAGCTCCAATGTGCACCTTTGTGATTCCAGAACCCATGCATATTCCCAATCTTTTCCTCACCTTCTGCCGATGTAATTTCTGCCATAAAGAAACAATTTTTAATATGAATTGTTATCAGCGTAAAGCATTATCCGCTATGTTAATGAGCACCTACTGGTTATTCTAATATGGCAAATAAACATCTCTACCCAGCACACACTGAATCACACAAAATCTGCTGGTTCGTGACAGACTTGTCCTCGCTCTTTCCTCCTTCAGCTTTTATCTTAAGCCTCCAGTTCCACATGGTAGCAGGACCTTCATTTCATGGTTTCTACCTCTGCTCTGTACACAACCCAGATAAGACATCTTCAGCCAATGGATGGTTCATGTTTACACAATACTGCAATCATTTCACAACCCTTCATTTATCAGAAAATTGCTGAACCATCATCTTCTACAGGTGTGAGTGTTCAAAGAGGACCAAAAATGGTTCCTAGAACATTCTGTCTAGCACAATGTTTCAGATGGAAGGAGATCCTTATCCCTGTATATAGATCTTTAGTTAGATCACATTAAGAGGAAGGAGGTCCTGATTCCTCTATATAGATCTTTAGTAAGATCAAGTTAGAGGAAGGAGATCCTGATATCTCCTGTAATAGTAGATTCTGTTAGCTTAGATCACATTAAGAGGAAGGAGGTCCTGATGCCTCTATATAGATCTTAGTAAGATCACATTTAGAGGAGGAGATCCTGATTATCTATATAGATCTTTAGTTAGATACATTTAGAGGAAGGAGGTCCTGATCCCTCTCTATAGATCTTTAGTTCTATGATCACATTTAGAGAGAGGAGATCCCAATGCATTCCTCTATATATAGATCTTTGGTTAGATCACATTTAGAGGAACGGAAGATCCTGATTCCCCTATATAGATCTTTAGTTAGATCACATTTAGAGGAAGGAGTCCTGATCCCTCTATATAGATCTATGAGTTAGATCACATTTAGGGGAAGGAGGTCCTGATCCCTCTATATAGGATCTTTGGTTAGATCACATTTAGAGGAAGGAGGTCCTGATCCCTCTATATAGATCTTTAGTTATATCACATTTAGAGGAAGGAGATCCCAAATCCCTCTAATAGATCTATAGTTAGTCACCATTTAGAGGAAGGAGATCCTGATCCCTCTATATAGATCTTAGTTACACATTTAGAGGAAGGAGATCCCAATCCCTCTATATAGATCTATAGTTAGATCACATTTAAAGGAAGGAGGTCCTGATCCCTCTATATAGATCTTTGGTTAGATCACATTTAGAGGAAGAAGATCCTGATTCCCCTATATAGATCTTTAGTTAGATCACATTTAGAGGAAGGAGATCCTGATCCCTCTATATAGATCTTTAGTTAGATCACATTTAGAGGAAGAAGATCCAGATTCCTCTATATAGATCTTTAGTTAGATTCAGGGCTTTTTTTCTGGGGGAATGCACTGGAACAGAGTTCTGCCACCTATTTTAAGTCTGGCCCCAAAATAAGGGCACTGGGAAGTATCCTCTCTGGTGTTAAGGTAGCCATACATGGGACGATTCATGTTCCCGATCGATTCCGGGAATCGATGCAACACCACCTTGGGAATCCGATTTGTAGTCAATTTGGACATGAGCCGATCTCCAAAATGACCGAGATAGTACTCTACAATGAGTTTTAAAACATATCTGCGGTTCCCATGTTGTTTGCACATGTGCGGTGTCCCCATATAAGAACATATGGGGACACTGTGCATGCGCAGAGACCATGGGAACTGCCAGGCACATATCAATCCCCCAGTGTCTGAATCTTAATTTAGTTGCCGGACTTTAAAGAATGCAGATTGTCACTGGAGCTTCAGGGAAGAGACCCCCCTTCATTGGAAGGGAAGGTTTTACAATGGTGGAGTAAGCACTGCTCAGGTTATATGTGGAATGGCAGAAATTTGTATCAATATATTTTTTTCTGTGTGGTGTCCCTTTACCAGGCGTTCACTCAAACCCACTCTGAATGGGTAAGAGGTCTTTGGGATCTCTGTACTCATTCAATAGGGTGGGGAGTGGGATCTAGGGGTTCTCTTGGGGGTCTGGATACTCAATGTGCACCCACCAAGCACACTCAACGCATGGCCATCCCACTTTTTTTATTGGTGGGATGGATGGGAAAAATACACAATTGGCTGTACTGCACCCTCTGACTGTGAGTTGAGGAGTCAAACTTTGCCCCCATGTTAAGTATGGGAGGAGGATTGAACATTGAATGTTTTCGCCTGGTCAGTGGACTGCGAGCACACGAACCGACCGCCAGTCAAACTTTTCGGCCATCTCTGTTGGGACGGGGGGATTGTATACGGGGTTGGTGCAGTAATTTGAAAAAAACAAAACCTTGGGTCATGACAGGTGACACCAGAGCAGCCGTGACACCGGTGAATCTAGGGTGTGGACCCACTGGACCAACTTGCACAATTGGCAGTGGTGCAATCCGGAGCTCCCCGCGAAGGGAGTTGGGTTTGGCTGCAGGTAATCCCTAGGTTGCAATCCCTAGAAAGCACCTGTGCAAGATGGCTTGCTGAATCCATACGTGGTACCAAAAACAGTGAAGGAAGTCCAAATAAACAAGCCTGGGGTCAGAAGCCGTGGAGTCAGAAGAGATGCCGGTATGCCGTGCCGAGGGTTAAGACGTGAGCGAAGTCCGAGAAACAAGCAGGGGGTTAGGAGTCGGGAAGTCAAGCAGGATACACAAGGATCAGAAGGTAAACACATGTGAGACCAAAGCTTAGGAGATATCCTGTCACCTGATCTTGCCAGATAAAGACTAGGAGACTAGAGGGAGCACCAGAGCTGGAAATTTAACCCTTAGTGTTATGGATGCATTCTAGAGCTGGAAGCAGACACAGATCCACCAGTCCTGTTAGAATCTGTGACAATGACTTTAACCTTCCTAGCCCACTGCCCGTATCACGCCGTTTACAATGGCGCGATACGGGCGATCGAGGCAGTGTACAGAGTACACTGCCTGTCGTTTCCGGCTTCCTGCCGGAGCTCTACTCGCAGCTGTTGTCATTACTGACAACAGCTGCGTGTGAGAGAAAGCCGGCACTCCTCCATTAACATGGAGGTCTATGGCCAACCCGGAAATGCTGCAGCGATGAAGACAATCGCTGCAGCTTTCCGGGGAGGCATAGGGTCTCCCCGCCGCCGGCTTCCCCTGCGGTTGAGAGGACCCTGTTCACCGAACGAACAGGGTTCGTCTCAACCGCTAGGGAGGTTAACCTCCCAGGCATTATGCCCGAATTCAGAAACAGTTTGTTTACATAAGGGATCAGCATAATCTGGCACGACATAGATCTCCACGTTAATGGAGGAGGAACCGCTTTTCCAAGCCCACATCTAGAGAGGTGGGAGAGGACGAATTCACGTAGGTTATGAGATCAGGAAAAGGTTAGGAGGATAGCAAGGATAAGTTATCAGTGAGTGAAAACCCAACAATAACTCTTCTAAACAAAGCCAGGGAAACAAAACATTTAAAGAGAGAAGTTCTCCACTTTTGCAGAGTTGTCCAGTTGTGATAAGTTTCCCCCAATAAAAACGAAGATCTTTCTAGAGACGGAGATTACCATATGAACCGTGAGAATGGAGTTAATCTTTGCTTTGGGCTATCCTTGTGGTCCTTCATGGAATGTGGAAACAGATGTTGCGGAGGAATCGTACGAAGAAACGGTAATAATCCTTTCTGGGTAAATTAACCACAACGAAGAGACCCAAGGTTAAAGGCTCCCTCCTGCGCCAATTTTAGCATAATGAGAATTATTCTCAACGAAATGAAAGAAGAATATAAAATGAGATGAGCTCAGAAATGGCAGTTAAGTAAAGGACCTCAGAGAAGCTTCCAGAAGAACTGTGGCTGGTCTATAACCACAGAAATAATGATATATCGTATGCAAGTGTTGGTCTGATGTATCTGCAATAGGACAAGTTCATACTAGTGGTTGGGCGATACAAGGTGGCAGCACCCAACCCCCCCGAAACCATGGGGAGTCATTGCATATTGCTTCTCACCCGCTGCTGTTGCAAGGTAGTCATTACTGTAGTATGTAATGCGGTGCAGTTGTGGTTCCAGGAAGTGTGAACATGGCCTTGAGTAAACGAGAGAAGGCTTGGAATTTGCCTTTTGTTCTGTGCATTCCAACCTTTGGCAATCCAATTGTCACGGAGCAGCAGGTGTGGAGCACTGTGCCACGAGTCCTACCTCCTCTAAGGGCGTTGCCTAAGTAATCCCACTCGTTCTTCACAATACTCCTGATGGTGGGAATAGACTTTCCCGAGGGGATCACCAGGTCGCTACCTCTTGAGGGATGGTAGGAACACAAGGTAGCTGGTCCAGGAACAGCAGGGAAGGCTCCAGGGACACAGGTGTCGTCAGCCAGACAGTGTGACAGGGCAGGCAGCACAGGTAAAGATCAGATAGCAGGAGAGTGCAGCAGGCAGGTAAGGGTTGAACACAGGCAGGGCTCTATATCACAGGAACAGCAAAGGCAGGCAGTGCTTAGCATAACACAGAGACCTTAATACTGAGGCAAGGCTGAAAGTTACTTATGCTGCAGGAGGTACACTATTGGTCAGCCAGGTCACATGACGAATACCCTAAATCCCAGGAAATGACACGCGCTGGTGTTTAAGGAAGTGTGTAGAAATAACAGAATTACCGCTGAACAGGGCGCCCAGATCTGCAACAGGAAGTAAGGAGGCTGCGGCGACGTACGGCAGCCGCCGTTACACCAATACTACAATGTAGCACTCCAACACAACAATATGAAACTACAGCACTACCATATGACTTAGAATCTGGCATTCAAACATTACAATTTGGCACTCCAACCGTAAAATATGGCACTTCAACCTAACAATATGGCACCCAAGCTGTACGATTAGTGATGGCCGAACATCAGCTGTGGCTGTTCGCGAACAGGCAAATCGAACTTCTGCAAATACCCGCCGCGAACATGTTCACAGCGAACCTCTATTCACTTCAATGGAGGGCGAAACTTATTAAAACTTCAGGTCATATTTGCAGCCAAAATACCAATATGAAAAAAAGTCAAAAGTGTGCGACCACCTGGACAGTGTCATGCCAAATAGGGATCAATGGCTAAACTTCTTCCCAAAATATGGATCTTTAAAAATGCTGTATTCTTCAGGTCTAATGGCCGGAAATCACATCTAGAGTAAAGATTTTGCCAAAAGTTACCGGACAATACCTTTTTTCAGCACATCATATTTAGTCAGATCTCTCTGCAATGCATAATACAGCATACCCCTCCCCCAGAGAAGGACTTTTATGGCGCAGTAACGATGAACTACATGTAACAGAACACCTTAGCTATAGCTGCAGATCACTGGATGGAGTGTAATAGCAAAGTAGCTCAGCCATCCCCTTATCAGCAGCAGCTCTCCCTATCTATCTAGTACTGGAGACACAGGATAAATGTAAAATGGCCACCGGGCTGCCTCTTTAAGGGTCCTCCAGGAGGGAAAATGTGTTATTGGCTGTACTGTCCCACCTGACTATAGGGTAATGGGTCACAGTTTGTCTCCATATTAAGGTATGGGGGGCAGGTTGAACACCCATAATGTTCGCCAGCATTGCGAACTGCGTTAATGCTATGTTCCCCGCAAACTTTTGTTCCAGGCAAACTTTTCGTCCAACACTTTTCGTCCATATGACACTTACCTCGCAATCTGACATTTAAACCTTACAATCTGGCATTCCAACAATACAATTTGGCACTCCAACCCAACAATATGGAACTCCAGCATTCCATATGACACTGTAATTAGAGATGGCCGAATTTTTCGACTTGCTGATTTGTGAGCTGATTATACCATGTTCAGAGGCTTTGCAATCACCAAAATTGCTGGAGATGTAAAGAAGGGTTGTGGGAACATTTGAGAAAAAAAGTATGGCTCTAGCATATGTCGTTTTTGCATAAATTATGTTCAAAATTAAAGTCGAAATTCCGATTTTCAAAAATTTTGACTTAATTTGTGCAAAAACTATTTGTGTTAGAGACATACTTTCTTTTTTGGA
>CM070043.1:34732796-34742827 GCA_036250615.1 Ptychadena robeensis | reverse complement strand
CAACCTTACAATATGGCACTCCAACCTTACAATATGGCACTCCAACCTTACAATATGGCATTCCAACCTTACAATATGGCATTTCAACCTTACAGTATGGAACTCCAGCCTTACAATATGACACACCAGCCTTATACTATCTCACTCCAACTTTACAATATGACACTCCAGTATAACAATATGACACGCCAGCCTTACAGTATGGCACTCTAATCTCACAATCTGGCACTCCAACCTTACAATACGACATGCCAACCTTACAATATGGCACTCCAGCATTACAATGTGGCATTCCAATATTTCAATATGGCATTTAAACCTCACAATTTGGCACTGCAATCCAACAATATGGCACTCCAGCCTTACAAAATGACACTCCAGCCTTACAATATGGCGCATCTCAACAGCACGACTTCGTTATGACTTCACTTTAACGTCTAGCTTGTCCATAAATTAGGAAGTCTGCACCATGTTTGACCTTCATGAAGAAGAAGATTAGTCTACCCTGAATGGTTATGTCATAATACACAATTCTACTAGAAGGGGGAATCTTTCTACTTTAGCGTCCTCAGACGTGGAAGTAATGGGCCTTCACATACATTCGATGGCTGAGCGGCATTAAAAGCTCATTCTTTTTAAGTGTAGAGAAATGTTCCCTCTCCTCCTTCTTCTTGTGGAGTTCTTTGACTGACTTGCTAATGACTTAATTCCTCAATTTGCCATCTGCAAAGATTTTGTGCTAATTACACTTAATGGCCTGTGAGCTATTGAAATATTAACTCATTTGAGCGTTTTAAACCAAACCAATTTACTAATATATGATGGGAAGGGTGGCTGCTAAATCAATTTTGATTCATTTAAAATCCACTTAGAATGTAATGGGGACGGGGAGATACGGTCCACGTTTGATATGTCATTGTATTGTAATAATATCATGAAAAATATATGTGTGGTGCGGCAATTGGTGCTGAAATATGAAGACTTTATGTATAATTACATATGGCATAATGGAAGCAGCAAGGTTTCTAAGGACTTTCTGCATTGAGGACGGGATAAAGAGGAATCTACTGAGACTCCACCTTTAAAAGTTGAACTCCTCCATCTTTTATCCTCTGCTGTTTTTCAATAGTGATGGAGGAACTAACCTTCAGCTGAGGCCTTTGTCCTAGTCGTGGTGAACCTCAATTACCTTAATGGAGGGCGGACTTTTCAAACCTTTAGGTCACAATACCAATAAAAAAGGGTGCAACCATCTGGACAGTGTCATGCCAGAGGGTGTAAGTGTCCTATAGGCTCACCTGAGTATGCGGACACCAGGCTGGAGGAGTGGAGTCCAGTGGCAAGAGCCGCAGGAGGCGTAGTCGTGATATAGCAAGCAGTGAGCCGAGGCGGGCGGCAAGCAGAGTAGTCGGACAGTCCAGGTCGGCAGCGGTAGACGTTCAGATGAAAGAAGAAGGCAAAAGAATGGTCGGTAGGCGGTTCAGGGTCGGCAGCAGGAGTTCAGTAGAAACAGCAGAGAGGATTCAGGAGATGCAGCTAGATCAGAGTCCAAAGGTACAATAATCAGCAAAGACCTGGTGCAGGAGGCTGGATATAAATAGAGGAAGTGGTAGGTGCAGGTGATCAGGGCAATTAGCTAGGCAAGGCTGGAGCAAGGCAGATGAAAGCGCTACAAGGATAGTCCAAGAGGGCAGACATCCTAGTGGGCAAGGCTACTGTCCAGAATGCTGTTGGTCACAGGTTCGAGACCTAACAGAGGGGGACCCCTCCCCCCCCAAAAAAAATACAGATTCTTGTAAAATTCTGTTTTTCTCATTTTCTCTTTTCTCTTCTAATGGCCAGAAATCTTATCTAAATTACAGATTTTGCCAAAAGTTAACTGGAATGGGCTGCCAGCCTGACAGTACCTTCTGCAGTTTATCGCATCTAGTCATATCTCTCTGTAATATCCTGCTCATCTTGGGTGGCCCTACATGATATAGCTCATTACATCAAAGTCATTTTCAAGGGTGTCCCCATATTGTAAGACTTACATTATATGTGTATAACTAGTGATGGCCGAACTGCCCGCAAGGCTTGGATGTTCACCCTCCTTCTCGCCGGCGAGCAATAGGGGTGTTCGATCCACCCTGTTCGCTGGCGGGAAGGAGATCTCTATTCTTCCTCCGGCAGGATCAGAAGCAGTGAGATCGTGTCGGGGGAAGAATCTCTTCACTAAAAGACCGGGCTCCTAGTAAAAAAACAGGAAGTGACATCACATCCGGCTCCCTTAACCAGGAACTATGCGTTCCATAGACCGGATGTGATGTCACTGACGTCACTTTCGGGTTTTCCGATTCAAATTTCCCACCTAGAGGCCCCGAACAGCTGACTTCTTTAAAAGTCCGATCCGCCTGTTCACCGACAGACCGGGCTGATGTTCGGCCATCACTATATATAACATAATGTCAGTTCTGAGGTGCTTGGTGTGTCATTGTTTTGTATGATGTCATGGCTGAGCGCCTTGTCAACTCATAATTCAGCATGTCACTGATTAACTTTGTGTTAACATAATTTATAAGAATAAACTGTCATAGATTGCAGCTTTATGATCGTGTGGAGCTTCCATTTATTTTCCAGGGTTTTGCTCACTATGTGCAGCCTGGGTGTTCTGCCTAGTGGAAATGGAACAAACACCTATTCTATACAGCACACAACTACAAATAACAAAAATAGTTGGTGAAGGTGAGCTACAGCTACAAGCACTACATGCTTCATGCAGAACACCTTAGCTATAGCTACAAATCATTGGTGGAGTATAATAGCAAAGTAGCTAAGCTATCCTTCAATCAGCAGCAGGTCTCCCTATCTATCTATGACAACAGCAGAGAAATGATGAATGTAAAATGGCCACCGGGCTGCTTCTTTAATAGAGGGGTGTGTCCTCCAGGAGGGAAAAATGTGTTATTGGCTGTATTGTCCCACTTGACTGTAGGGTAAAAATTTGCTTCCATTTAAAGGTATAGGGGGCGGGTCCAACACCCATAATGTTTGCCGGCATAGCTCTTCACCTCAACGCATGGAGCTATTTGTTGAAATGCTGATGTGTCTCTGTACCTTATTATTTTATTTAGCCCTTAACCTTTGGACCGCCTCACTCCACAGAATACCTGTTATATAATTAGCTAAGGATGCTCGTGTTGGTCTTATGCTCCACTAAGCACATGGTACGTTAAAGCAATCTACTGAATTTTTTTTGTGTACTATTTGAGAAGGATCAGCCTTTCCAACATTGATATGAACGAAGTATGTCAATCATAACAGACAGACTTGTATTGTTTTTTTTGGATATATGAACATTGTAACCTAGGCCAGCGAGCCTAATATGATCAATTGTACTTAAATATGGACACTTGACTTCAATTATTACAACTAAGCTGGAATATTTGATACCTTTTTATCTAGGTAAGACCCACTTACAGTCTTGCCCACTCAGGCGACACTCATTCAAGACCATACATCCCCCTCCTGAGGAGGCCGCAGGGGCCGAAACACTTAGAGGGGCAGACAACGCACTTCAATGCGCTGAAAAGCTAAGTTAACCAATTGATATGTGACTTTGGACAATCTACTTTTGTGCGCCAATGATGCTAATGGACATGATTTGACTCTAGATGAGGTCATCAGACCTATAGTTGGCTGGCTAGCCTTTGAACAACAATTTTTTTCAATTGCTTTTAATACCACTTGAACTTAATAATAAAATGTGAACTTTTGTACTTTTGATCTATCTGTCTTGTTTATCCTTATGGTTGGTCATCTCTGGTCAGGGTCACATCAAATCCCCACTTTTTGGATTTAGGGCGATCCCAAGACTCCTATGATTGCTTATGTAGTCCTCCTGCTGAATATTTAATTGAAATTTAGTTAATTTTATGGGGAAAGTGACCATCCACTTAGTCACCTTGACTTCCATTCCCTCCTTGTTTCCTCCTTTTGAACATGCTGTGATGTTCCCTGCAAACTGTCCACCTGGCGAACTTTTTGGCCATCACTATTCTCCAATCAATGATTGGATAAAAGGACAAAAAATAATTGAAAACCCTAATTCTCCTGTTTAAACTATGGCCACGTGGAGTTTTGGGTCCTAGGGGTCCTATGTTCACTGCATAGTCAAGTGCCCACCTGTTTGGGTGACGTCAGTAAGAAACTTTGCCCCTGTGAAGTCAAGATTAATTTCTATATTTACTTGTCATTAGTAATGAGCAGAACAGGCAATATTCATATTCGCAAGATATGGCAATTTTTTTGTCTAATATTCGCAGTAAATTCGTAAATCTGTGATCCCCAGTGTCACAAACCCCCACCAGCAGCAATCAGTCTACTTGACACTTCTTCACAGTCGCAGTCCCGGTCCCAGCCACTGGGAGCCTCGGACTGCCTTCCTCACTGTAAACAGGCCAAAAATGGGAACCGATTTGGTTGGAGGGGATGTGAATGCAATACACTATACAATCTCCATGCAATCTCGGGGATTGTATATGTATATCTCTCGGTATCACTGCCACCAGTCTGGAAAATGAGCCAGACGTCTCCTAACTAAACTATCCCTGTGGGAGAAAAAGTTAATTCAAAATAAAAATCTAGAATAACAATATCTATCACTAGGTAGCGTCTCTCCAGTAGCTTAGATTCTTTGTGGGTCATTCAGAACAGATGCAGACTGAAATGATTAAAATCATTTATTTTGAAAGATAAAATCGTGCATAAATATATTAAAGAAAAAAATGTAACAAAACTAACAAAGGAACAGAGATTTTCAATAGTAAAATAAAACGGGGTAAAAACAGAAAAAGAGAACTTGTCTGAGGAGTCAAGAGTTTACCAGAGTCGAAGTGTCCTTAGAAATGAGTCCAAATATTGTAATCCAGCGGTCCAATTCTGGAGTTGCAATGGCGGGTGTCAGAACACAAAAGACGGCAGTTCGAGGTTAGCGAAAGTTGCACAGAAGAAAGCGATTCCAGGACAATCCAGGATAAGACAAAAGACTTGAGACAAAAGACTTCAAGACCAGACAATCACTGAGTAGATGGGGGGTGCTTTTAACCCCTTCTTCCTCCCTGGGAGGAGTTGACACCGGAGCTTGACCAAACCTCTCACTTGGTCAGTCAGACAGCCCATTCATTAGACAGGACAGACAGCCAGGTACATATGATTATGTATAACTTGCCAGAGGAACATGTGACCATGATATGGGGGACATGTTCACTCTCAGCACGGTTTACTAAATTTATAGAGTCCAAACATGAATAGAATATGTTATGCCACGATGCCAATCTAGAGATCTCAGCCCAGGAACGCCACACACATTCCATTCTTGTTTCCAAATATGCATTGTCCTATGGAGGGTCACCTCTGCGAGTTACCAGCATCTCCCATGTATTGAAATATGATTTTATATGTAATCTCTCCAATCATTAATCCGAAGTTGAATCAAGGGTCAGCTTTCTCTGTGTTCCCTGTTCGACCTCACTCGCTCACCCCCTCCCTCCTCTCCAGAACACCAGATAGGACATGGTTTATTGGGGGGTGCAATAAAGTGGGTTATTTCAATGCTTTGAAGTAGGGTCTCTGAGCATTTACGACCCCCTAGCTGTTTACACAGGTGGGCACAACCAGGCATGGTAGACATTAAATTAACTATGAAGGGTCTGGGGAAATGTAATGTGGCTTAGGTTACGATATATATGGCAAATACATCGATTATTCGTCACACCCAGTCATTATAACTTTTATTGTAGAAAACGGCACTTCTACATGCACAATGTGTGTTGTCACAGGGACATCTAGTGGCAAAATGTTAAACAACAGCTGCAGTTCAATCACCACATGAGACAACACTCATGGAAGCATTTCAATGCGAAAATCAGCACTTGAATATTCCAGATTACGAAGATGCACTATATTCCAGATCTTCATGAATTCTCGAATCGCTGATATTCACATTAAAAAGTCCAGATTCCAATATCCTTTATCAACACTACGTGTGGAGTCAAGAATAATTTCTATAGTAATTTATCATTAACCTCCTTAGCAGTCAGCCCATATGCACTCAGCTCTGTAGAAGTCAGTTAAAAACAGCAGGATACACTGTAGCCTGCTTCTGATCCATACACATCGTCAGTGTCATTGGTGACGCCAGCAATGTGGGCTCAGAAAGCAGCATGGAATCTACAGCATCACTAATGGCGAAGGGGCAGCAGTGGAATCGGCCCATCTGCTGCGATTCACAATTGCTGCGGGCTTGCCGTGAATACTTTAGTTGGTGCGAGCCCAGTTTGTCCAGAGATTGTTTTGTAAACTCCCCCGGCTGTACTGGTTACCGCCTGCTGGTGGCACTGTGTTTGCCCTTCCCTGGGTTGGTGGAGGACACCTGCCTTGTTAGATTAAGGGCTATATAGGTGTGCTTTATTCAGACACGCTTGCTGAGCATTCAATTCCAATCCCTATCTGAGCCTGTACCCTGGACATGCTTGTTTCTCAGCCATCTCTCAATCAGTAGCAGTTCTCTCTATCTTTCTAGTACTGCAGACAAAGGATAAATGTAAAATGGCCGCTGGGCTTCTTCTGTCCTCCAGGAGGGAAAAAAGCGTTATTGGCTATACTGTCCCACTTGACTGTAGGGTCAAACTTTGTTTCCTTTTAAAGGTATAGGGGGCAGGTCCAACACCCATAATGTTTGCCAGCATGGTGAACTTTGAACTGTCTGCCTGGCGAACTTTTTGACCATCACTAATGTCCAATCAATGATTTGTCAAGAGATTGTTTTGTAAACTCTGAATGAGCTTGTGAGGACCCAGACTGTACCGGGTACCGCCTGCTGGTGCCACTATGCTTGCCCTTCCCTGGGTTGGTTCCACAGTCACCAGCAGGTGGCTCCCTGCAAGTGGGGACTGGGTGGAGGACACCTGCCTCGTTAGCCATAGGGCTATATAGGTGTGCTTCATTCAGACACGCTTGCTGAGCATTCAATTCCAATCCCTGTCTGAGCCTGTGCCCTGGGCTTGTCACTCCTCTGATTTGTCTCCTGAACCCTGGACTCTTTTGCACCTGTTTGGTTGCTCTTGTCTTGTAAGCACATTAAACTCCCTTTAGTTCACATACCTTTGTCTGGATGTCAGTGTGTGTTTTGCCTGTCTGGTCGCCCCCTCTGCTCTGGATCCTGACAGAGCTGGACTTGTTTCAACTGCTAGGGGGGTTAATTAAAAATATATTCATCCATAGCCTGAAATTCAATATGGTTTACATAAATTCCCTGTATGGTGAAATCCTGTACACATAGTTCCATCTTACTTGAGTGCGGGGGGAATCGATGTCAGTGTGACCTCATACATAGACAGAATCAGCAGGATAGAACACGAGATAATCGGCAAGGTTACATCGACATTTCATCTTGACAAATCGTAAAAGAATAAAATGTACTAATTGAAGAATCGTAAACAAACAATAAGAGGTGAAGTCTAAACAAACTCTTGGCTGAAAATGTGTAGAGCTGGGCATAGATGGGTCGTTTTCCCGCCGACTGCTCAGCCGACCGACCGGGCACCATGACGTCATCAGGCACGGCCGCTAGTGCTGAGAATCGTCCGTGCACCCTTTGTGTGCCGGCCATTAGTTTGGATGGGGGCGGCAGATCCTGGTCAATATGACAAGGGGGGCGCACCTGATTTCCTGCCGTCATGACAGAAGTCGATCGGCTGTTGAATTGGGCACGAATCTGCCCACCTTTGCCCAGATTGTGAAAGCAATAAACCAAAACATAAACAGTTTTAACGGTTTCAGTTCTCTGTGATCACATCTGGGTGTGCTGAAGAGCTGACTACCTACCTTAGGGCTAATGTTGAGCTCGAATATTCGATTTTTGAATATTTAGCGCGAATATCGCAATTTCGCCATTTCGCGAATATTCGCAAATATACAATCAGATATCCGACGCGATCGCGATTTTTCGCGATTTATTGCGATTTTGCGATCCCATTCATTGCAATGGATCGCGATTATATAATCGCGATGCGATTTTTTTAAAACGGAAATGATGGATATTCTCCCAGACGAATATCCGAGCTCCATTGACTTGCATGCATTGCGCATATATGATCGCAACTGCGATTGTTAGATCGCAATTCATGTCAACAAGTGCGGATATTCGAGATTACGAATATGAAGTCGAATATTATGGTGGATATTCGCAAAATTACGCGAATTCGAATATTGCCTACAAGCTCATCACTACTTAGGGCTTGTCGATCAGCCGCGGATGGACACGTTTTTAAACCGTGGCCGATCGCTCCCCCTGCGTTTGCACGCGATGGTCCACGCAATCGTACGTGATTTTGCACGCATACTGACCTTTTTCTTCCGATAGTACACCAGGGGAAAATGAATGGACGCAGTCAAAAATCGCCATTCATTCATGTCAATGGATGCGATCGGATTGGATTAAAAATGTGCAAGGGTGGCGTTCACAATCACCCCTAAATCGCGTCCGATCGTGCCCATCCACTTGTGACCACTCAAATGGAAATTGACTAATAAGCTTCAATGGGAGCAAACATGTCCATCTGCGGCCGGCCGATAGATGGCCGCTTCATGCGCTGACGTCACGCCGTGTGCGTTCACGGCCATCTATCTAGCACCCATCTAATGTGGCCCACCTGATCGAAGGTCATTCTTTGGATGGGGACGAGGAATTGACCAGAAATCGGGTAGCTAAAATGGTGCTCCTTGATTCCAGTCCAATTCATGGGCAGTCGGTTGCAGTGCAGTGGTGTCCATGTGACATCTAGTGTTGAGCTGCAATATTCGAATTACGAATATATTCAACGCAATTTAGAAGATATTCACTATTGGGATGCTCATGGCCATGCATTGAGAAAATAAATAGCACATGTGACCATTCATTTTAAAGGGAACCGTGAGGCGATTATAATTGTACTCGCAATTGCGAATATTCGCGAATATAAAATAGAATATTAGTAGCATTTTTCCCAAAATATCGCAAATTCGAATATTGCCAATGCCCCTCATCACTAGTGACATCACCACGCTGCACTCGAATGGGTCATCTGGGACTAGTGATGAGCGGCGTAGGCAATATTCAAATTTGTGATATTTCGCAAATAATTCTACTAAATATTAGATATTCGCAATTCTAGTGTATAGTGCATGTAGTGCGAATATAAAGTCGCAATCCATGGCCATAAGCTTCCCAATGCATAATAATGCAAATATTAAAAAAATCCGCCGTCATATTCGCGAAATTTGCGCTTTTTTGAATAGACGTAGAATATATTCTCAATTCGAATATTCAAGCTCAACACTAAGACCTTAAGAGGGGCTGAGCAACTGTTTATGCCCACCTCTGGCCCAAGAGGAGCTTAACTACACCCAGATCCAGCGTGGACATCGAGGGTTATCACATCAAGGGGCAGTATGGATTAGAGCGGGGGACATTGTTTGTAAGGCTATGTTTCCACATAGGCGATTCATTTTCTGATCGCACCCATAGACATGAATTGACACGTCCCTTCATTCCCTATGGACGCAATTTTTTTATATAATGGGGGCGATTTTTTTTTTTCTGCGGGTGAAGATCACCTGGTCAATCACACCAGTAGTGTCGTGCGAGTGTAAAGTTGTTCTTTAACCTCCCTAGCGCACTGCATAGGTACAGATTTCTGTACCAAAAGCGCACCATAGACTTTAATAGAATTTTTTTTGGGGAAATTTTTTTTTACATTAAAAAAAAAGTTATTTAAAGTATATTTTATACTTAATTTTTTTGTACAGTAATCACTGTGCCCAGTACAATTCCCTTTATTTAACTTAATTCACTTTTAAATTTCCTACCGCCCACCGATGTGACGTCATCGTGTCACACCGGAGGGATCACTGAGCAGCCGAGATTCCACCATAGAGCCTCCGAGCCGCCTCTGCGACACACAAGACAGTAAGTGAGCGCTGCGGGGCTCCAGGTTTTAGGTGTAGATCGC
>CM070043.1:34665119-34676170 GCA_036250615.1 Ptychadena robeensis | reverse complement strand
TGGTGCACTTTTGGTACAGAAATCTGGACCTCAGCAGTGCGCTAGGGAGGTTAATTATGTAGAATAAGGCTGTATATGTTTAATTTTTATGGTAAATAAATTCCATGAATCCATTCACAATGTCATGCTCTTCCATGGGTTTTTGTAAGATTTTATAATCAATAAAACGACACTCTCCGATGTATAGCAGCCAACTTCCCAAAAACAATAGACAGAAGTTGATAATGGCATAAACACATCACCCAAAATTGAGACACGGAACACGGAATCGTCCCGGAATCCGTTGGACAAGGTGGTATGCAGCGATGGATACTCTTAATTGGCCGATTGATCACACCTGCGATTCCCGGCAGAATCGCCGGAACCGATCGGGTGAGTGATTTATTGGCCATGGAATTCGACACGTGTATGGCTAGCTTTAGATTATTGGGCAGTTTCTCTGCCTACAAGATATTATCACAGACGCTTGGTTTACTTTTGCAGTTCTCAAAACTAAGTGCAACAGAAAAGTTGTCCAAATATGAATGATTAGCCTAAACTGGGGATAGAAAAAACTAATATGAAAAGTTGTTATTCTAAAAATCTTCCATCTGCTTGCATTTTAATGTTATACCGGCAAGAATGATTGATTTAAATCAGTTTGATTTAAATCGAGCCTTACTGACTAGTGATTTAAATCATGATTTAAATCGGTTTGATTTAAATCAAATCCACCCTGCCCCTAACACAAGCCCCCCAACCCCTAACCCAGTGGTTCCCAAACTGGGGAGCAGCTGCCCTGAGGGGCAAAAAGGTATTCCACGGGACCTCAATCTTAACCTGTGTTTGAATAGGATTAGGTTAGGCTCGATGATGTTCCTAAATAGAGAAGTGGGGCCCTGCAAGGAAAGTTTGGGAACCACTGTCCTTACCAAACCTAACCCCTAACACTAAGCCTAACCTTAACACTAAACCTAACCCCTAATTTTTAAGCCCTATCTTAACCCTAACCACCTAACCCTTACCTATAACACTTACTCCTGGCCCCTAGTCTTAACCCAAACCTAACCTAAACCTAACCTCAAAACCCTAATTAAACCCCAAACCCTAACCTTCTAACATGTACCTAAACTTAATTCCTAACACTAACCCCTAACCTTACCATAACTCTACAATCTAACTCCTAACCCCTAACTTAAGCCTAAACCCTAATCTAATTCTAACCCCTAAACCTAACCCTTACCCCTAACCCCTCACTCCTAATCTTAACATAAACCCAACCCTAAATTAAACCTGACATCTAACCTTACCATTACCTCTAAATTCTAATTAAATCATTTTCTAAATTTAACCCCTAACCCTACATAATAATAATTGAACCCCTAAACCTTAACATAAACCTAGTAGTGATGGCCGAACTGTTCGTTGGGTGGAAAGTTGTATGTTCTCGGTGTTAGACCCGCCCTCTTCGGCGTGAAGTCTATAATTCTTCCTCCGGCCAGACCTTTCCTCGCCTGGTCTGGCCGGAAGAAGAGTTATTTTTACTAGAGACCGGGTAGAGACACCTGATCTTTAGTGTTATACCGGGCAAGAGACGGTGGTGACGTCCCACCGACGTCACTTCCGGTTTTGGAACCAGGAACTGTGCGTGTTACACCCCTGAGAAAGGGGTATCTCAAAAAGGGATTACAAAGGTGAGAGACTCAGGCATGATGCTTTCTTCATCAGAAGAACACAGTAAATCAGTGTCAGGCACTAGAGAAATCATCTTAAAATGGCCGCCCAGCCATTAGATATGACACACATGTGGGGGGGGGGATCTCATATTACAAACAGAGGAGTACTATAACTATAAACACTCTAATGTGAATGTAACATCACAGGAACACGCACATAATGCACTTTGTCTGATATCAGGACAGTTGAAGAACAAGGGAAATATTACAAAAATGAGAAAGGGATTACAAAGGTGAGAGACTCAGGCATGATGCTTTCTTCATCAGAAGAATCCTGAGAATTTATTAACACATAATACATAACAAACATATATAAACATTCTTTACACATACATAAGAGCAATTAATATACATGCAAACTAATAGTATAACAGCAGTTGGGACAATGCTGTCACACCTATGCTGGTAATCAGTGTCAGTCACTAGAAAAATCTTCTTAAAATGGCCGCCCAGCCATTAGGTGTGACACACATGTGGGGGGGGGGGGTCTCATATTACAAACAGAGGAGTACTATAACTATAAACACTCTTATGTGCATCTAACATCACAAGAACACACACATAATGCACCTTGTCTGATATTAGAGCAGCTGAAGAACAAGGTATATGTTACAAACCTGAAAAAGGGATTACAAAGGTGAGAGACTCAGGCATGATGCTTTCTTCATCAGAACACTGAGAATGAGGCAACATGAGGTAACTCCCCCTTCACACTGAGGCAGAAACAACTAATCCACAATGAGCATCAGACTGAATAAGTGGATTGTTGATAACTCATATGTAGACAATGCTAGTTTACTGTTATTGCAAACTTATATAGCCAATATATACTGCTTTTGATAAAATACATA
This sequence comes from Ptychadena robeensis, assembly GCA_036250615.1. Lineage (NCBI taxonomy): Eukaryota > Metazoa > Chordata > Amphibia > Anura > Ptychadenidae > Ptychadena > Ptychadena robeensis. The sequence goes on along the minus strand of CM070043.1, from coordinate 34,673,604 downwards.
TAGCAACATATAGCAATATATCTGTCACGGAGCAGCAGGTGTGGACCCACTGTGCCACGTGTCTTACCTCCTCTAAGGGCGTTGTCTAAGTAAACCCACTCGTTCTTTACAATACCCCTGATGGTGGGGATAGACTTTCCCGAGGGGATCACCAGGTCGCTACCTCTTGAGGGAATGTAGGAACACAGGCAGCTGGTCCAGGGGACAGCAGAAAAAGGCTTCGGGGACACAGGTGTCGTCAGCCAGACAGTGTGACAGGGCAGGCAGTGCAGGTACAGATCAGGTAGCAGGAGAGTGCAGCTGGCAGGTAAGGGTTAACAGGTATCAGTCTCAGAACACAGGCAGGACTCTATATCACAGGGACAGCACTGACAGGCAGTGCTTAGCATAACACAAAGACCTTAATACTGAGGCAAGGCTGAAAGGGCATTGTCCCTATAAAGCTGCAGGAGGTCCACTATTGGTCAGCCAGGTCACATGACGAATACCTTAAATCCCAGAAAATGACACGCGCTGGTGTTTAAGGAAGTGTGTAGAAGTATCAGAATCACCGCTGAACAGGGCACCTAGATCTGCAATGGTAAGTAGGGAGGCGGCGTACGGCAGCCACCGTTACAATATCTTAAGTTTTTAATTTCTTTTATTTAGTTAACAAAAAAATCTATATATTACATGCGCTCCATATACCGGAAGTGATGTCGCTGCGCCATTTCTGGTATAATTACCGTTCAAATTCCATGCCAACAGGCAGGGAATTTGAAGTTCTCCACAAACTTTTTTAAAAGTCAGTTCCGCCTGTTCGTGGACTGACATGGACAATGTTCGGCCAAACTTAGTACCTAACCCCTATCCTAACGCCTAGTCTTCACTAGAGATGGTCGAATTTTTCAACTTGCTAACTTTGAGAGCTGATTGCAAAGCCCCTAAACATGGTATCATCACCAAAATCGCTGTAGATGTCGAGAAGGGTTGGGGGAACATTTGAGTTTTTGCATAAATTAAGTTCAAAAATTAAGTCGAAATTCCGATTTACAAAATTTTTACTTGAATTTGAACTTAATTTGTGCAAAAACTATTTGTGTTAGAGACATACTTCTTTTTTTGGAGTATACCCCCAACCCTTCTCCACATCTTTAGAAAGTTTGGTGATGATACTATGTTCAGAGGCTTTGCAATTAACTCGAAATGGTAGAATTTTTGAAAAAAAATTCGACCATCTCTAGTCTTTACATCAACCTAACCCTTACCTAAACCCAACCTATCCCCTAACCCAGACCCTTCTCTACACCTCCATCTTGACCTTCTCTATTGGCCTTGGGGTTTCCACCAATGCGGTACTTCGGTAGGTACGGCAGAGACCTTGTTTCCTCTCCGGCTCCGACATTCCAGTGAAGCGCCACCAACTTTGCAGATGGAATTACCTGTTACATTGTCTATTAAGCCGGCAACTTCTAACAAGAAATGAGATTCATGCGGAAATGCCAACGCGCAGCTGTGTTATGCGTCTAACGACCGTTCATTTATCAGAAGCAATTATCGCGGCGGATTGTGCGTTTGTTACTCGGAGGAAGACAATAACATTTGTGGTTAATGAGCTCACGGAATAATAAGCGGCTCCTCTCCGAACGCTGAACTTATGAGAAGAGGCGAATAAGTGATCTCTTTCATTTGCTCTTCGCAGGATTATTATTTTATTTACTTATCGTGTTCCGCCGCCCTCTTCTATCATCCAGGAGATGGCCGCTCCACGAGAAGACGTTCTCCGGCAGATAAATGATGTTATGTTAGCGGCTCGGTACATTAAGGACTATTACTGGAGGTATCATCGCTAGGCCATCTGACGCTTTATAATCCAAACTTCTAATAAGTTAATGCTCCGCTCGCAATAACAAAACTTTTCCGCAGCCTTGCTAATGGCACAGCAGTTAGAATCTCTAAGTGTGCGACGATAACAATATTGTGAGGCACTCTAAAGGGCTGTTTATATACAGGGACCCAGAGTGATATATTGTCTCCGCCTACACAGTGTTAAAGAGAACTGGTTATTACAAAAGTCTGCATATACAGTCTTGTACCTATCCATGTGAGTGTCAGGATCAGAACCCAGGGGATGCTTCAGTGTCTGGGTTTGGTGTCTGGCTGCAGCTCTGGCTGCAGCTCTGTCTGCTTAGCCACTTGCTAGTCAACCTTTGCACCTTGTTGGATGCCTTGGAAAAACTACAATGATACCTAGTTCTTGTGGAAACCTGAAGTCCTGGCCCCTCCCTAGTACTAAGTTTATAAACCATGCCTCTGCACTTCTTCCTTGCCAGAATATTGTGCTTCTGCCAATATCTCTCTCTGCTGTTTTTTGCTTATCGCTAGTGATGGCCGAATTGTCCGCAAGGCGGATAGTTCGGCCGCGAACATGGATGTAGCGAGCAGTACGGGTGTTCAACCTGCCCCATTCGCTGGCGAGAAGGAGCTTACTATTCTTCCACCAGCAGGATCAGGAGCAGTAAGTTCCCACCGGAGGAAGAATCTTTACACAGAAGACCGAGTAGAGAACCCGGTCTTCCAGTGAAAAACCGGCTCCAAAAACCGGAAGTGACGTCACATTAGGCAATCAGAACCAGGAACTATGCGTTCCAGGTACCAGATGTGACATCACGGTTTCCCCGATTCAAATTCCCCACCGAGAGGAATTGAAGTATTCCTGAATAGAGGATGGAAGGAACTAGCTTCTCTTCGCCAGTACTAAACATGCTGGTGCCAGGAATGAGACAGTGAGGAAGGTAAGTACGTTGTTTTTTGTGTAGCAGTTTTCCCAGATGTAAACTGCTGGAAAATTAGTATTGTATCAATGTAATAAATGTGTGTTTTTTTTTATAGAACCACTTTAAAGGTAGCCATACACAGGTCGATTTGTTAGCGATCAATTGCCGATCGATTGCCGATCCAATCTTTCCAGGCGATCAGGAGTCTGCAATTAATCGGATTGGGAATTGATTGAACACCACCTTGGGAATCCGGTTTGTGGCTAATTTGGACATGAGCTGATCTTCAAAATGGCCGATTCCACAATATCCATAGATCGGAAAGGCTGCTGCATAGGGAGCTATGGGTCCATCAACGTACTCCGATTGCCAAACGATCGACCAAAAAAACAACATGTCAGTTCAATATCCGATCCGATTTTTAGTCAATTCTGATTTTTTGGGGTCGATTGTTCAGGGTGATCAAAATCCGATTGATTGCCGATCAATTGCCAATCGAACCCGTGAACGAGTGCCGTGATCAATCGGTCAAAAATTTAGTGGAAAATCGACCTGTGTATGGCTACCTCAAGAGGTGGTCTCCCCGAGACCAGCTCAGGCTGAAACAACTTTGCGAAAAGCAGTCAGCCCGAGCTGGACTTAGAGCACTCGTAGACAAAAGGAAGGAAGTTTTACTCTGCCCACCTCCAGCTGGCCGTCTCCGGGGTCCTCTGTGTCTTCCTCTTCTGCTTGATGTGGGGAGATGTGACAGAGCGTGGCTGTCAAAGGGGAGGAGTAGGAAATAAAAAATAAAACTGTTTCTATTTTCCACTTTTTATACAGTAACTTTCACCTTCCTCTTAAGCCAGAGAGGCACTTACCTGCTCAAAGTAAAGGGTGGAGCCATGTTGCTGCCACCCAGTGGTGGGTTTTGGATGGTGCAGTCCCCAGCTCTCCAGTGTAATCTGTGGATCCATTTTGAGTAACCCTATGGGGATCTGTTGGGGGATTAGCTGTGTTTTGGGATGGGCCAGGTGTCCGGATATCAGTCTCCACCTGTTGTGGCTCTGTGCCTGTAAGTCTGTTCATCTGTATTACAAGATTTCCTACTTTGTGGGTTGATTGAACCGATCTCCTGTGTACCACTTGCAGAGTATCTGGACTGATGAACCCTTGGCTACTCTCCTTAGGGGTGTTCTATTAGTCCTGGGGGCATCAAAAGTGTGGTTACTTAGGCCAGGGCCACTGTAAGGTGGAGACAGGGAGGAGTCTTGTCCTGGGTCCCCTTAAATTCAAAAGCATTTAGGGGGCCCGGCGGGCCCTGAACTTGCCACAGCAGCCTCGAGTAGAGCGCCGAGGGAAGGGAGGTGGTGTCACTAGCAGATCAGGATTTTCACCCCCACCTACTGCTCAACAACTGCGGTTGGGAGGTGGTGAGTCACCCAGACACCACCACCGCCCCCATATCGAGTTGGGACTGACAGATGAGCTGTGGAGAGCAACATTAATGAGTATCGGCGGGCACCCTTTGTGTGCCAGCTGTTAGTTTGAACGAAGACAGCAGTCCCCATTGAAACTAATGGCGTCGGCCAGAGATTTACGGACATGTCGGCTCTCTGAATGACCGAGCTTTGGGGTGACAGAGAACGCACATCGGTCAGCGGCAAAATCGGCAATGGCTTGTGTTACATGTGTAGGGACCCTTAGACTTCCCACCAGAGGATCACACCAAAAGATTATTTTCATTCCCTGTTGCATCTGTGGGAAAGGAAGTCAGAGGAAACATCCACAATACAACATTGACAACAAACATTAGACTAACGCATCTCGAAAACTTTCCATACCCTGTCCGAGAGTAAGAAAGGTTTATCGGTACAATTTATCCATTTAAAGTTTCTATGATTTTTAGGATTTATGTCAGAAGATAAAAACACGAGAGAACAACAACGTTCAATATGGCACGGTATTAAACTTGTGAAATTTCTCAAGACTTGTATTTTGCAGAGACATCCTAATGGTTTGGCCCAACGCCTGGATTAAAGTTATATGTAAAGTTTCATGTTATCTGAAAAACACAAAGTGGAACAGATGTGATGGAGATGATAATTAAAGGAGAAGCTCTTCATATGTTTATCAATGTAGACATGTTCTTCCAGTTCCTGTGGCCTGTGTATGTCCAGTAACAGCGATGGCGAATAGTGTGCATGGTCGGTTTGTGTGGTCCAGTCTCCCATACACTATAATGGAGGCAAACTTTGACACCTCACCCCAGTCAGATTTTGCAGTACAGCCAAATATGTATTTCTTCCACCTAGGCCAGCCCCCACCCAAAAAAAGCAAATAAAAGCCCGCCCCGTGCTAAAAGGGGGTCTGGTATACTCTGAAAAAGTAGGACCATGAACAGTGTGGAGTCACCCATTTGGCAAGCCTTGAATAACAGAAGGAGGGAACACCCCCCTGTCTCACCAGGACCCATGCCATTCCTCAACAAGGGGGAGACCCTTTGTTAAGGTAAAGAGGTCTCTTCCCCACAACATGGTCCAGGCGTTGTGAGGGAGGGCTCATTGAGTATCCAGGGTTCTCCTTTAACAAGAGGAGCGCCGGATCCCACTTCCCACCATATTTAACAAGTACAGAGGTCCCAAAGACCTCTTACGCAATCACAGGGAGTTAATGTGAGTTCCTAGAAATAAGAGACCCCCACAGAGAAAAATACCCTTCAAAATATTTACCTGAAAAAATGTTATCCATCTCTTCCCTCGAAGGGTCCAGTGTCCCACAAACCTGGCCAAAAAATTAAACTTCAAATACGCCTGGCAGATTGATATTCACCCAGGGGTTCCCATGGTCACTGTGCATGTGCGATGTCCTCATTAGTGTTGTCTTTACAAACACTGGGGTAATGGCACATGCGCAGTAACCATGGGAACCGCTGAGAATGGCCACGGCCGAATTATGTCCATCACTATCCAGGAACACCAGAGTAGCATAATCTGGCATAACCTACCATAACCAATACAGTGGCCCTCTATGTATAAGGGAATCCTGGTAGTGAGACTTTCTAAGGCCGCAATATAAGAAATTGCAATATTAGGAGCAGCCTGATAATATTGGTCAGCAGTTAAGTCACATTTAGCAATGCTGGAACACTTACGATTGCCTAGTGACATGAGTAGATAAAATGTGTCTCTAGGGATTGGCGTTGGTTAGCCTTGCTTATAAAATATAAAAGCAGTCTAAGTTATCCCTCGGTTGAAAGTAGGGGGTTGAACCTTAATCCCGGTCAAGCCCCCACATGTTCACTAGAGGACAGAAGTTATTATAATTAAGCATGAATAGTCATACAAATTTTGTTAGGGGATTTAGGCTATCCCTCTAGAGGTGCCGAATTTATCTTTAGCCTCATTCTCACTATAACCTTTAAGTGTCTCCCCAACATTGAAATATATCCCTTTATCCAAAGCATATATTTTTACCCTTACAATTAGATAATATTTAAATATTACCTAACCCTAAATTGCACCTAATATCATTAAATAAGTCTTATCCCATTTAAATTGATGATCTGTCTGAAAAAAAAAAAAATCCTTACCTGTAATCAAATAATCAGTCACAACTCCCTCCTCTTTAGAAAAAGCTGTGACTGTAATACTATCGGTAAGTAAGAAGCAGTCACGTCACCACCACCACGTCACCCCCTTTACGGAACTACATTTATTATTCAAAACCATAATACAACCGAAACCCATAATAGTGCCATCTAGTGGCCATGTCATGTGCATTACTGCTGTTAAATGATCACTGAAAGACTGGCATCTACAGAGGATTAAACATGGGGACTAGAGATGGCCAAATGGTATCATCACCATGTCATCACGCTAGAACCAGAGGATCCTCATCCAGAGGATCGGCAGGCACCCCTTGTGTGCCGGGCATTGCTTTGCTTAGGGACATTGGATGCAAAGTAAGGTGATTGGCCAGGATAAAAGGACATAGCCATTCTAGAGATGGTCGAATTTTTCGACTTGCTAACTTTGTGAGCTGATTGCAAAGCCCCTGAACATGATATCATCACCAAACTTGTGATGTAGAGAAGGGTTGTGGGAACATTTGAAAAAAAGAAGTGTTGCTTTAGCATATGTACTTTTTGCATAAATTAAGTTCAAAGTTAAAGTCGAAATTCCGATTTTCTAAATTTTTACTTGACTTTGAACTTAATTTGTGCAAAAACTATTTGTGTTAGAGACTTACTTTCTTTTTTGGAGTATACCCCCAACCCTTCTCTACATCTCCAGCAAGTTTGGTGATGATACCATGTTCAGGGGCTTTGCAATTAACTCGAAATCGGCGAATCATCTCTAATCCATTCCATGGGCGATAAACATTTTTACCCACATGGTTCAGTCACTGTCTGTGGGCACTAGTGATGGCCAAACTGTCCACAAGGCGGAGAGTTTGGTTGCAAACATGGATGTTCGCACTCCTTCTAGCCGGTGACCAGTACGGGTGTTTGACCCCCCCGGTTCGCCGGTGAAAAGGAGCTTACTATTCTTCCTCCGGCATGATCAGGAGCAGTGAGATCCTGCCGGAGGAAGAATCTTTTCACTAGAAGACAAGTGGAGAACCAGGTCTTCTAGTGAAAAGCCGGCTCCGAAAACCGGAAGTGACGTCACATCCCGCAATCAAAACCAGGAACATGCATTCCAGCTACCGGATGTGACGTCACTTTTGGTTTATCTGATCTATATTAGTGATGAGCAGCATAGGCAATATTCGAATTCGTGATATTTCGCGAATAATTCTACTAATATTCGATTCTATATTCGGAAATTCGAATATTCGCAGTAATACCATGTATTCATCATAATCACATTGCGAAAATCATATTCACATCGCGAAACTCTTTAAAATGAATGGTCACATGCTATGTTTATTTTCGCAATGCGAATATTATTTTCGCAATATATGACCATATTGCGAATATCCACCGAGATATTCGAGATATTGGCGAATTCTCGAATTGCCGATATTTGCGAAAAATATTCGGCATTCGAATATTCGAGCTCAACACTAATCTATATTTTCACATATGATTTCAATAAGCCCGCAAACAGGTGGATGTCAGACTTCTTTAACCTCCCTAGCGTACTTGCAAGGTCCAGATTTCTGTACCAAAAGCGCGCCATAGACTCTAATAGAATCTTTTTAATGTTGTAGGCCTGTAACTTTCCAAAATCTGTCCGTACAAGCATCTAGTAGACATCCTGACTATAATAATGTTTGAAACACACAATTATTATAAAAAAGTACATAAAAAATTACCAAAAGGTATCATATAAATAATAAAATCTCTTAAATACTTATTTGGTATGAAAGATTTCAAAACCGTGTGTATTCCTATTTATGTTAAATCAAAAAAATTGTTGTTAATGGATATCATTTCCCCTGAGTTTTTTACAATGCATGTCCATGTGCCAACATTAGAGATGGTCAAAAAATTCGCAGTGCGAATTTTTAAGTAGAAATTTCGACTTTTTCGCCGAAAACTCGCATAGTGGAATTTTGATGGGGTCATTTCGAGTTTTCGCCGAAAAAGTCGAAAATCAGCCTGATATTTCGACTGAAATTGAAATTTCAACTTGAAAAATAACTTTGCTTTTGATTTGCTGTGACGCTATTTCGCGTGCGAAATGCAGGAGTGATTGGAAAATTCGCATTGGCGAAAATTCGCATGGTGCTAGCTAACTTTG
>CM070043.1:34647521-34658860 GCA_036250615.1 Ptychadena robeensis | reverse complement strand
CTGAGTATCATCCTCCATCTAAGTATCATCCTCCATCTGAGTATCATCCTCCATCTGAGTGTCATCCTCCATCTGAGTATCATCCTCCATCTCAGTATCATCCTCCATCTGAGTGTCATCCTCCATCTGAGTGTCATCCTCCATCTGAGTATGATCCTCCATCTAAGTACCATCCTCCATCTGAGTATCATCCTCCATCTGAGTATCATCCTCCATCTAAGTACCACTCTCCATCTCAGGATCATCCTCCATCTAAGCGCTCCCCTTCCTCTCCAGAATAAATATCCCGTCAGGGTACTTGTTTAGCTGTTACTGGAAGATTTTCTCTAAACGATCCCCCAAAAAGACACAAGTGTGGACTCATTATCCTACGCGTGTACGATTTCAGTAAACATCAAATCGTAGTTCATACCCTCTGAAGACGTATTTCATTAAACAATAATATGTTCATATGAAGTCGGTCGTCCTCGAGGGGCATCTCAAAATGAATGTAAAGAACACTTCACAAAAAAAAAAGAAACCACAGCAAAGCGAATTGTTACCGTGACACTTAAAGCTGCAGCGGAAATGATTTGCAGCAATGGGCCGGCGAGGAATGACTTGTTCCCGATCCCCACCGGGATTTACAAATGACCATTTCTTTTACTTAAATGTGAATATAATGAGATCTAATGCTGAGGATCAAGGGGGATCGTCTTTGCTTTTAGAACTTAACGTTTTATTGAGAAGAGAGAAAACACAAGGTTGGGAAATTCTGAGTTTTACTGCTCCTAAATAGGTCGATATATCAGCCGCACGCCTGTGCCGGGGCTCCGGTAATTGCTTCGCCCTTTGACCCCGGCGTTAATGCGGAGCAGTTAATAATTTGTTAACACTTTGCACAAAAACCACAATAGCCTATAAAAGAGGGTGAAACCCCGTCTGTGAGCAAGGTCGGTATAGCAATGGGAACAATGGGATTTGGTTCATGAAACATGAGTCAGCAATGGTTTCCACAACAAGTACCCTATTGATGGCGACTTTATCCCTGAGATGAATGGCCGCCATGTAACTTGTTGTGATAAACTACTCGACCGAATGTCATCAAACTTGTTTGTTGTAGGATACAAAAACTCCAAGTATCACTGGTTGTATGAGGAATGATGTATCAGCGATGACTGGCATCCGTGAGAGGCACAATGGGGCATCCAACATGCCTATTGTCACCATTTCTTTGAACCTGCTTCAGAATTCCATATCTATGTGGGAGCATTGAGTACTGGCCAACAGACACCCCAATTATCACACAGTGCCTTGCAGAAGTGTTCGCCCCCCCTTGACTTTTTTTTGTATTTTACCCAGAACCCTCACCAGGAAATGTGAGGAGGTCACCTGGCGTGGGACCTACCCTGGATGCTAGGATGGAATCCACTTCCAGGGTTCCCAGTGATGATGAAGTGAAGGTGGCACTAACCAGTGGCTGTTTTAGGCATGGGCATCTGGCATCCGCCAGTGGAGAGAGAAGATCGTCTGGAGTAGGGACAGTCCCAAGTCTTACCAGCACCCCCTCCCCCTGCCCCCGGGAGTCCTCTCTGGCAGTGCCCAGAGATAGTTTCCGTGGGGGAGGAGGGGACAGTGGTGTTACAGAGTCTTTAAGTCTCACCATCACCCTCCCCCAGTAGTGCTCTCTGATAGTGACCAGAGAAGCTTTCCTATTACAAGAGACCTATCAACAACTCATTAATGATCACACAACAATCATAAGTACCATATTTTTCAGACCAGAAGATTCAAGTTTTTGGAACAGAAAAAAATATTTACATACGTTTTCAAATCAATTGGGTTAATGCAATGGATTAAATTAAAGCAATATCAAATTCAGCCAGTAGGTGTCACTAGCAGAAGTACACAAGGCACATCATCCTCCTCACTGATCGGTAGGAGGGAGACCGTGGGGGGAACGGCTGCAGATCTCCTCTCCCTCTCTGGCTCTGCCTTTGTCCGTGGAAGCTGCATAGTGATTGCAGTTTCCACAGAGAGAGATAGATGGCAGTTCATCTACCTATCTCTCTTAATTGTTTATATCAGCAGGGCTCTGCTTGCATAAGCAATATTACAGTTCAGATGGGAGATCCGGCCGCCAGAAAGCCAAGGTGGGACCATTTGGATCAACATACAATGCAGCGCTGTACAATAAATTAGAGTTAAAGGCCCCCATACACGTGTCGGATTCCCACCGGATTCCGGCACGATCGATTCCGGGCGCGTGCACGCGAAACGATCGTCCCGGAATCGCGTGAAGCCCACCTTGTCCGATCGTTCGCGTCCGATTGATCGGGGGCTCAGAATCGGATCCGACAGAGAACCAACATGTTGGTCTTTCTGATCCGATTCTGCACACATCAGGGGGAGTTGCCATTTGGGAAGTTAGCGATCGGACACGGAATCGTCCAGGAATCCGTGGGACAAGATGGTATGCAGCAATCGGATACTCTTAATTGGCTGATTGATCGGAGCTCCGATTCCCGCTGAGATCGCCGGAATCGATCAGGTGAGTGATCAATTGGCCATGGAATCCGACACGTGTATGGCTAGCTTAAGATGCAACACAAGAGAACACACAGGTACAGGTAATGACACAGGAGGAGTGGAGGACCCGGGCCGATGAGGTTTACAATCGAATAGGTTGGGGAACAGCGTGGGGGGTGTGATCAGTCCAAATGTTAATAAAGACCTTTTATATATGATAATCTGTTAGATACAAATTTCTTCAGTGCGCATCTCACACATAATGTAGCGTAGGTGGCCCCTCATGGCCCAGCCATGGCCCCAACCCTGTTGCTGCTACGCTGGGCATCAATACTATAATACACATCCATTGGATGTCAATGAGCAGACCGCGGGTCATCACAGTTTTGACCACTCGATCGCAATCACGGCCAGAGACATGAAAGGGAGCAGTTAAAAATCACATGTCATTTCACTCTCTATGGGCGGGATCAGGTGGGGTAGGGCAAGATGTCCTGTCCCCCCCCCCCCCACACTTCCTGCCTGAAAGTGCCAGTGATCTCTGTGCCGCAATTCTAATAGTGGAAGATGCGGGAGGTCACTGGATTCCGGCGATCTTTCATGGTGTCTGCGCCGCAATCAGAATCGCCCAATTGGTTGACATGGCCTTAGTCATAAAATTAACAATACACAGAGGTGATCCACATGGGTGACGCCATTTCACTCCCAGAGGGGTGATACCAAACTTTCCAACCAGTGCTGTGTTTTTTTCAGATACATGGCTTAAGGACTTGCTTCTCCCTCAAGAACCACACCTGCTATGGGAAGTGCTAAAGTTGCGCATCCGCTAATGTGTGCGCTGCACAATGTGCGTGTTATGGTTGATGCTGATACATAAAGCAGCACGTGTGATACTAATGGCACTGGGTCAAAGAATGTCCGGCTGAACGGTCTCCCATCAATTACAGGAATAATTGGTGCAAGCCCATTGGTTGTTTTGGGTAGGGATACTATGTTGACCCACACAATCCTAAAGCTTTATAAAAATATACATATTAGATGTTCATGTGAGTTTAATGCCGGTGCTTTCGGAATATGATCTTGCCAGCAAGACCTTGGCTGCATTCCAGTAGCTACAGAGCAAATTTCTCCCCCGGCTTTTGATTGCGCTAATTTTCTGTGACTCCTCTTCACCATCTCACAGACAAGATGCAATTTACCGTCTATCGCGGTGAGTCCCAGGTTACCCAATTATCTGAGACGGCTTCCAGGCCTCCCCACGTTCAACATGTATCAGCGGAGACGTGTCTCCATGACGTCTGCTTACCTTTCCGAGCTTCAATAAATATCTGACGGTTATGTCTTCTCTTGCTGGGCTCCTTGTTAGAGAGAAAAAGTGGCAGGACCTTTCATGATATTTCCATGCCAAAGGAAAAAAAAACTTAAAATAAAAGGGTTTTGAGTGCGATATGGCTTCTGCCGGCAAAAGTTTCGGGGACTCGACGGAACAAAGCGTAGAACTTTTGAACATCCTGTCTGGCATTTGTTCAGCCAAGTCAGACACAATATCATCAAATCATCAAACTAGCTCATTTGCGCCGAGGTTTTTTCTTTGAATGCCAGATAGAGCACACCTGGGTAGAGACATGCCATTGGCTTTAATATTACAACCCAACATTGGTCAAAAGGAGATATTTAGTGACCCCCATCTGTAGGCATGGCAGGTTCTGTGCCAAGAAAACTCATGAAGAAGGGTTACATAAGGCCTTCAGGTAACACGGTGAGGTCTTTGCCAGTCTTAGGCCAGTCCTCCTGGATCTCACTCTTCCTTCCTCTCCAAACTGCCCACTCCAGTAGCTGGTTCCAGGTGCCAGTAGCTGGTTCAAGGTTCCACTCACTGCACCCTCAGCCACTCAGCCACTACCAATCAAGGCCAACTGGTCCCAGAGCCAGGAGCTAAGTCAAGGCTCTACTCACTGCACCCTCAGCTAGTCAGCTACTACCAACCAAAGCCAACTGGCCCCAAAAATGGGAGCCAGTTCAAGGTTCTTCTTACTCCACTCTAAGCCAGTCAGCCTCTACTGGTCCCAGAGCCGGGAGCTAGGTCAAGGCTCTACTCACTGCACCCTCAGTCACTCATCTACTACCAATCAAAGTCACCTGGTCCCAGAGCCAGAAGCCAGTTCAAGGTTCTGCTAGCTGTACCCTCAGCCACTTGGCTACTACCAATCAAAGCAAACTGGTCCCAAAACAGGAGCTAGGTCAAGGTTCTACTAGCTGCACCCTCAGCCACTCGGCTTCTAACAATCAAAGCCAACTGGTCCTAGAGCCGGGAGCCAGTTCAATGTTCTTTTACACCACTCTCAGCCAGTCAGCCACTACCGATCAACACCAACTGGTCCCAGAAATGGAAGCCAGATCAAGGTTCTACTACCAATCAAAGCCAATTGGTCCCAGAGCCAGGAGCCAGTTCAAGGTTCTGCTAGTGGCACCCTCAGCCACTTGGCTACTACCAATCAGAGACAACTGGTCCCAAAACGGGAGCTTGGTCAAGGTTCTACTAGCTGCGCCCTCAGCCACTCGGCTACTACCAATCAAAGCCAACAGATCCCAGAGCCAGGAGCCAGTTCAAGGTTCTTCTTACACCACTCTCAGCCAGTTAGCCACTACCGATCACAGCCAACTGGTCCCAGAAACGGAAGCCAGGTCAAGGTTTTACTAGCTGCACCCTCAGCCACACGGCTACTACCATTCGAAGCCAACTGGTCCCAGATAGTGTTAAGCTGCATATGCTAAATGCGAGTTTGCATAATTTTCCACAAATATTCAATATTTGAAATAATTTGATTTGTTGACATTCTACTGCCTTACATTGCGTATGTATAAAGTGGCTGTTGGAATCCTTTGAAGTTCTCCAGTGGGCCACTTGCATCGTCTTATCAGGCCAAAGACTCAAGTCTGAAAAATATCTTCTCACCAGATACGAGAACAGCGTCCCACATAGGCAAACCTTGGCTTTCATTGCTCTGCTACCTTCCAACACTGTGATGTGGCCATCTCTTTGTTTTTAAGGAATAATCTATCTGTGAATGTGGCCAATATTTGTTCCTACATGAGTTCTTGTGTCCAAATAAAACCGTCTTTATTTTGACTACATGTCTGTGCCTAAAATAGCTCCGGTGCCTGGTATATGCTGTCCTTCCCAACACAACGCCTACACTCAGAGGGCTGTGTACACACTCCATCCATTCTTCTAGAAATATTAGATTGTAGGAGCTGCAGAGTACAAAACACAAGGAGACACTTCACATTGATGCCTGTTTGGCTATATCAGGGGATGTATAGAAGGATTTAGTAAGCAATGGCAAGAACAACACCCGCAACCAGGCACTAGGCGCATGGGTGCCTGAGTGGGGGGAGTTGCTGGGAATGATCGGCATCAATGGAAGTGACACAGAGGAGGTGGGATCTGTGGGCCAAGAAAGAGAAGTGACAGTGGCCCCTTTCGTGAAAGGACATCCCCACCCTCGTTGGGTTGGCTTCTTCTGGGGGGTTTTTTCAGTAGGGTGGGAGTGGGGGGGAGGGGGACTTCTTTTGTATGCTATTTTTTCTGTTTACTTCTTGTAATGTATTGTTCATTTTTTGCTTTGGCGGACCCCTGGCAGTGCCTAGGAAACTATATGGTTTAATGTACTTGGGTGACATGCTGATGGAGGTTGGGCAGTCACTGGTTCTTGAGGGTCAATGACCCAAGGTGGAGTTGGTAAAGATGGTAGGAGGAGGCAACGTTTCTAGAGTACCCACCGTGCTGGTGTAGGTGAGGCAGTGGCTGGTACGGGTGGTTATGTGTTGTTAGGTTCATTTGGGGGGGCGCTGTCAGGAAAAAGGTTTTGGTAAATTGGAAACGGTTTTAAGCTGTGGCCAAGTATATATTATCCATCTTTTCTTGACATTTTGTGTCATGTAATTTTTTCATAGTGCTAAGCAGTATTTTAAAGTATATTATTAGGTAAAGAATAGACAGGTCAACACTCCCACAGTCAATAGTATAGGCATCACCAATTCCTGTACAGAGTCATGTATTCCTACATTTGTCTCCATAAAGTGACTCAAGTTTATGGAAAGTTGGTGGCCGATCTCTGCAATAGAAGACCTCTTAGGGTTCCTTATTTTATTTCCAGTCCTGCAGCTAATCATTGTCTACTACATACACCACTTCTAGGATGCCAAAGCATTCTTTGCTACCCATAGTGTTTATCCAGAAAATTCAGCTTTCAGGTGGTGATCCTGCGTTCCCAGAGTCATGGTTGTTGCCCAAAGTGGTCAAACATGTCAGCCTTGATTTATTTTAAATTACACTAAAATAGAGTTTATATTGGATGTAGAAAATTCAGGGGCCAGGCAGTATGGAGAGTGAGGGCTTATTTGCCCGTCCCGGTAAATGAGTAAAAATAGCAACTGGTGGACGTGACATGAGGTGTCATGGGGTCGTTAAAAAAAACCCAGACAGGTAATTTTCGCCTGCTGCAATTCAGATTTGATTGCAAAATCTTTCAATTTCTAAATTAGGGATGGGTAACACGGTGAGGCATTTGTCAGTCCTCCTTGATCTCACTGTTTCTTCCTCTCTGGAGCCAGGTCAAGGTTCTACTCACTGCATGCTCAACCAGCCACTACCAATGAAAGTCAAATTGTCCCAGAGGCAGGAGACAGGTCAAGGTTCTACTGACTGCACCCTTAGCAACTTGGCCACTACTGATCAAAGCCAACTGGTCCCAGAAGTAGGAGCCAGGTAGAGGTTCTACTCACTGCACCCTTAGCAACTTGGCCACTACTGATCAAAGCCAACTGGTCTTAGAAGTGTGAGCCAGGTACAGGTTCTACTCACTGCACCCTCAGCCAGTAAGTCACTACAGAACAAAGCCAAATGGCCCCAGAGCCAGGTCAAGGATTACTCACTCCACCCTCAGCCACTCAGCGAGCCGGGAGCCAGCTCATGGTTCTACTTACTGCACCCTTAGCCAGTCAGCTACTACCAATCAAAGCAAACTGGTCCCAGAGCCGGGAGCCAGGTCAAGGTTTTACTCACTCTACGGTCAAAGCCAACTGCCCCCAGAACTGGGAGCCAGGTAGAGGTTCTACTCAATGCAACCTCAGCCAGTCAGTCACTACTGATCAAAGCCAACTGGTCCCAGAGCTGGGAGCCAGGTCAAGTTTGTACTCACTACACCCTCAACCAGTCAGCCACTACAATCAATAGAGTGAGCAAACATTGTGGCCAGGCAGTATGGAGGGCTCATTCACACAGGCAGTTTTTAGATGCCCGGTAAACAAGTAATCAACTGGTGGACATGACATGAGGTGCCCATCGGTCAGTTTTCAGGCCTGCAGACCCTGAGATAGCAGATGTGATTACAGACATCTCCCTTGTCCCCCAGCTGGGGGCAAGAGAAATCCTAGCCTGAGTGTGTTACCGAGTTGGAGAAGGGCTGGGAAGATACGTTTTTACCGGAAGCAGCTGCTCTCAGGTGTCTGGCAATAGAAGGCATGGACTATGTGTACCATGTGACACCAATAAAACCTTACACCAAAGTTCCTGTGTGTTTGGACCTTTCTGGCGATGTGAGAAAGCACCTGTGAAGGAAACACCGCCCCGCCACTGTTCAAGTGAGAGACTGTGTGGGCCTGGCTGCTTCCTTAGATGGATGAGGAGTGTGTGCGGAAGAGAGGCCTAGTGGAAAGTCTTTGTCAGGGCAGCCGTTAGAAATCATGGGGCCCCGTACAGCATGACAGGATGACAGGACTTGTTGGGCAGGGGGGGGGGGGGGGGGGGGGGATTTGGGGGGTGCTAGCAGAAAAATACTCCCCTTTCCCCCCCAAGTGGGTTGTTCCCGGACTGCCGGCAGCACATCGTACACAGTGGCAGTCAGGGAAGACAGTGAGCAGAGGCTGCTGTACCGATCAGGCAGCACGCTGGGGCCCCTACGTGCTGACCACCGGGCCCCCCTAGCTGCCCGGGACGGGAGTCCCCTCTTTCCCCCCCTGACGGCGGCCGTGGTCTGCGTAACTCAGGGGTGTGAACGTAGCATGGGAGAAACATCTAGAAGGTGTCCTCTGGTTCACCCCTGCACGTGTGGTGCTGGAAGGGGCGGCCCACTTTCCTACAGGGTACATAATGCTTGATTATGGGGCAGGGGCAGAGCTAGAAATGACTGGGCCCCATAGCAAAAGTTTGTATGCAGGCCCCCCATCCCAATCTCTCAGTCCAATCCATGCCCTTCCAGGAGTGGTGGGCCCCCTTGTGATTATGGGCCCCATAGCACTGCTATGGATGCTATAGTGGTTTCTACGCCACTGTTATGGGGGTTGTTTAGGGTCAGCCTCATAAAACGTTGAAACTTTTTGAGAATATAAACAGATGCTTCAACATATTTGATTCCAGCGCTGCGGTTTCGATACACTTTCCGCCTGTTACAACGTGAGAAGGCTTCTTTCTCGTGCAATCCGATGAAAAGGCTTCCCACGGTTTGATTGCCCACTGAGAAGGTTACAACATCTTCATTAGGAGCAAAATCTGCCTGGAAAACCTTTTAAGACTTTGACGCGTCCCCTCTGTTCTGCGGATAATCAATAACGCGGGACAATGCTATTCGGAAACAGGCAAACTGTTATCATCCCATTTAGAAGAACATTGCCGACCCGCTGAAGGTCTCCTATGTTGACATTCTGAATTGTTTACTTATTATATCGGAGTTACAAAGGATAATACTTCTGAATAAGTAATACATTCGCGCGTCGTCTCCTTTCAGAAAAAAAACGTTCTTTGATCTAAAGACTCGGAAACTCGGGGGGTACTTAGGCAAATACGCCGAGCAGTGGAGCCTCATTATTTTCCGGGATAATAATCTAACATTTCATTTCATGAACACATCTCTCATTTTCATCTTTTTGTCGGAATGAAAGGACCGGCGGCTTGGTAATCCTTCATGCTGCGGAATGTGGTCAAGTGCGGCATTAAAGACAACCTGTCATTAAAAGTACACGAAGTAACCTAGGCAGCTAAGTGAGGAGCGGCGAGACGCCTTCATGTGCTGTTGTTCCCTTTCAAGCCGAACTCCGGGTACAAGAACTCTAATTTACATAGTTTGTCTTTAGTCTTTCAATCTGTTATGTGTGAGGTGGATGTCTTTTCAATTTCCAGGGGTGCACATAACTTTTTTAGTGAGCTCCTCAGATGAGTATCCGGAGATGATTTGGTACTGTAGTGATGTGTAGTTCGGCCGCGAACAAGCATGTTCGCCTTCCTTTTTGCCGGCGGACAGTATGGGTGTTCGACCCGCCCTGTTCGCCGGCGAGAAGGATCCCTCTATTCTTCCTCCGGTGGGATCATTAGCAGCGAGATCCCGACGCAGGAAGAATATTTCACTGAAGACCGGGTAGAGAACCCGGTCTTTCTGTGAAATACCGGCTTGTAAATCCGGATGTGACGTCAGTGACGTCACATCCGGTTGGCACAACCAGGAACTATGCAATCCAGGTGCCGGATGTGACGTTACTGACGTCACATCCGGGTTTTCCGATTCAAATTCCCCGCCTAGAGGCTGGGAATTAGAATCTGTCCGCGAACGGGCAGACGGCGGACTTTTTTAAAAGTCCGCTCCGCCCATTCGCGGACGGACACTGCCGAAGTTCGGCCATCACTAGTGACGTGGTTTTACACTTTATTGTATATATTCTGTGTATATTTTAGGGTCCCCATACACCTTTAGATTTCTCTGTCAGATTTCCTTGGAAAATGCCAATCCTCCTGGCTTGGCAAACATCCAGCTTCCCAGAAGGAACAGGTCCAGGCCTCACACGCTATGTGAGCCCCCTGTTTGAACGGCTCCAGTAGCCACAGGTCTAGGCCCTACTGTCTACCCTCAGAAGCCTTGTCTCCTACTTTGTCTGAAGCTGTGTCTCCAACTTCTATCAGGAGCCTTGACACACTGGTCTCTGCTCCTTTTTTAGAGACACACCTGGCTCCACTCAAACAGGTGTTAACCCTATAGTGGACCCTGGGGGAATAGGGAGGCCCACCTTCCTTCCTATCCCAGAGTCGGGGAGCCCTTTAAGAAAACTAAAACAAAGAACCCTAATGGTGCTGTGCAAATAATCATTCCCAGACTCCTTCAAGGACACTAGTGTTGAGCTTGAATATTTGATTTTCAAATATTTAGCTGGAATATTGCCATTTCACAAATAAATCATCTTATATACATGGCGATCGTGATGTTCGAGATTACAAATATGGAATCGAATATTATGGCGGATATTTGCGAAATTACGCGAATTCGAATATTGCCTAGTCGCTCATCACTAAAGGACACCACCTAATAGTTTTTTCTTCAATGTTCCCACAGATCTTCTCTCTGGTTGTCCTTGCCCCCAGCTGGGGGACAAGGGAGATGTCTGTAATCACATCTCTGGGCACTCAGGGTCTCGGGATCTGCATGGCCTAACTCCCACAGGATCCACCAGAGCTCCACTCACTGCTCTTTCCTCCTGCTGAAGATCCAGCTTCTCCCTTCTCTCTGTTCCTACAGACATCTCGAGCAATTTTGGTGATGACACCATGTTCAGGTGCTTTGCAATCAGAAAAATGTGTCCATCTCTACAGCACAACTTAAAGTGGACCTACCACCTAGTGTTATGCAAACACTAGCCGCAAGGGCACTTGGAAGAGATGTGCCAGGATGACAGGCCCAGGGGATTGTGTCACAATCCCAGACACTGCGTGAATCTGTAACAGCCCGGCCCCTCCCCTTCATGCCCGACAATGAGAAGAAGGGCTGTTAAGGGGGGGGGGGGGG